>JAVJIF010006982.1:0-167681 GCA_038442645.1 Agave tequilana | reverse complement strand
CCCGATCGAAGAAGGGTAATTCCAACAGACTTCAGAGTATCACAGAAAATACTCTTCAAAGATGAGCATGTGGTGACACTTTTTCCACTTGCTAAATAAAAGCAACAAGCTCAAGTTGCAGAGGCTAGACGTCCAAACGAAGTAGGACAAATGAACGATCCCAACTATTATCTTTTCATAGGATGGTTCATCATCCTACTTGCAAGTGCAATGCTCTTAAAGACAAAATCCAAGCGCTGATTGAAGGCTGTTTTGACTCTGCAGTCGGAACATAAAAAAGTCACTGCCTAACTCCTATCCTGAAAGGGAGTATGGAGGTAGGCAACTCTACTTCCAAAAGCCATGGTCTTTCCCATCAACGGCTAAAGCAATGGGACTCAAGCCAGTCCAAAGCTAGGACAAGTCTTGCAATGTCTCTCGCATTAGATGACACCGCACTAGCAACTCCTTTTAGCAGCTTTGAAAAGGAGACAATCGTCTCAACTACTATCTAGCCGATAGGCATTAGGTCTGACAAATAACTTGCGATAGTACAAACCAGACCCGACGAGATATAACAGCCAACGACGTCCGAAAACACGCAGGGGGTTGGAATATGTCAATCCACTAGTCAAATAAGGACAACATTTTGTAGTAGAGGCCAGTCTACTCGAGTGGAGCTTATCGCCTAGCGAATCCAAATGGTGACACGCTCCTGATGCCAATCAACGACAAGTGTTATCCATGATCACGTTAACACTATATCTCTGATCAAAGAAGTACCATACATGATCATATTAACATTACACCTCTGATCATCAAGTCGGGCTTGTCTGACGTTCATCTCCTTAAGGAGTCCCTTTCACAGGTGGAATCAATTTCTACCATCTCTGTATTCTTCTTCCGGTAAATCAATTCAGCTTCACGATAATCTTGAGTGATCCAAATTCATCGCAGAAGGTTTGTGATGCATCCTTGCATGACCTTTCTAATGTTTCATATTCATGTTCAGATTCGATGATCAACTGTAACTAAAGTCTTGACTATGACGAACAAAAGTGAAACTCTATGAGGAATCTCGACTTACTCGATATGTTCCATGTGAAGTTTGTACTCCATATCTAAACACAAAGATTAGCTGAGAACTAGAGTCTTGATGAACAAAAGGTGACGCGCCATGAGAAATGTCAATCTACCTAACAAATTTCCGAGAACTGTAGACTTAACTCTTTAATCCCCAGTGAGATTTTAGGGTCACCAGTGGAATACAGAAATGTTCACTTCATGTGACACGGTCTGAAGCTTCAGTGAATAAGGTTAGAAGAAAATATTGGCTTCTAAGCCCAATATAAAATTCTTAACAAACTCATCATGCTGAGGTAAAATAGCATGGCTAGCCTACTCAAATGGTAGTTGGTGAAGGCATACTAAATCCGTTGACAGCTGAGGATTTACTAAAAATCCTAAGAGATCTGATCCGATTTCCCACCAAAAATCCCTACTAATTTCCGTCCATGGAATGATAGGACTATAAAAGGTTGTATTCATTTTTTCAATAAAATGAATCACATATTAGAACTGTCATTCTTAAAGCTCACGTCTCTGACAGTAAAATCTTTTGAGTATCCTGGTGAATCTTGCTAATATCCCTAGCAGATCAAACTCTACTTGTCATTCTCTTCAATAGAATGACAGATCCACTCAAATTGTTGTTATGTTCAAACACCTCTAATAGTAAATGAATTCTTGTCAAGTTAAAATCACAACTTGACAGGTTGCTTTGCAAATCCCCAAGCGGAAAAGCTGTCACGATTACTTCTGACAAGATCTCCTTTCAAATTTCAGTAAGAGATTTGATTGTTACGTTCTCTAACAACTTTTTAGGGAATAATCTTTTCCTTATCGAATCCCCATGGAGTTATTTTGTCACGTTAATTATTACCTCTGACATATAATTACTTATGGGATTCATTTTCTAACTTCCCAGCGAGTTTCTGATAACTCCCCTCGAAATCTATTATTTTCCTTTCAGTCCCTAGTGGACTTTCTTGGTTGACTGTTAATAATATACCTCTGACATTTCTTTCAAATAACATTCGAAGGAGATATCAATTTCTCCACAGAGTTTATGATCTTATTTCCCCTAGTGGAATTATTTCTTTTACCGTTATGTTCAGCTTGTCACCTCTGAACGGTAGAAATCTTGAGCTTGGTGGTTTCTCAATCAGTTATGTCCATGTTACCTCTGAACTGACAGATAACCAAATCTCATCTTTCAGTCTGGTAAGGACTACTTCTTTGTCGTTATGTCTAGTGCGTCACCTCTAAACGGTAGGGCTCTGAGTCTAGCCACTTCCAAACGGTTATGTCCAAATTACCTCGAACCGACAGATACCTAGATCTCTCTCCTTTTATAGTACTCTAATTGTCATGTCCAGTTTAACACCTCTGAACAGACGAGTCCATAACTTTGTTCTCCTTCCCCCGTCAGGGCTGGGAGTTCTTGCTGTCATGTTAATATGACTACCTGTGAACAGCGAATTGCGAATTTGATGTCTCTTAGTTGGTCATGTCTATATACCTCTGAACAACGGGTGCCCAGATCCAATTCACCCTTACAGTCCTTAGTGGGCTAGCTGCTAAGTTAATGCGACTACCTCTGGCAACAGATTCAGAATTTAGTGTGTCTTAGTCTATCATGTCTAGTTTATCACCTCTGAATAGACAGTCTCTAAAATCAGATTCACCTCCATGTTGTCATCATGTCCAGATCATCACCTCTGAATGATAAAATTTCGAGCTTGGTGGCTTCTCAATTGGTTATGTCCAATTCATCACCTCTGAACCGACAGATATCAAAGTCTCCCTTTTTTTTACTGTTATGTCCAGTTCGTCACCTCTGAACAGTAAACACTCCGAGTTTGATAATTTCTAATCAGTTATGTCCAGTTCGTCATCTCTGAATCGATGAATATCCAATCTCACCCTTCTTTGTCATTATGTGTAGTTCATCACCTCTGAATGACAAGGCTTCATGTCTGGTGATTCTTGATTAGTTATATCTAGTTCGTCACCCCTGAACTGACGGATACCCAAATCTAACTTTTCGGTCTGTAGGGACTCTTCTCGTTGTTATGTCTAGTTTATCACCTCTTAATAGCGAATCCTCTTTCTAGTGATCCCTAAACTGTTATGTCCACATTACCTCTGAACAGACAAATTCCTAGATTTGCTCCATTTTGAAACACCCGCGGCAATTCAAAGTATTTCAAAATTCAAACCATCCCATTGCGAATTACGAAAACTTTGAAGGGATTTACTAACACTCTAAAAAGATAAATTCTAAGATAAGCTTTTCAACTGGTCTGAATGATGTCTAACTTGTCGACATTTAGAAAAGACAAGTTGCAGATAAGCTGACGTCCAGTTTCAGCCCATCCCCGAGAGACAAATCAGCGACTTGGACTCTACTAATCCAATGAAGTAGACAGTAAGCCAATGTTGTCTTCGAAAAGACCTAAGCAGCCTAAGATACTGAGTTAGCTCAACACTAAACATCACATGAGCCCAAAGGGATAGCCTTGTCTGAGAGGATAAGTTTGTCTAGTTTTGCCTTGAAGCTTTTTATAGCTCCAGAGAGCAAACTTATAGCTTTACCTGAAACTAATTCTAGCTTCGTCGGAAGCTTTCCTGATAGCTTCGTATGAAGCTCTTCATAGCTCCACAGAAAGCTAACTTATAGCTTCACCGGAAGCTAATTCTAGCTTCGCCGGAAGTTTTCTTGATAGCTTCGCATGAAGCTTTTCATAGCTCCACAGATAGCTAACTTATAGCTTCGCCTGAAGCTAATTCTAGCTTCGTTGGAAGCTTTCTGATTGCTTCACGTGAAGCTCTTCATAGCTCCACAGAGAGCTAACTTATAGGTTCGTCTGAAGCTAATTCTAACTTCACCAGAAGAACTAATTTTATCTTCGCTGGAAGCTTTCTTGATAGGCTAGCTTCGCATGAGGAATGTAACCGCCCCACTAAGTTAGTGATGGGAGTTAATGGGTAGTTACACTCATGTCCCCTCATTAAAGGAGACAATTAAGGATCCCTATTTCCTAGTGGGGGAGTTAATGGGTAGTTACACCCATGTCCCCTCATTACGAGGAGCCAATTAAGGGAATCATAACTCTCTATTTCCTAGTTGGGAGTTAATGGGTAATGATCCATCATTAAGAGGAGACAATCAAGGAATCATAACTCCCTATTGAGCCTATAAATAGCCCATTAGTAGGCTAGGCTCATGGTCTTGAAAAAATTCAAGTCCAAGAGACTTTTTGAAGAGCATAAGCTTCTTTGGTGGCTTCAAAGCTTAAACCAATAAGAGATCTACTCTTTCGCTTCTAAGAATTAAGAGAATCATTTCTCTAATCCTACAACGATCAATTCAGGGTGCTAAATACCCTAAGATTTTCCTCTCTCAAGGAATCTCTGAAATCAGGCGAGAAGAAATTCTCAAGTAGTAATATTCGAAGATCGATCGCTCGCATCATCAACGGGACAAAGTGGTCGCGCGCTGATCAGACTCCACCGGCACATTTCTCAGAAATCTCAGAGGAGATCTACTTGTATTTCTTTTCTTTCTTTAAAGAATTACTTGTAATTTCGCTCCTCCATTCTTTTTTGTAAGTTTTCCCTTTATTGTGAATTTTCAGTGGAAAACACTATCTCGTTTGGATGAAGATTGGACTTAAAGATTCAGATCTTTCATAACCAGATTTATCTTTTCTAACTACCGATCGGCTTGAAATTCAAATTGAACGAAGACTCTTATTAGATTTTTGGAAGTGGTCACGCGTCGCACATCACTGGAGGCTGGAAACACGTGTCAAGATCTTGGGTGGGTCAGAAAGTGACCACCACAGTATCCATTTTAATTAGGTCCGAAAGAATAAGTCTTTAGAAACCCAAATCCATTTGAAATTTGGTTTCCATTCGTTAACATAAACATAATTTTATGGATAACAAAATCATTATGCAATATAGATATTCTTATCATGAGCATTCAAATCTTTTGGAATCCAAATATATTTATATTTGGCTTACTAAAATAAGTATTTTTAAAATATTTGAAATTCTTTTCATATGCTTACTAAAATACGTATGTTTAAATGATTTGAAATCTTTTCAGATTTTTAACAAAATTTTTTTTTGTATAAGCATTAACTTTTTCTTGGTAAAACCAATACCAAATCTATTATTTGAAACTCATTGATCAGATAAAATATTGTTCAAATTCTCTTTTCCTTTATTGAATTTGAAACATTTTTCAATTCTTCATATTTGCATTTGAAAATTGAAAATATCTTTCAAATCTGATATTCAAGAATTCAAAGAAGATGTTTCTGATTAAAAGAAGAATTTTCTTCAATCAATTTTATTTCCTTTTTCAAAAAACTTATTCATATTTTTCTTTTTTAATTCAAGAAATAATTCATCAAAAACATCAAATAATTCATCACAATTAAAAAATTCGGGTACCTCATCTTCTTGGGCCATGAAACACATATTGTTGTTTCGATTCTTCTTCTTTTTTCGAAGATGATGAATCACTTTCATCCTAAGTAGTCTGACTCACCTTCTTCTTTTGAAATTGTTAAATTTGTTGAAGTTGGCTTTGGACTTTAGTAAGAAACAATCTTTCTTATGTGTCCTGATTTATTGCACTTAAAATACAAGGAAATATCATTAGTATCATTATTCATCTTAAAATTATCTTTCTCAAGAATTTTTGAATTTCCTTGAGATAATAGCAATATCTTCTTCTTCATCATCCAATCTTCCATCTTCGATGATGCTTTGAAGGCAAGGACTTTCTTCTTGTGTTGTAGTTGTTCATCCTTTTTTTGCTCTTGTAGTTGAACTTCATATGCCTTCAAGTTTCCGATGAGGTTCTCTAATGTAAGAGTTGATAAATTGTTGGCTCTTATATGGTTGTAGTCTTCTTTTTCCAATCGGATGTGAGTGCTCGAAGAACCTTTCTCACAATCTCTACTTGAGTGTATTATTTTTCAGGGGCTACAAGTGAGTTTTTGATGTCGGTGGAATCGAGTATCAATTTCAGCAATAATTTTGTTCTCCTTCATCTTGAATAATTTAAACTATGTATAAGAATAGAAAATTTAGATTCCCTAACTTTGTTTGTACTTTAGTGTGCTACTTGTAATAAATGCCAAATTTGATGTGCTGATGTGGTTATTGACACAAGGTTGAATTCTTTCTTGTTTAATGCACATAATAGAGCGTTAATCGCCTTTGCATCAAGATTGACTGATTTCTTTTATTCGTCCGTCCATTGATCGTAGTTAGTATGTGATTTTTTATATGCTTTCTCGACAATGTTCAATAGTTTGTAGTTGATGGAAAAGTAAATCTTTATTCTGCACTTCCAGTAGTTGTAGTTGGAACTATCGAACAGTGATAGTCTGTGTGTGGAATGCCTTCCTTGAACTGTGATAATGAAAAATCTGTTGCCATATTTTCAACCCTGCTCTGATACCAAATGTAGGATCCTGTATAGGCAACTCAAACATTAGAGAGGGTGAACATTGTTTAAAATAAACTTAACAAGAAATGTTTGTACTTGAAAAGTATATAATGCAATCACAATAAATAACAACAAATCAGAAAATCAATCGCGAAGATAATAGATTTTATCCTGGTTTGATCTTCTTGACCTACATCCAATCTCCAAACAACCTGCTTGATTATTTTTCTTAAGCTTGATTTTAAGAACTACAAAATCAATATATATACACTAAATGACAATAATCTTGTACTTTCTATACACCTCTTCTCTACACCGAGAAGACCTTTCTCCTTGTACATTACGCTTTGTAAACTATAAGCTCGAATGTGGAGTGCAAGTAGTTCTTTATAGTGGCTTATATGATATCTCTATGGTTTTCCAAACAGGTCCTAGGAAAGCTTTTATAGGCAAAAGGAGAGTGGAAAGTTTTCTTGACATAATTTAGAAATTTTAGAAGTTAAGAACTTGAAATATATTGTGCCTTTTGAATGTCTAGGGTACCTCTCTATTTATAGGTGAATTGGCAACTGTAAACTAGTTATTGGATAATTCAAAATTCAAAAATATAGCTCTTAGATTGGAGGGAATAGGTATAAAAAAGATCAGAACATTAACAACTATAAACTGTCAGATTAGTCAACTAGAAGAAGTGGTTAGTCAACTAATCAAGTATTGTTAGACATAATAGTCAACTGGTAATACACATAAGTTGACTAGTCTAGTGACTGTTAGAACTATTAGTCGACGGGCCAAATAATTAGTTAACTAGAAAATGTTGAAAGGGAATAGATAAGTTCTGTATAATCAGTAGACTAGGTCACATTATAAGTCGAATAATATGTAGATCTAGGAAAAGATAGTGTTCTGTTAGATCTGATCAGTGAACTAACAGAAATATATAGTCGAATAGGTAAGACTATTAGTGGATTAATCAGAAATAAGTCGACTAACTAGTGTATTAGTTCTAATTGATAACTAAACTGATTTTATGATTCTAAGTTTAATCTTAGCATATATTAGTGATAAGAGAAACTTATAGGTCAACTAATAGGGTGTGTTGTGTGTATATCAAGGCTTGTACAAGATTTTAAGACAAATTACATATATTACAAATACATATATTCAAATGAGTTATTTGTCTCTCTTAATCTTTTGATTCCTTAAGTAGAAGCCTTTGATGGGTCAGGATCAAGCTTGATCATCAGTGAATAGCCATAAGATATTGCACAAAATATGTTAGACAATATACACACTATATAGAGTTGTTATTATCAAAATATGGAGTAATTCATGACTAATTTATCATGATCCAACAGGATTTATTATAATGACCATGATCAATGGTTCTGGTTGGTTCGGATTGCATGTAAAAAAATCTGCCACTCTCCATAACTGTACGCGCTAATAGTGCTGTTACACGTTATGAGCGTGGGTAAGAATGGAGTTGTCTAACTGTCAGTGAAGATCACAGATGATCTGTGTTGAGCTTCATGTTCGGAGCTAGAACCTTCAGAACGAGGAAAGTCTCAGAGTGGAGGAGGCCCTGAGGAGATGAGGACTTCAGAGTGGTAAAGACCTTAGAATGGTAGAATGCGGCTCCGGATTAAGAATGTCTTCGGGATAAAAGGCAGCTACAAGAAGGTCGGATGTGGAGGTGGCTTCAGGATGGACTCTGTGAATTGTAAATATCTTGGGGAACTCCTTGATAGTTTGAACACGTGTCATCATCTTGGTACGGGTCAAATTTTGACCACTACACTTACAAAAGTGTGCTAAAGTCATATAGCTTCAATCTCGCTATAACTTTTGAATTTATTTTAGTAGTAAATGTCAAACACCAAATTAAGTTAGAAGATAATGGAAAAAAGATACTTTTTTGGATGATTGTAGATTTTCTCAATGATAAGGGAAAATAAATAATACATCACTGAATTATGGTATGCAAAAAAAATAAATAGAACAATGACACGAAGAAAACTATATAATTCAACTGATAGAGTTTTGGATGACTTAGTGTAGTAGACATGTCCCAGCTAGTCAGTTAGGTTTTGGGACATCGTTGTTGCGGCTATTATGTGGTGTTAGTAATTGTAATTCAAATCCTCATGAAAATAAGAAGGTTAAAGTTTGAGCTAATTTATAATTTTAGAGTTCTTAAAATTTAGTCTAAGAGTCATAATTTTATTAGAATACTTTAGGAGTTTCTTGTTTTTTAATAAAGTATGTAGTAAATTAGGAATAAGAGTTTGATTTTGAGTTTGATTTGTATTATATTTTTGCCTACAAAAAGAAGTGGCATGATCAAGATTTTGTAACGAAGAACAATAAAGAGAGAAACAAAAGTAAAAGAATTTGTATTTGAGAAAATTTTGATAAAAAATCTTTTTTTGAATCCATTCTTCTTCATCAAACAAAATTTTGCATTTTCTCCTAAAATTAACAGTGGTATTAGAGCTCGGTTCGTCTCCATGACATGCAAAGAAGAAGGCTTTGAAAAATAGTAAAGATGATGGCTAACAGGTGATTTCAACTTGTTGTTTCTTACCTCACAAAAAATAACTATCAAAGTTGAAGTATCAAGATGAAGAAAGTATTGATCTCACAAAACGCTTGGGAAATTATGGAACAAGATTACAAGGAGGAACAAAAAGATGAGGACAAAACAATAAAGAATAACATGGCAAAGCTCTTAATATATAACGGAGTTGATGAAGATAATTTTGACATCATTGTAGATGAAAAGCGAAATGTGCTTGGGATATCTTGCAGAAGAGATTGAAGAGAAGATGATAGAGACAACCGAAGAAACCAAAGAGTTTGATGAAGTCATGAAGAGAATTCAAGAAGCGTAAAGAGTTAAAAGAGCAGATGGAAGAAGTTCAGAAAAACAAGAGTTCAAAGATGATTGGATCATGAAAATTATGCAAATCCATAAGAGCAATATTGCAAAGAAAAAAAATAAGGAGGAGAAGAAAAAGATGAAGAAGAAAGAGAAAAAAAAAATAAAAGAAGAAGTCGAAGAAGGAAAAAAAGAGAAGAAGAAAGACATTTTGTAATCTCATTTTTCATTTTGCTCTTTAGTGGAACAGGGCGGGGATTTCCCAACCACCACTCTTAGTCTGTATCCGTCATGAAAATTATTGAAAAAAATTTACTAATAAAAACAAAAATTACAAGTGAGTACAAATTCTTATCCTCAAATTTCAATATAAGAATCTTATATTCTTCTTCTCAAGTTTCAATGCAAGATTTTACTCTCCCCCACTTGATACAAGGTAAATCATTGAAACAAACACACCCAATGAAAAATCCTTTCTCACTGCAGCTCCATCACATATTAATAATGAATCATCTTTCTTCCTTGTTCTTTTAGAGATATGAATCATGGCTCTTTATCTCCTTCCTATCCTCTTCTTTTGTCTTTCTCACTAGTATGAAGTCTTCATCTGCATCTCTCTTACAAAAAACACCTCAGTTATTTTTGAAAAAAAAACTTAATGGTTTTTTCTGCTTTTTGTAGACTTCAAATAATCCTAACCAACAGAAAAAAATTATTCTTAAAACATAGTTGTTGCAATTTCCCTAAGGAAGCCTCCTTTCCATTAGGGAAACTTGTATATAAGCCCCTGTCTTTTCTTGAAGTTCGTAATTTATTTTCATGTCTAAAAGCCTCCGGCTTTAGTTTGAGTTTCACAGAGTCCTAGTCCACATCTTTATTGTATACAAGATATTTTGTACTTTGTTAATCTCCATATTGCCCTTATAAGTGGGGATTGCTCCTACTACATCAGCATCGCGCGCGGGTCGCAATTATTAACTTCTCACGTGCTATAAAGTCGTGGATGAGTAATTTTCTACCTTTGGGTTCTATTGTCCATCTTCGACTGCTTTCTGATACAGCGAGAAATCAGGAGTAAATCTACCTTTTGCAATTGCATTAAATGCACTCTTATACACAAATATGACAGCTTATCACCAAGTGGACATCTCTTATGTTTTTGAACATTTTGATTGATTAATCAAAGAAGAATAAAAGTGCAATGAGAGGATTTTGTAGGAAAATTAAGGATAGAGTGGGTTATCTCTCCCCAAATTACTTGCCTAGGAGTAATCTCATATATTTCCTATCCTTTTTGCCTTATCTTCTTGTTTTGCTTTTTTAAGTTTTCTTCCTTTTCCTCTTATTTTTTCCCTAATTCTTCCTTTTCCATATTTATTTAGTCTTGAGAGATCATGGTCAAAGATGATTTTTTTAATATATTTAGTCTCCGATAAAGGTGGCCAACCCACAATGATCAATTGAATGAGAGCCAATCCTTGAATCTCTTAAAAAATGAAGTTTGTATGTCACTCAATGTTACGCCCCGCTTTCTAAAATATGAGAAAACGGAGTCGCGGCGAGAGTCGGCGATATATATATGCGAGGAGAATACCCCACGTATACACGCTAAGCCTAAAGTAACCTGAACAAGCTATATAATCGCTATGGTAAATCAACATCACTACAATGTCACATATAAATATCCACACATGATAACAGATTAAAAAAAAATAGAATCAAACATGAGTCCAATGCAAAGAATCATATTCTATCAGTCCTCATTATTTAAAAAAGATTCCTATCTAAATAATCACCAAACGAATGTCTCATAATACTTTACATGAAATGTACCACTCATCCACAAACATGAACTAAGCTAATCACTAGGTCCAGTCAAGTCACAGTCAAAGATATACCACAAATAATCCTGAATCCAAAATAGTAAAAAATCTATAATGAATGATAGGAGAAGAATATCTCAGTAACAGTTATTGAATCCACTACATATCCATGTGCTCTATTAATTCATATTAATCCAGTCTACACTCCTTAACTCTAAGTCAATCTCCACTCCAATAAGAGTCCAATAATAAATCCAAGTATTAACAGATCTAATAAATCAAATAATGTTATCCATCAATAAAGTGAGTCACCACATCTCAGTGCTAAGATACTCACTCTGTATATATATACTTTACATCAACAATATATCAATTTTATTCTCTATCACCAGATCCAATCTCACCCTAATATAGTCCACTGATCCAATCTATCAATGAAGCAATCTCATTAATCATTCCTCAACTTTCCAATTAAATTCTCATCTGGTTATTATTAATAAGGAGGATCAAGACTAATACTCATCTGCCTAGAATAATGGAACGAATCGACAATATTATTGGTAACAGAGTAATGATATATCAATAAAATAATATCAGAGCATTACAATATAAGAATAGTGACCGACATGTGTTGACTGATTTTTCCTGCACACAAAATATTATATGTTAGTTTTAAGAATAGATGTGCAAGTCTCAGTTCTAATCCGCGGTAGCAGGGCTATGCGGGTCGTGATCCTCAGGGAGGGACTGCGATGGAAGCGTTAAGCAAGTTTCTCTAATGTTTTATTTTTATTGTTAAGTTAGAAAGGAAGTGGTATTTACAATGGGTGGTAGAAAAGAATATGAGATGAGTTGTATTTAATCTACAAAAAAGAAAAGAAAAGAAAAAGAAAGAAAACTTATCTCTTTAGTCTGCTTGCCGTTTGAACCGTTGCGATGATTTCCCTTTCTTGGAAGGTGTACAAGCACAGCTTATGGGATCGTCCGCCTTCTTAATCTACTCTACGAAATGAATAACAAGCTATGAAGACCTATTCATCGCCATTGGGCCGTCAAGGTTCCTTCTTCGGCTAGGTATTCTCGAAGCAGTTGGATCTCATGGTGGGCAAGACATTAGAGAACAAATAGAAGAAAGTAGATACAAGATTAAAATAAGAATAAAAGAAACTAGAATAATACAAGAATAAAATAAAACAAGCCTTGATTCGATTATTAAACAATGGTGGAAAAATAACACTTACACCGACTGTCACCATCAGTACAAGCAGATCCCTTCCTCCATGAATACATCATCACCTCTCAGCTTTTACAAAAAGAAAATATACAAAGGTGGAAAGAAAACCTAAAAACCCTAACTTTGGCCCTTGGCTCTTCTCTGGACTCTGTACTCTCTGTGTTTGCATCTGCAGGGATATTTATAGGTGTTGGAAGATGTAGAGTCCTAGTACAACTCTCCCAAAAAGATCTTATCTCCAGAAATTCAAATCTGTCCTGCAACTTCTTATCATGTTGATCGCCGAAATCAGCTTATCTACGGATTGAATTGAAAAGTTTGATCAACATAAGAGTTGTAGGTCTTCAAGTCTTCTTTCTGGAGCATCTTGAATCATCGGATTTGCATAACTGTAGCAAAAGTTATGATTTAAACACTAAAACGTGTACAGTCTGAATCCGAATTCTTTGAATTTTTATCTTTGCACTCTCTTTGGCTTTTATCCTCATCCTGCAAGAGTTTAGGGTTGGGTAGAATTCTATCCTTCCCTCATCTTTAATAATTGCAACTTTAGCCCTTGCATAATTGCACTTTGACAATTGATATTTGCACTTTTACTCTTGGGCTTCAAATATGGGCTTGGATCTGGGCTTTTGGGCTCTTTAAGCTTTAATTCTTTCTTTTATTATTTCGAGGCCTGCACACAATAAATCACAAAATTATTAATAAATGTGCAGAAATATATAAATAAATATGAAAATGTGACGGTAAATATGATGATAAAAATGCACTTTTCACTACCAATCACACCCCCACACTTATCTTTTTGCTCGTCCTCGAGTAAAAACAAAGAAAAAGAAAAAGTTAATCTAACCTAACTCACTTTCGTAGGAATCACGATTGCACTTAGCATGTGCAACAAGCCGTTAAACCTCTAGGTTACCCTAGAGGACGAGTGTTGTCTCGTGAGGGTTTTCAGCGGATTGCACCCACAAAATCCATAAAAAGAAAAATATTTGAATTATCATTGAAGAGACTAAGTAGTCTGTAAGTTTAGGATCCTCATTTTTATTCATTCTTTAAACTTAGTCTTAATAAAGTTAATTGTTTTCCATTTTAGGTAAGAATTAAAATTGAATTTCTAATATAGTCTTTTTCGTTACCAAAAATCATATGCATCCTTATGTTTTACTAGGAATTCCTTAACTTGGACTCTCATGCTCTTTATTATTTTTATAACTTCATCTAATTTTCTTTCGTGTAAGTATCAAGGCTTCTTGAGGCCCTAATACCTAACTAATTGATTATTAGATGTGTTAATATAATTTTTTTTTTGGCATGTATAACTCATCTAATTTTCTTTCGTATAAGCATCAAGGCTTCTTGAGGCCCTCATACCTAACTAATTGATTATTAGATGTGTTAATACATATATTATATTTCTTAGTCTTCTTAGGCTTTCTAATCCACCCATGTAACGAACTTAAAGTCGATGACTCCCAAACCGGTTGGCTTTAGGGCACCAGGTGAGAAAACACCCCGCGGACTCAAATTCGAGTGAACTAGGCCCCAAAACTAAGGACTTTATTTTATTTACTCACCTTTAGGCATGAATACTTATGCTTCTTGAGGCACATGTATCAGCTTAATTGGTGATTTTTTTTTTCTTTTTCTTTTTTTTTCTCTTTTTTTTATGAGGCACAAGGTCTTTGTCTTAGAATCCTAGATATGCATTTGGTATGCATATTTCATTAAGGTAAAATTCAAGACTAATTATTTATTCAATTTCTCTCCTATACCTAAAAATTTAAACAATTTATTTATTTTGACCAAGTTTTTAGAAATCCTAATCGTGATTTTCCTAATCCTTAAAACTAACTTAGATTTCTTTCAAAAAATAAGTCAAAATATTTCCTTTTTATAACATTATTTTTTTTAAATTTTTTTTTTTTTTAGCAAAATTTTTTTTGTTAGTTTCTACCTATGTTAGTATGTTAGTAAAGCCCACACCCCACACTTACCTCATGCATTGTCCTCAATGTATGAAATGAATGCATATATGCATGAAAAAGAACAAGGGAAGGCGGAAAATTACCTTAGGGGTGGTTCCGGTGGTGGTCTAATTGGGCAAGCGTTGCTACCCAATCAAGATAACATAAAATTTCATGGAGGAACCCACCAAAAATTTTTCGTGTAACCCACAAAATGTATGTGTGATCATTTTTAAAATTCCACCCCATCAAATTTCCAAATTTCATAATAAATTTCAGAGTCAATTGTGTCAACCTTCTTGTCCCAAAATGGAGTATGAAAAGATGGAATTATTGACTTGGACAATATAGGTGCGGGAACGAATACCGACTCAGGGAAAATGCTCAAATCAAGTAAGGGCTCAGGAGTCGGGCTAGGTTCAAGAATTGGGTCCAAGTCAAGAAATTGAAACTCAAGTCCACAATCTTCTTCCCACAATGGAATGTGACCTAATATGGGTGATATCTCTTTACTTCCAATATTAAGGAATTCTAACTCATCGCCATACAATTCTTCAAAACTAAGGTCAACATCTTCCGTCAGAATTGTACAATCAGTTTCAGAAGTAAAGAGATTGTGAGAATCTAGGTCAAGTTCAATATGATCATCTAAAATGGGTGATTCAATTTCATAATGAATTGGAATAGGATCCAATGTTGACTCGGGAGAAGTGAAATCAGGTGGAGACACTGGAGTCATTATTGGATCAGGAAATAAAATTGAATCATCAAGTGGGAGATCATGATCATATTCATGCTCAAGTTCTATTTCAGGAAAGGAAAAACTTGCAAATTATCAAGAATTGGAGTTTCGGCAAGTTCAGATGATGGCACTGAAATAGAATCTTGTTGTCCAAAGCAACTTGGTTCGTCGGCTCTAAGAGAATGGTCAGCGATATCAGAATTTGCCGAACTGTAAGAACGCAAAGATTGAACCATCATATCTAAATCATGCTCGCGAGCTAATCTAGCCTGAGTCATGGCTTCAAGCCTCTTTTGGAATTGGATTTGGAAAGAGGAAGTGAGATCGTGATGAAGTTGTGAATCGGTGGACTCACGCATCATCATGTCTAAGATTGATGGTGGTTGTTGCTTGGACTCGTGTATACTCATCATTTCCCCGATAGATGGTTTTCTATTCTGAATGGGTGGATCTGAGTATGAATCTTGGGAAGAATGTGGACTAGATGGATATGGAGGACAATTTGGTTGAGAATTGACTCGGGGGACTCGAAACCCCATGAACTCTGTGACGAGTTGAAATTATTATAGAAATTATAGTCATAAGATGGGGGGTGTGGGTTATACTCATTCGGATAAGACCATTCCGGCACACTAGATTGGTCAAAGTTAGGGTATGCCGGGTTGGTAATATCCGAATAATAGTTAGGGGTGTAATATGGATTAAAATTGGAATTATTCTTATATGCCATATCACACCAACACAAACACAACAAACAAATAAACAAACAAAAAGAAAAATTCTAACCTAAGTTAGGGTAGACCTATGACCTAGACGACTCCTAACTGGTTAGACCGTCCACAGGAGGTTGGGTGCAGACTTTGACCACAAGTTAATCAGCCAGGTCAGGGCAAGAGTGGTGGGAGGTTTTCCGTCAAAGACGTTCCTTAATTAAATAACCACCACACTTCGGGCTTTCGGCCCTCAATCCCCTTCCTAGACACTGATTTGGCAGGAGTCAACTTCCAACACCGTTCTCCCTTAGGATAATCTCCTAATTGAGTCCGAGATGTCCCTAGGGCCAACGTCTACTTTTTTAGTTAGGCTTGGGTTAGTGAGTGCTTGGGATATGATTTTTGGGCTAAGGAAGGGTGATGAAATCCCCACCTTATCTTGTTAATGGGTTATGCCCTAAGATGAATTAGTGCAAGTGTACAAGATAAATAGATAAGAATCACTCAAAGCAGAAAATCAACCAAGAGATGAGTCCTATTCTACATGCAATGCGTACGTACCTTGCTCCTCCAGCACTCTTCAACAGTAAATAAAAATAATTGAAAAGACACGTGCCTAATATGCAAACGTCTAATCAAATTTTATTTTTAACAACCAATAATTTACTGTTGAATTATTAGCAATTTACAGGTATATCACAGAACAAATCAGAACAGAGCAGAAAGCAGAATTTTTAACTTGAAGCACCCTGCAAAAATTTGGATCAGTAATTCACCACAGTTGTCGCGTTTTCGCGGCTCTGGCCGCGGATCCGCGGCAAAACAGTGGGTTCTGGTGCTCTGCCTTCGAGGGCAGAGGCACAGAATAGCAATATGTCCACTGCTGCTGCTATGTTTCTGTTTCCTGTTCTCCAAACCTGCAAACAGAAAAGAATAAAGAATTAGTTAAAAATTAAATTTTTGTTTTAGAGATAAACTTACCGTCCCTCCCCGGCAACGGCGCCAATTTGTTGACTGATTTTTCCTGCACACAAAATATTATATGTTAGTTTTAAGAATAGATGTGCAAGTCTCAGTTCTAATCCGCGGTAGCAGGGCTATGCGGGTCGTGATCCTCAGGGAGGGACTGCGATGGAAGCGTTAAGCAAGTTTCTCTAAAGTTTTTATTTTATTTGTTAAGTTAGAAAGGAAGTGGTATTTACAATGGGTGGTAGAAAAGAATATGAGATGAGTTGTATTTAATTTACAAAAAGAAAAGAAAAGAAAAAGAAAGAAAACTTATCTCTTTAGTCTGCTTGCCGTTTGAACCGTTGCGATGATTTCCCTTTTCTTGGAAGGTGTACAAGCACAGCTTATGGGATCGTCCGCCTTCTTAATCTACTCTACGAAATGAATAACAAGCTATGAAGACCTATTCATCGCCATTGGGCCGTCAAGGTTCCTTCTTCGGCTAGGTATTCTCGAAGCAGTTGGATCTCATGGTGGGCAAGACATTAGAGAACAAATAGAAGAAAGTAGATACAAGATTAAAATAAGAATAAAAGAAACTAGAATAATACAAGAATAAAATAAAACAAGCCTTGATTCGATTATTAAACAATGGTGGAAAAATAACACTTACACCGACTGTCACCATCAGTACAAGCAGATCCCTTCCTCCATGAATACATCATCACCTCTCAGCTTTTACAAAAAGAAAATATACAAAGGTGGAAAGAAAACCTAAAAACCCTAACTTTGGCCCTTGGCTCTTCTCTGGACTCTGTACTCTCTGTGTTGCATCTGCAGGGATATTTATAGGTGTTGGAAGATGTAGAGTCCTAGTACAACTCTCCCAAAAAGATCTTATCTCCAGAAATTCAAATCTGTCCTGCAACTTCTTATCATGTTGATCGCCGAAATCAGCTTATCTACGGGATTGAATTGGAAAGTTTGATCAACATAAGAGTTGTAGGTCTTCAAGTCTTCTTTCTGGAGCATCTTGAATCATCGGATTTGCATAACTGTAGCAAAAGTTATGATTTAAACACTAAAACGTGTACAGTCTGAATCCGAATTCTTTGAATTTTTATCTTTGCACTCTCTTTGGCTTTTATCCTCATCCTGCAAGAGTTTAGGGTTGGGTAGAATTCTATCCTTCCCTCATCTTTAATAATTGCAACTTTAGCCCTTGCATAATTGCACTTTGACAATTGATATTTGCACTTTACTCTTGGGCTTCAAATATGGGCTTGGATCTGGGCTTTTGGGCTCTTTAAGCTTTAATTCTTTCTTTTTATATTTCGAGGCCTGCACACAATAAATCACAAAATATTAATAAATGTGCAGAATTATATAAATAAATATGAAAATGTGACGGTAAATATGATGATAAAAATGCACTTTTCACTACCAATCAACATGAATAGAATAATGTAGAATAATTTATACATGCACATGAAACATTAAGATAAAATGCTGAAATTGAAATAGACTAATAAACAAACACTCACATAAAATGACGCAGTTTTAGAGACGAATCACCATCCGATCTTCACTACACGAACATTTACAAATCTCCAGATCATCCCATGGGTCAGTTTTCGAATTGCCAACGTATCGGGTCCCATATCAAACATAAATTCAGATTGAGTTTGGGTCTTCTGTTACCGGGTTCGAGCGCACGAACAGGTCTGCATCACTGTAACATATAACCAAACGCATATAGCCACACGTACACATAAATGCACATGTACACACCCCTATACATATATGTACGAGTACATACATATATACACATGATCATGCATACACCTATGCATACATAATACTCACACACTTATAATCATGCATACACTTATGCAAACATAGATACACACTCTTACATAAACATAGACAACAAACATGCACACCTCCATGTACATGTAACGCATCTCCACAAATGAACAATCACATAATAATTTATGCACACCCAATCGCAAATGACATATGCATAAATACATACATAATAACATAGAAATAGAGAGGAAGAGAGGGCACACTCATGGTGCAGGAGAAGACATGGCCGGGAGAAGGTCGCGGTGGAGCTCGCTGGAGGAGGGGGAAGTCAGGAGGGGAAGGAACTCACGGTCGGCCATGGAGAGTTCGACTACAGAGACGGAGGCCGCAAGGATGTCAGGTATCGCGAGCTGCTGTCGGGGTCTCGCTAGAGAAGAAAGAGGAGGTTGTATGGTGGGTTGGGGCTGCCAACAAAGGAAGGAGGAGAAGATTAGGTAAGGGTTTTGGTTTAGGATTAAATGTTTATATAGGAATTGGTTATGATTATATAGTTAGGATAGGATAATTTAAGATTAGATGGTTAAGATTAGGAGATAATGAGAGATTAGGTTAGTTAAGATTTTTATTTAATTAAGATAGCTATAGAATTCAGTAGTTAGGATATATAAGGATTGGGCTAGTTAAGATTTAGATTTGATGGATAGGATTAGATAGGATTAAATATAGGGGGAGAGAGAGATATAGGGTTAGTGATTAGGTAGTTAAAATATAGAATTACATAGTTAGGATTTAGGATTTAGTTGATAGGATAAGGGTTAAAATAGATTTAAGATTAGTTAGGATTTTATTTTGAAATAGAATTAGTTGAGATTATGATTTTGAATGCAGGATTTAGATTTAGGTAAGTTAGGATTAGATATGATTTTGGTTAGGATTTGAATTTCAGATAAGATTAAAATTAGATATTGAGTAATAGGTTTTGGTTTCGATTTTGGCTTAAATAAAAAGAAATTAAAAGGAATGGAAATGGGCTTATGGCATGGGCCAAGAAAAAATAAAAGAAAGATAGGAAATGAATATGGGCTAATGGATAAAGGTAAAGTATATGAAAATAAATACTGGGGTTTTTTTTTTGGATTGGGCTTAGGATAAAGAATAATAAAATGAAAGAAAAAGGAAGAGAAAAATAGGGAGGCAAGAAGTAAGCTTGTCTAAGAATTATTCGCAAAATAAATATCAATAATATTAATAATAAGAATATTAACAATAATATACAAAGATATTTAACAATAACAATAATAATTGCCAATAGTATAACTATAATAATACATAACAATAATAATAATTAACACAAAATACAACAACAACTACTACTAAGCCATTATTAAATCTTGTATTCCAAAAATAAAGGTATTACATTCTACCCACGTTATAAAAATTTCGTCCTCGAAATTTTAATAAATCAAGGAATAATAAAAAAATCAAAATTAAGAGAGAAAATAAACAAGCTTCCACGTTGCCTCTCTGGGACACCACGATTCCGCTGCGCGCTCTGATCTCTGCTACCGGCTTTAACATCGAGTGATCAAACTCAGAAAAAAAATCGGAGAAATAGAATCGAAAAGAAGAATAAGAATCAAGATGAAATCCAGATCACTCTAAAAGAAGGGTTAGAATCAGGGATATCAAAAAATCAAAGAGATGGATATCCAAAGGGAGGACGGTCAATTCTCAAGTGAACTCAATACTATTGTGTGAATTCTATATGTAAATTGTAGTGTCAATATAACTTGTTTTAAGTTACTGGTAAGAACTAGGTCCTCTTTGAGTAAAACCTAGCCTGATATCAAGAAAACTTTGTCAGACCCCGCTTCCCAAAATACGGGAAAATAGAGTCGCGCCGAAAGTCGGCGATATATATACGCGAGGAGAATACCCCATGTATACAAGCTAAACTTAAAGTAACATGAACAAGCTATATAATCGCTATGGTAAATCAACATTACCACAATGTCACATATAAACATCCACACATGATAACAGATAAAAAAAGAAATAAAACAAGTATGAGTCCAATGCATAGAATCATATTCTATCAGTTCTCAATATTTAAAAAAGATTTCTATCTAAATAATCACCAAACAATTGCCTCATAATACTTTACATGAAATGTACCATTCATCCACAAACATGAACTAGGCTAGTCACTAGGTCCAATCAAGTCACAGTCAAAGATATACCACAAATAATCCTGAATCCAAAATGGTAAACAATCTATAATGAAATGATAAGACAAGAATATCTCAGTAACAGGTTATTGAATCCACTATATATTCATGTGCTCTATTAATTCATATTAATCCTGTCTACACTTCTTCTTAACTCTAAGTCTATCTCCACTCCAATAAGAGTCCAATAATAAATTCAAGCATCAACAGATCTAATAAATCAAATAATATTACCCACCGAGAAAGTGAGTCACCACATCTCAATGCTAAGATACTATTGAAAATACACCTAGAGGGGGGTGAATAGGTGTACTAGCTAATGTAATGATAAATGATATGGAATTAAAAATCAATTACAACACACTATGTGTAACAAAAGAGTGTAGTCGAATTTCCGGTGAAGGGCTCTGGACCTTCTCCTCTAGATTTCTCTAAATTAAGAGTTGAGGTGCTATATGAAGCTCTCTTGGTTCAATATAAGTATAGGCACACACAAACTATATCTAGCATATGAATATGAGCAATATGAAGCAATGCAAGATATAAGAGAGATAGAGTTTAGAGATAGTAGATCAAACGCAAACACCAAGATATGCTTCGAGATTCGAGTCACTGCTCTACGTCCCCGCCTTCATACAGAAGGATTTGCACTATGTCCACAAAGGACCTCCCACAAAAGGAATCTCCAATGAGGAATTTGCAATTACAAACTTAGAGTATACAACTCCTCTCTCTAACACAACCACCTCTACTCAAGAGGCAAGGACAAAACAAAAACACAATCACCTCTACACAAGAGGGATGGATACAAAGTCAAACCAAAATCACCTCTACACTAGAGGGATAGGGACAAACCCAAGGTAAAGAAAAGATTACAATCTTGGTGATCACAATAGACCACAAACAACTCTTGGTGATCACAATAGACCACAAACTATTTTTCTCACATAAATAAGATCCTATGGATAGGATTAGATATGATAGCTCAAGTGTGAGAAAATAATGTGTTTGAAAATGAAAATAATAAAGAAAAACACTTGGGAAAACTAAAAGATAGCTATTGAAATAAAAATCAAAACCAATTCCCAAAGACTTTCTTTTCTTTGATTTTTTCAACACTTTAAAACAAATAAAAATAAATCTTTTTGGCACAAAAATTCTTTTAAAAAACTTGCTGCAAACACTTGAAAGATAGGAAAATAATCTTTCTAAACATCTTATACAAAACAGCCCAAGAGAAGGCCTATATATAGCCTTTCAAAAATCGAGCCGTTGGCAGCCAGAAATAGGTCTATTTTGACCTTCTGGTCGACAGGCAAGTCGACCGGTCAACAGTCGAATTTCTGACTATTGTGACTCTGGTCGACCGCCCGGTCGACCGAGCCAAGCCTGTCGGTCAACCGCTCGGTCGACCGGCACTACCCGAGACTTGGATAGTTACAGTCGGTCGACCTCCTGGTCAACCGGCCTTCTAGGTTGGCCATGTGCATGTCCTCGTGCACATCGGTCGGCCGGTCTGGTCGACCGCCAGCAGGCCCTGGCTGGGATTAAAGGGTTATGAAACTCGGTCTTTTTAACTCCAATAAAATCCCATAAAATCTCATAAATTTCACAAAAAATAGTTCTTATAAATATTTGAAGAACAAATATGTGTGACCAAAAATCAACACATATTATAAACTATTTGAATTATTTCTGTCATATAGAAATTAAGCTTTAAACCGAAAATCGTATTTTCCAAAACTTGGATTTTGAGATGAAAACCGTTTTCTCCAAAACTTGTATAGATATAAAAACATGATATTTAAACACATTTGAAGCATATTGTGCATGGATAGAATCCAATACACATGTAAATAATATATCTATATTTTTGACATGAAATCAAAAATAAGTTTTGTTAATTACAAAACTCTAAACACATGAAATAGAATTATCAAAATATGTTTTTCCAAATATATGAAGCACAGATGTATATAGATGAAATCTAATATACACTAAACTATGTAAACTTGTTTTGATTCTATCTTTTCATGAAAATCATATATATGTGAACTTGAAATCCAAAACCCGATTAAAACCGAAAAGCAAACATATTGAAACTTGTGTGCGTGAGTGAACTTGAGCATATCAACACTAGTCTATCTTACACAAGATCTAAACACAACTAAACTAAATACAAACCGAAATCTTCTTGAAGAACTCCTTCTCCAAGCCGACTCGATCCAAACACGATCCAAAGAGTTTGACTCCAACCGAGTACTAGATGCGATCTTGACGCGCGAGCTCTTGAATCAACACGTGTTAACTTTAAAACTTGACTCCGAATCTTTTGTTAAAGCTAAACACCGACTAAGATCTTGATCAAATATCTGAAACTAAATATGCACAAGATCATTAGTACTATAACTACATGAGTTAATCATCATCAAAATTAGAGTAATGGGCCTTTGGGTCAATAATCTCCTCCTTTTTGATGATGACAAAACTCATGGAGTTATATATGCATGGATTAAAGATAAGCTTCACAGAAGCTCTCCCTTAATCATCATAGCAATAAATAATAAAGATATTCAATAAAGTGCATAAACTAAACAAAATATATATGTATAAATAACAATATTAAACATGCATATATAAACTCACTAAATTCTTCTCCCACTTTTGTCAATTCATTAACAAAGGGGTGAGGACAATCAAACAATAAAGATGTATTTGCGATATACAATCATGAAAAGGAGAGATAATAAGTTAGCTCCCCCTGCATGCATGAATTACATGGAGAAGGGATGAGTAGACCCTAATTCACATAAAGCATAATATACAATATATAAGTGAAGATGTTAAGCTCTCCCTACACACGTGTACCACGTAAAGAAGAGAGGTCAAGCTCTTCAATATGTGTAATACAAGTCAACATGAATCTATATATGTAGAGAAGATGTTAAGCTTCCCTTACATATAGGCAATACATATCAACAAATTTTGAAAACCACTTTTAAAGCAAATTTTTAAAAAATTTTTGAAGTCAACAAAATGAATTATGATACCAATTCAAATTAAATTATAGTTGAAAAAAACAAATGTTGGTACTACTTGAAAAATTTTAAGATACCAATAGTAGATTTTGATACAATTGAAAGTGAAACATGAAATACAGTTTGATACCAAATAAATACTAATTGAAATATCAATTATAACACCAATTGAAATGATTAGCAATTGAAATACTAATTGAAATTAATGTAATAAGCTTATAAAGATACCAATTAACATTTAGAATAACATCAAGCTTAACATAAACATAATTTGTGCTTTAAAAATGTAAAGATATTTTAAAACTAGCACAATCAAATCATATATATGTATGTATGAAAAGGAAATACCAGATGAAATTGATATTAATTGAAATTTAAATCATACATATATAAGAAAACATATATGAGCATACAAAAAATAAAATATCATGAAGATCATGTGTATTACTCATACCTACCACCCTATTCATGCACAACTTTAAAAGATATTTAATAAGGGTATATAAGGCATGATCGCCCATCCAACCACCCTTTGGTTAGTAGGGGTTTTCAAAAATCATGATTTGAAAATATTTTTAACACAGTTTGAAAAACTCTACCAATTGAAGACTAACTAGTCTAAAGTAATTTTTAAAAAACTAGTTAAAGATCCTTCAAGACATGAAACAAAATCACATATCTCATGAAGCATGCATTTTACACAGAATTGACACTCAAGATTTATTAAGCTCATATAAAGCTCATGAAAATAAAGTCATGAGTATAAAAAAAAAAATGTGAGTGCACAATAATCATGTGAATAGCATATTCATGAAAATAATCAACAGGGTTCAAAGCAAACATGAAGTTCTTTTATCAAAAACATGATAATCATCGAAACTAAAATTTTCGTTAAAGCTCAACATGCATCAAGGATATGTATGTTTTGTCTATACTAAAGTATACATACATATCCAAACATAAACTAGTCCATAAAAGTATATTGCATGAAGGCAAGTTGCTCTAGGATATACAAGTATATCTATTAGTTTTAGATAAAAATAACATATACATGAAGCTAAACTCATTTTTATGAAAGCATGTACACAAATAGGGAAAACAAGTTGAAATGTAAGAATCATCAAAACTACGTTATACATGTACATGTAATGAGTACAAATAAGTGATGAAGTACAAACATATAATAATTAAGTATAGCTCACTACCTGTACAAGTATAAACACAAGTTTTTAACGAAAACTTCATCTAAACAAGTAATCAAAAACTTGAAGTACAAAATCATAAACAAACATGATCATCAGGGTAAATGCACGTGCTTTAAAGTTAGGATATACACAATAGTTAAATTATAGTGAGAACACAAAAATAATAGTCCATATAAACATGGGTGTATCTCAAATACTATATATGTGTATCACAAGTCTAATAAACATTGCATTTAAACATAATGAACATGAAAAACATGAAAAACCAATACATGCTATCAAAATAATGTAAACTAAAATAGGAGTTAGAGATAGTTACTAAAATCAATAGGGTTAATCTCTAGGTCTCCAAACCATTGTGGTCCTCTCACCAAACATTACTTGAAAGTGATGCATCCAAAAGTGTCACCATTTAACTAGGAATGCATCCACCATCAAGGCACCAACATTCTCATGTCATGTGAGAGCCCACACCTATATCAAATAGAATAGGGGTGAATTTTGGTACCCATACCTTCTTGGTCCATGAGCGTTAGCACCTTTCCTAACCAAAATAAATTTATTTACAAATTTGAAATATTTATTCTATCATAACAAAATTTTGCAAGGTAGCCCATACGTCCATAATGTGTATAAGTGTATACATGAGCATACATAGAATAATGTATGTAAGCAGTGTATACTGTGGTTTGTGTGCATGCATATGAGGAGCATGTTTCTTGCAAAACAAGGAATCCAGTCGTGTGTGGTTCATGGCACATTGGCTCAAAGTGGAGCCAAAACAATCTACATTCTTCTTCAACTTACATATATTATTCTTAATACTTGAAGAAGAAGTGGAGCATATAATATGTTTGTTAAAAAAAGATGAATCTATAGTAGCATGACAAACATGGAATCAAAGTCATTTTTCAAAGAAATATTTTTTTGAAACTAAATCTAATTCTTTAAAAATTAAAACAATTTTATTTTTCAAAGAGTTGTTTCTTTTTTTAAAACAAAATCGAGTTTTGAAGACAAAACCTCAGTATTCTTCAATACATCATCACAATTATTTTATTCTTTAAAAATTTATTTTCATTTAAGGCAAGGTTAAGTTGGGATTTCAATGAGTCCCTTTCATTTGAGATTTCAACCCTCTCTTGAAAAATCATATTAAGTTTAGAAAACAAAATTTTATTTTCTTCTTTTAATTCAAAACTTTTTTTTTCAAAAGTTTGTATTTTTCAAGCAAGTTTTCACAAAATAATGGAAGTTCTTCATATAAAGTATGGGCATCCATATTGTCATCACCTGAAGAACTAGCACTATCATCTAGTTGAGCGTCCGAGTTTACCTCAAGGAAGTCATTCTCTTGGACTATGTAGTACGCTTCGTCGGACTCATCTCCACTGGATTCTTTCTCCACATTGTTTATCGTTTGTAACTTGGGAGAGGTCAATGTTGAAATCACCTAGGGGGTGAATAGGTGGCTAGCTAATCTAATGAAGAATTAATGCGAAATTAAAATTATTTATGTAAACTAAAAACTATTATGCTAAACACACTAAGTATAATACAAAAGTGTAACTGAATTCCCGGTGAAGGGCTCTGAACTATCTCCTCAAGATTCCTCTAGATAAGAGTTGCGGTGCCGCTATGGCTCTCTTGGTTGAATACAAGTGTGAGCAAACAATCCAAAGTAATAACAATTAAGTACAAGATATATCAAGCATATAAAGAGATAAGCAATGTTAGTATGCAAGATATAAATACAAGTAAGAGATAGAGAGAGCAATCGCAAACACGGGAGATTTGTTTTGAGGTTCGAGTACCCTTGCTCTACGTCCCCGCCTTCAACACTACGAAGGATTTCCACTATAAACGATCCCACCGGATCACTCGGTGCTGCAACACCTACAATGAGTTCACTCTAGAATTCCTTGGACTCACTAGTCCCTCTCTTATTCCCGCAAGAACTACACACGCAAGCACACTAGCTTGTCGAGATCGCACCTCTACACCGAGCTCCCACAAGAACTCAAAATAACACGAACCCGTAAGTTCGCCTCCTCAAATACAAAGAATGAATAGTTGGTGATCTAAACACTTTGATCACCTAAAAGCACTCTCACAATAACTCTCCTATAGGATTGATATAGCAATGGATAGCTCAAGTGTGTGTGAGAAAATTAGGATTGATTTTGTGGTGAAAAACTCAAGAAATCTCTTTTACAAAATACTCTTGAAAAACTCTCCTTTTGATATGAAAGTATTTGGCTCTAAAACAAGTGGAGATAAACACTTTGAAGTGTAAGAAAAACAATCTTGAAACTCACTTAAAATCTTGTAGAAAACAGTCCAAGGAAACCCCAATTTATAGGCTCCCAAAATATGGCCGTTGGAGGCCAACTCAGCAGGAAATCTTGCTATCGGTCGACCGCCCGGTCGACCGACTAACGGTCAGATTTTAGATCATTGTGCCACTGGTCGACCGGCAGGTCGACCGAGGTCTGGATACAGAGAGCAGAAGTTCTCTGCCAGTCGACCGCCCAGTCGACCGGGGCCAGATCCAAAGAGCAGAACTCTCTGGCGGTCGACCGGGTCGGTTGACCGGCCCTCCAGCCAAATAAGGCCGTTCACGTTTGTGCACGTCAGTCGACCGCTCGGTCGACCGACCTCAGGCTCGGTCGACCGTGCGGTCGACCGGCAGAAGGCCAGAATACAGGTTTTAGGGATTTAAAACTTGGTCTTTTTACTTCAATAAAATCCCATAAATTCTCATAAATTCTACAAAAATAAGTTCATTGATATACTTTGAAATACAAACATGTTTGATTAAAAATCAAAGCATATTATAAACATTTTGAACTATTTTGTAATATAGAAGTTTTGCCTTAAACAAAAACCTGTATTTTTCAAAAATGATTTTTTCAAAACTTTTTCAAATATAAAAACAAGATACTCTAAACACTTTTAAAGCTTAGTGTGTATGGGTATGATCCACTACACATATATGATGAAATATCTATGTTTTTGACGATAAGCTCTAAAATAAGTTTTGATAAAACACATGTTTACTTTGAAGCTTAAAAACCAAACTGGTATTTTTTAAAACGAAAATTCTTTTATGAAAACACATCTAAATCTTGTGTGTGAGTGTATATCAAACTTGAGCAATCCACCAACTAATCTATCCTTTACATTTTATCTAAAAATAAAATCTTGACACTTACAAACATGACACAAGTCTTTTTAGAAATCTTCTCTTGAAGGTCTTCTTCTCCTTCTTGACTTGGTCGAAACCTTGATCTAATGAGCTAGTCTCCTGTTGAGTACTTGATACAATATTGACGTGCGAGCTCTTGATTCAACACGTGCTACCTCCAAAAACTTTGACTTTAAATCCTTTGTTGAAGCTAAACACCAACTAAGATCTTGATCAAATATATGATACTAATTAAACACAAGATCATTAGTACTATAACTATATGAGTTAATCATCATCAAAACTAGAGTGATTGGCCTTCGGGCCAACAATCTCCCCCTTTTTTATGATGACAAAACTCAAGAAGTTATATATTCATGGATTAAAGTTAAGCTTCATAGAAACTCCCCTTAACTCATGCATAACAATAAACAAATAGATATTCAATGATGTGCATAAACTAAACAAATATATATGCATAAACAAGGTGAGAGAAACATGCATAAACCAAAAATTCTTCTCCCAAAAACCTTCTACCCCATTTTGTTTAAACTTTCAAAATCCTTCTCCCTTTTTTTGTATAAACATAGAATGCATAAAACTCAATATATGTATATATAAACTCAAAATCATTCTCCCCCTTTTTGTCAATCATCAACAAAGGGGTGAAAAACAAATCAAATAATAAAAAATATATATGTGATATACATTCATGAAGAGGAAGACGGTAAGTTAGCTTCCCTGCATACATACCTTACATGAAGAAGGGATAACAAAATCCTAACTCACAGAAAGCATAATATACAATGCATAAGTGGAGATGTTAAGCTTCTTCTACACACGTGTACTACATAAAGAAGAGATGCCAAGCTCCTCAATATAAGATGCACTCAACATGAATTTATATATAGAAGATGTTAAGCCCCCATTGAATATAGGCAATATATATCAAAACATTTAAAAATCACTTTAAAGACAAATTTTGAATTTTTCTTAAATCAATAAATCAAATTTTGAGATACAACTTATAAGTAAACAAAATTTTATCACAAAATTTTTAAGATATCACAAGATTTTTGATACCTATTGAAATTGAAATTTTTTGATACCAATTGAAATTGAAACATTCATAAATTTTGATGCCAATGAAAGTAAAATATTTTATATTTTGATACCAATTAAAATACATGGTAAATTTTGAAACCAAATAAGAGGTAAAATATTTTTGATACCAATTGAAATCGAAACCCAATTTGAAATCGAAACAAATTGATACTAATCGAACTATATTGTAAATTTTGATATCAATTAAAAAGTATAATATGAAGTATATTTTGATATCAATTAAAATACCAATTGAAAAATAATGCATAAGCTCATTAAAATACCAATTGAGATACCAATTGAAATCAAGATTTAAGTCAAGCTTAGCATAAACATAATTTGTGATTTAAACATGTAAGGATATTGTAAATCAAACACAATCAAATCATATATATATATATATATATATATATATATATATATATATATATATATATATATATATATGAAATGAAAATACCAAATGAAATTGATATTATTTGAAATTTGAAGTATACATATATAAGAAAACATATATGAGTATACAAAGATAGAATTGTTGGCCTAAAAGACAAAAGGTTACACTCTCCATTTATATACGTTTTGATGATAACAAAACATATAAAAGCTATTTGGTACTAATAAAGATTCTAGAATGAATTTCAAGTTTGTAAAAGTCTTGATTGTTTTAAGCATGTTGCAAGGTTAATGGTGCTAAAAGCATGTTGTAAGGTTGATGGTGCAAGAGGACTCTTTCATAGGAGAGGAGGCTCTAGCTCGGCAACGCGGTTTAGAGACACCTTCCTATATAGTTTTTATTTTTGTTAGTTTGTTAAAGGATAGTATATAGTGTTGAAGCTCAATTTTCTCACACACACAAAATTGTACGTGTTTTCAAAAGATTATTTTTATCTCTTGTGTAAAATACTTTAATAGACCTATTTCAGTATTTGCAAACTTAGTTTATTGTATTTTAAAAAGTCTTGACAAAAATCATTTTTGAAAATAAACATATCTTCAAAAACATTTCCTCAAAAATTTTCTGTTTTGACCTGTTGCGGTCGACCGGCTCTTTTACAGGTCAGAACGGTCGACCGCGCGGTCGACCGCAGTTCTGACCGTTGGGTGCGTGCATGTATGCACGTTATCCGGTCAACCGGGCGGTCGACCGGACCCCATGTCGGGCGACCGGGCGGTCGACCGACTGACTGAACCCAACTCTTTGTTTGGGACGGTCGACCGGAGCCTGCCAACGGTCAAAAGTTTTTGAAAACCGGTCGACCGGTTGGTCACGGTGAGTGCTCTTTCTGCCAAATGGCTAGTTTTTTAAACATGTTTTAAAACGCGTTTTTAATCTCAAACGTGGTTTTAGGCTGGTTTTGGGTCTTATCCTTCCTGATTAGTCAAAATTAGTATTTACCCTTTAATCCCTACCTATATCCTATAAAAAGGGGTGGATGGGGTTGAGGAGAACCACAACAACATTTGCAAAGAAATCAAAATTTCAGTATTCTTGAAAGAAGTTTTTATTCTCAGTCTTTGTGCTCTAATCTTTGATTTTTCTCTGAAGTTTTTGAATCAATCTCTCTTCTACTTTGTTTTATTTTTCACTTACAAACCTTGAGCGTCAATCCTATATATTATTCTCTAGGGATTTGTAAAGAAAAATTTTTCAAAAGAGAGTTTGTGGTCTTTTGATCACTAAGTGATTATTGTATTTGTGGCTCCACTACCTCTAGACTAGAGGAGTTGGGTACTCCCTAGTGGTTGTAATCCTTTGTGGAAATTCTAGTGGATCGGAAATCCTTTTGGGTGAAGGCAGGGACGCAGAGCTGGGTGCTTGAACCTCGAAACAAATCTCTGTGTTTGTGATTGGTTTACTTTCTATTCATTCATTCTTATATTGTCGATCTATACTATCACAATAAGATTGCATTGCGCACCTCATACTCTTATTTAGAGGAATCACGAGGAAGGAGTTCAGAGCCCTTCACGGGGTATTCTGCTTCTAATCTTGTTTTGAGTGATCGTTGCATCATCTCATTTTTAAATTAGTGCATTAATTAGCGTAATCACCTATTCACCCCCCTCTAGGTGATTTCAAGAATTTCATGAAGTTCATGTGTATTACTCATAAAATTCACCCTAATCATTCACATGATAAAAAGATTTTCAATAAGGCTCACAAGGCATGGTTGCCCATCCATCCGCCCTTTAAGGTTGGTAGGATTTTAAAAAATAAGAGTTTTAAAATATTTTGCATAGTTTGAAAACTCTACCCATTGAAGAATAAATAAGTAGTTTAAAGTAATTTTTAAAAAACTAGTTAAAAATCCTTCAAACATGAAAAATGAAACATATTTATCTCATGAATTATACTAAATACACAAAAGTTGACACTCGAAATCTATAATGCTCAAAAATGTTCTCATGAAATAAAATCATGAGTAAAAAAATAATGAGAGTGTACAAAGGTTATATGGTTAGCATAATCATGAAAAATAGTCAATAAGGCTCAAAACAAACATGAATATCTTTTATCAAAAGCATAAAAATGCATTTTTCATTTAAAATAAACTTCAAGATATATGTATGTCTTATCCAAAATTAACAATATACATACATATCCAAACATAAAAGAGTCTATGATATAATTTGCATGAAGGCAAGAGACTCAAGGGTATACATATATATTTATTAGTTTTAGACAAGAATAACATATACATGAAGCAAAACATGCATAAGAATAGGGAAAACAAGTTAAAATGCACGAATCATCAAAATTAGACTATACTAGTATATCTAATGGGTACAAATGAGCAATTAAGCACAAACATTCAATAATCAAATGTGGCTCACTAGTTATACGAGTATATGTTCAAGTTTTAATGAAAATATACATTTAAACATGTAATTAAATATGAAGTGCAAAACAATAAACAAACATGATTATTAAGGTAAATGCACATGTTTTAAGTAATGATATACACAATAGCTAAACTAAAATGAGAACACAAAATATGAATCCATATGAACATGGGTGTATCTCAATTACTATACATGTATGTCATAAGTCTAAATAACATGGCATTTTAATAACAATCATGAAAAACATGCTAAAAATTAATAATCTAAAAGCATGTAAAACAAATGAGTTATAGATAGTTACCAAAACTATTAGGATACATCTCTATATCTTTAAACTATGGTGGTCTTCCCACTAAACTTTCTTGATAGTGATACATCAATTGTATGTCCATCTATCACATGCATCCACTACCAAGGCACCAATTCTCTCACGTCATGTGAGAGCCCACACCTACATCAAACACAAGAGGTGGGAACTTTGGTACCCATTTTCTTTTAGGTCCACGGGGATTAGTATTATTTGGAACCCAAACATTTTTATTAGCAAAATTAATAGAATTTACCTTATCATAACAAAACTTTGCTAAATGGTCTTTACGGCCGCAATGTGTACATTTGTACACTTTAGTATGCACATGTGAATGAGTGTGACATAATATGCAAAGTGTGCATATGTGTGTCGTGGGTGATGTGCATGAACATGTGGAGCTTGTTTCATTTGAACAAGGTTTCCAATTTATTATGATTAAATGCACAATTGCTCAAGGTTGAGCTCAAACAATCTATTCTACTTTTCAAAAATTTAATCTTTTTATCAATAGTAGCATGAAAAACATAAGAGAATGAGAATCAACACTCTTTTTCTTTTTGAAAATATTTTCTTTTCTTTTGAAACAAATTTTCATTTCAAAGAGTTGTTTTCTTCCAAAATAATTTCTTTTTCTTTTTTCACCAAAATAATTTTATTTTTCAAAGAAGTATTTCCTTCACAAAGATCATGTAATTTAGAAGTCAAGGAAATATTATCCTTTTTCAACATATCATTTTCTTTTGAAATGCATTCCAATTTATTTTGAAAAGAATCTTTTTCTTTTAACATGGAATCAAATTTATTTTCAATTTCTATTATCCTTTTTAAGCAAGTCATATTTTTCAAGAAGTTGTTGACAAAATGAAGCAAGATCATCATATGACAAGTCAACATCCGCATCAAGCTCGGATTCAGAATTTACCTCAAGGGGGTTATCCCCTTGGACCATGTAGCATAAGTTGAAAGTATCACTTCCATCATCCGAGTCACTCGCCGCATAATATTGCTCTTATTCGTCAAGAAAGACTATAGTGTTCCATATTATAAAAGCCGAATCAAAGTTAGAAACCCTAGATAAATATTCATCATTTAGGGTTGACTTCAAAGCATGGATGGCTTTTGCATTCGCCTCCAGATGTTTGCCATTTAAACAATATGAATCTTTAATAGTGGCAAAATAAACATGATCACCTATGGCTTTGAGGTACATTGACATCTTAACCTTCTAAGTTTGGATGTTAAGAATATCAAAAGTGGGAGGTGACATGAAATCCATGTGTGTGTATAAATATTGTGATTAGCCAAAAATAAGGATCTTTAACACTAGATTGTTAGACCCAAATCAAGAGCACCAAATCTGATACCAATTGAAATCACCTAGAGGGGGGTGAATAGGTGACTAGCTAATCTAATGAAGAATTAATGTAGAATTAAAACTAATTATGCAAACTAAAAATTATTATGCTAAATACACCAACTATAACACAAGAGTGTTGCCGAATTCCGGTGAAGGGCTCTGAAGTATCTCCTTAATATTCCTCTAGATAAGAGTTGAGGTGCCGCTATGGCTCTCTTGGTTGAATACAAGTGTGAGCAAACAATCCAAAGCAATAATAATTAAGCACAAGATATATCAAGCATATAAAGAGATAAGCAATATTAATATGCAAGATATAAACATAAGTGAGAGAGAGAGAGAGAGAGAGAGTAATCGCAAACACGGGAGTTTGTTTCGAGGTTCGAACACCCTTGCTCTACATCCCCGCCTTCAACACTATGAAGGATTTTCACTATAAATGATCCCACCGGATCACACGGTGCCCAACACCTACAACGAGTTCACTCTAGAACTCCTTGGACTCACTAGTCCCTCTCTTGTTACCGCAAGAACTACGCACGCAAGCACACTAGCTTGCCGAGGCCGCACCTCTACACCGAGCTCCCACAATAACTCGAAACAACACGAACCCGCAAATTTGCCTCCTCAAATACAAAGAATGAACACTTGTGATATAAACACTTTGATCACTTAAAGCACTCTCACAATAACTCTCCTATTGGATTGATATAGCAATAGATAGCTCAAGTGTGTGTGAGAAAACTAGGATTGATTTTGTGGTGAAAACTCAATAAATCTCTTTTACAAAAACACTCTTGAAAAACTCTCCTTTTAATATGAAAGTATTTCGCTCTAAAACAAGTGGAGATAAACACTTAGAAGTGTAGGAAAAACTAGCTTGAAAACTCACTTAAAATCTTGTAGAAAACAGTCCAAGGGAACCCCAATTTATAGGCTCCCAAAATATGACCGTTGGAGGCCAACTCAGCAGGAAATCCTGCTGTCGGTCAACTGCCTGGTCGACCAGCAACGGTTAGATTTCAGACCGTTGTGCCACCGGTTGACCGGCCGGTCGACCGAGGCCTGGATACAGAGAGCAGAAGCTCTCTGCCGGTCGACCGCCTGGTCGACCGGGGCCGATCCAGAGAGCAGAACTCTCTGGCGGTCGACCGGGTCAGTTGACCGGCCCTCCAGCCAAACAAGGCCGTACACATTTGTGCACATCGGTCGACCGGACCTCTGGCTCGATTGACCGTGCGGTCGATAGGCAGAAGGCCAGAATACAAGTTTTAGGGATTTAAAACTTGGTCTTTTTGCTTCAATAAAATCCCATAAATTCTCATAAATTCTACAAAAATAAGTTCATTGATATACTTTGAAATACAAATATGTTTGATTAAAAATCAAAATATATTACAAACATTTTCAACTATTTTTGTGATATAGAAGTCTTCCCTTAAACAAAAACCTGTATTTTTCAAAAACGATTTTTCAAAAACTTTTTCAAATATAAAAATAAGATATTCTAAATACTTTTGAAGCTTAGTGTGTATGGATATGATCCACTACACATATGTAATGAAATATCTATGTTTTTTGACAATAAACTCTAACATAAGTTTTAATAAAACATATGTATATTTTGAAGCTTAAAAACCAAACTGGTATTTTTCAAAACGAAAACTCTTTTATGAAAACACATCTAAATCTTGTGTGTGAGTGTATATTAAACTTGAGCAATCTACCAACTAATCTATCCTTTACATTTTATCTAAAAATAAAATTTTGACACTTATAAACATGAAACAAGTCTTCTTGAAAATCTTCTCTTGAAGATCTTCTTCTCCTTCTTGACTTGGTCAAAACCTTGATCCAATGAGTTAGACTCCTCTTGAGCACTTGATGCAATCTTGACACGCGAGCTCTTGAATCAACACGTGCTAGCTTCAAAACTATGACTTTAAATCCTTTGTTGAAACTAAACACCAACTAAGATCTTGATTAAATATCTGATACTAATTAAACACAAGATCATTAGTACTATAACTACATGAGTTACTCATCATTAAAACTAGAGTGATGGGCCTTCGGGCCAACAAATGTGCTTCAAACTACAAAAACGGAATCACAATGAGAAACCATACACAAATATTCTTTACTAGGTGTATACTTTAGTGCATCTAGGGTTTGTGCATTAGCCTCAATGTACTTGTCATTACAAAAATAGATTTTCTTGGTAGTGGCAAGATAGACATGCAAACCTAGGGCTTTAAATAAGCACTCATCCTAAACTTTCACATATCGACGTTAGAAACATCAGACATTGGAGGGGCAAGGTGATCCATGAGTGTATAAACTATATGTATGCAAATGCAATACTGGATTAGCAATCCAAGATCTCACTCCTGGGTGGTTAAACCTAATATCAGGAGCGTAGGCTCTAATACCAATTGGAAATATACTTAGAGGGGGGTGATTAGGTGTACTAGCTAATCTAATGATAAATAATGCAAAATTAAAAATCAATTACAACACACTATGTGTAGCCAAAGAATGTAGCCGAATTTCAGGTGAAAGGCTCTGGACTATCTCCTCGAGATTCCTCTTAATTAGGAGTTGAGGTGCTATATGAAGCTCTCTTTGTTCAACACAAGTATAGGCACACACAAACTATATGTAGGAAATGAATATGAGCAATATGAAGCAATACAAGATATAAGAGAGATAGAGTTTAGAGATAGTGGATCAAACGCAAACACCAAGATATGTTTCGAGGTTCGAGCCACTATTCTACGTCCCTACCTTCACACAGAAGGATTTTCACTACGTCCATATAGGACCTCCCACAAAGAAACCTCACCGAGGAATTTACAATTACAAACTTGGAGTATACAACTTCTCTCTCTAACACAACCACCTCTACTCAAGAAGCAAAGCACAAAGCCAAAACACACACACAATCATCTCTACAGAAGAGGGACGGGCACAAAGCCAAATCAAAATCACCTTTACACTAAAGTGATAGGGATAAACCCAAGGCAAAGAAAACATTACAATCTTGGTGATCACAATAGACTACAAACAACTCTTGGTGATCACAATAGACCACAAACAATTTTTCTCACATAAACAGGATACTATAGATAGGATTAGATATGATAGTTTAAGTGTGAGAAAATAAAGTGTTTGGAAACGAAAATAACAAAGGAAAACACTTGGAAAAAACACAAGATAGATATTGAAATAAAGATCAAAACCAATTCCCCAAAGACTCTCTTTTCTATGATTTTTCCAACACTTTAAAACAAATAAAAATAAATCTTTTTGGCACAAAAACTCTTTTAAAAAACTTGCTGCAAACACTTGAAAGATGGGAAGAATAGCTCTCTAAAAATCTTATACAAAACAGCCGAAGCGAAGGCATATATATATCCTCTCAAAAATTTAGCTGTTGGCAGCCAGAAAAGGTCTATTTGACCTTCCGGTCGACCGGCCGATCGACCGGACAACAGTCAAATTTCTTACCATTGTGACTCCGGTTAATCGCCCAGTCGACCGAGCCAAGCCTTCGGTCGACCGCTCGGTCGACCAGCACTACTCGAGACTTGGGTAGTTCAGTCGATAGATCGCCCAGTCGACCAGCCTTCTAGGCTGTCCATGTGCACGTCCTCGTGCACATCTGTCAACCGGTCCGGTTGACCGCCAGCAGGCCCTGACTGGGATTAAAGGGTTATGAACTCGGTCTTTTTAACTCCAATAAAATCTCATAAAATCTCATAAATTTCACAAAAATCAGTTCTTATAAATATTTGAAGAACAAATATGTGTGATCAAAATTAACACATATTACAAACTATTTGAACTATTTTGTGATATAGAAATTAAGCTTTAAACTGAAAATCGTATTTTTCAAAACTTGGATTTTGAGATGAAAAACTGCTCTCTCCAAAACTTGTATAGATATAAAAACATGATATTGGGACACATTTGAAGCAAATCCAAAACCCAGTTAAAGCCGAAAACCAAACATATTAAAACTGGTGTGTGTGTACGCGCGCGCGCGCGCGTGTGTGAACTTGAGTATATCAATACTAGTCTATCTTACACAAGATCTAAACACAACTAAACTAAACACAAACCAAAGTCTTCTTGTAGAACTACTTCTCCAAGCCGACTCGATCCAAACACGATCCAAAGAGCTTGACTCCAACTGAGTGCTAGATGCGATTTTGACGCGTGATCTCTTGAATCAACACGTGTTAACTTCAAAACTTGACTTCAAATCTTTTGTTGAAGCTAAACACCGACTAAAATCTTAATAAAGTATCTGAAACTAAATAAGCACAAGATCATTAGTACTATAACTACATGAGTTAATCATCATCAAAACTAGAGTGATGGGCCTTTGGGCCAACAACTAACTCTGCATACACACACACCCTAACAATATATCAATTTCATTCTCCATCACCAAATTCTGTCTCACCCTAATATAGTCCACTGATCCAATCTATCAATGAAGCAATCCCACTAATTATTCCTCAACTTCATAATTAAATTCTCATATAGTTATTACTAATAAGGAGGATCAAAACTAATGCTCATCTGCCTAGAATAATGGAACAAATCAACAATATTGTTGGTAATAGAATAATGATATATTAATAAAATAATATCAGAGCATTACAATGTAACATTAGTAATGGCATGACAGAATAATGCAGAATATATACACATGCGCATGAAACATTAAGATAAAACGCTGAAATTGAACTAGACTAATAAATAAACACTCACATGAAATGGCGCGGTTTTGGAATGAATCACCATCTGGTCTTCACTATACGAACATGTATGAATCTTCGGATCATCCCATGGGTCGAATTTGAAATCGCCAGTGTATCTGGTCTATAACAAACGTAAATTCAGATCGGGTCGGGGTCTTCTGTTACTGGGTTCGAGCGCACGAATAGGTCTGCGTTGCTGTAACATATAACCAAACACATATAGCCACACGTACACATAAATGCACATGTACACACCCCTATACATATATATACGAGTATATACATACATACACATAATCATGCATACACCCAGGCATACACAATACTCACACACTTATAATCATGCATACATTTATACATACATACGTGCACACTCTTACATAAACAAAGACAACAAACATGCATACCTCCATGCACACGTAACACATATCCACAAATGTACCATCATATAATAATTTATACACACCCAATCACAAATGACACATGCATAAATACATACATAATAACATAGAAATAGAGAGGAAGAGAGGGCACTCTCATGGTGCAAGAGGAGACATGGCCGGGAGAAGGCCGCGGCGGAGCTCGCTGGAAAAGGGGGAAGCCGCAGAGGGGGAGGAACTCACGGTCATCCATGGAGAGCTCGACGACAGAGGAGGCGGAGGCTGCGAGGATGTTGGGGTGTCGTGAGCTGCCGTCGTGGTCTCGCTACAGAAGAAAGAGAAGGTCGTATGGTGGGTTGGGGTTGCCAGCAAAGGAAGGAGGAGAAGATTAGATTTGGGTTTTAGTTTAGGATTAAATGTTTATATAGGAGATGTTAATTGGTTATGATTATATAGTTAGGATTAGGATAATTTAAGATTAAATGGTTAGGATTAGGAGATAATGAGAGATTAAGTTAGTTAGGATTTTTATTTAATTAAGATAACTATAGAATTTAGTAGTTAGGTTATATGATGATTGGGTTAGTTTAGATTTAGATTTTGATGGATAGGATAGGATTAGATAGGATTAAATATAGGGGGAGAGAGATATATGGTTAGTGATTCGGTAGTTAAGATATAGAATTACATAGTTAGAATTTAGGATTTAGTTGATAGGATAAGGGTTAAAATAGATTTAAGATTAGTTAGGGTTTTATTTTAGAATAGAATTAGTTCAGATTATGATTTTGAAAGTAGGATTTAGATTTGGGCAAGTTAGAATTAGATATGATTTTTGTTAGGATTTAGATTTGAGATTAAAATTAGATATTGAGTAATTGGTTTTGGTTTGAGTTTTGGCTCAAATAAAAAGAAAATAGAAGAAATGGAAATGGGCTCATGGCATAGGCCAAGGAAAAATAAAAGAAAGATAAGAAATGGATATGAGCTAATGGGTAAAGGTAAAGCATATGGAAGTGGATACTTGGGTTTGACTTGGACTTAGGATAAAGAATAAGAAAATGAAAGAAAAAGGAAGAGAAAAATAGGGAGGCAAGAAGTGAGTTTGTCTAAGAATAATACACGAAATAAATATCAATAATATTAAAAATAAGAATAATAACAATAACACACAAAGATATTTAACAATAACAATAATAATTATCAATAGTAATAACCATAATAATAATAAATAACAGCAATAATAATTAACACAAAATACATGCAATAAAAAAATACTATTATTCATCATTAAATCTTATATTTCAAAAATAGAGGTATTACACTCAGCCTTCCTCTTCTTTGTTTGGATTTTGCCTTATTTTTAAGAAGAGATGATAGTCCAAGAAAATCTAATTGAGTTGGAGAAGACAATGGCTTGAAGCAGAAGAAGCAAATCAAGGTGAGACAGTTTTCTTTTCAGGTGCTTATGAGTTTTCTTTTCTGGAGGAGTACGAATAGGATTCAGATTCTATTCAATGAAGGTTTGTTTCTAAAGATTTAAGGATTTAGAATTTTTCTAGATAAAGGAGATCAACACCAAATAGGATTGATCAAGATTCTTCAAGCATCCAATGGCCAAGATCATCTCATAGTTCAAATAGAAGTTGTGTTGTAAAATATTATAAATAAAGGTTGTAACATAATATTATAAATCAATCTCAAACAAAGGAGATTAGAAGAAACCAAGAAAGAGAGGAGCAAGGTGATGGTGCATAGAGAGAAGGTATACTTTTATAATCTAGGTCTAAATTCAAGAGAAAGTGAATACTCTTGTGGGATCAAGAGAAAGGTTAGATCTCTTTGTATCAATTTTATTAATAAAGCTCTCTCAAGTTCTCTTTTCATGAACGTAAGCCAAGTTTGATCCGAACCACGTTAAATCCTCATATCATTTCTTATTATTCTTTTATCTAAGTATTGCTAGGTTGCTTTACAACAGTTTTCTTTTGCAAGTATCATCATATTGCCAAGTTTCACAAATGTCGATCCCAAGAGTAACAATTAGTATCATAGCGCCGATTTGTTAGAACACTTAGTATCAGAGCTAAAGGTTAATGAAGGATAATATATCGAAGATAAGAAGTTTTAGACAAAGTTCAAAGTTGAGAAGTTCAATGGCAAAGAAAACTTTGATTTATGGCAAAAGAAAGTGAAGGCATCGCTGGTGCAATAGGGTTTTCATAAGACCTTGCAGGAAAAGTCAGCAAAACTTGTAGGTACGTCAAATAAGGATTAGGAGGATATGGATCTAAAAGCGACAAGCACGATCCAACTATGTCTCACAGATGAGATTATTTGCAACGTGATGGATGAAGAAATGGCTACTAGATTTTAGTCAAGGTTAGAGATATTGTATATGACGAAAAGCCTCTCCAACAAGTTATATCTCAAGAAATAACTATATAGGCTGTGTATGAAGGAAGGGCCAATAATCTCCCCCTTTGTTGATGATTGACAAAAAGGGGGAGAGGTATTTGCTATATATGCATGTTTTTATAAAAGAATTTATGTTTATGCATATATGTTTATATGTTTTGTTTTGCAAATAGGAAAAAAAAGATTTTGTGATTTTATTTTATACTTGATTAGCATGTTTATTCCTACATTTGCATACATGTTTATGTGCCTCATTGCATATTTATTTTGTTTATTTGAGATGCATGAGTTAAGGGGGAGCTTCTTTGAAGCTTTACTTTAATCCATGCATATATAACTTCATGAGTTTTGTCATCATCAAAAAGGGGGAGATTATTGGCCCAAAGGCCCATCACTCTAGTTTTGATGATAATCAACTTATATAGTTATGTTTACTAATGATCTTGTGTTTAATTAGTGACAGATTTGTTATCAAGATCTTAGTAGGTGTGGAGCTTCAACAAAGGATTTAAAGTCAAGTTTTGAAGCTTACACCGGGTTGATTCACGAGCCTATGCATCAAGATCACATCAAGTACTCAAGAGGAGTCGAGCTCGTTGGATTGCATTTGTACCAAGTCAAGATGATGAGAAGACTTCAAGGGAAGACTTCAAGATCAAGACTTGTGTCTAGGTATAAGATTTAGTTTTTAGAAGATTTTATTTTTTAGATAAAATGTAAAGGATAGAGTAGTTGGTGGATTGCTCAAGTATACCATGCGCACACACTCTTGATAGATATGTTTTCATAAAAGATTTTTAGTTTTAGAAAAGAATTTTTACTTTGGAAAAATACTTTGGTTTTTGGAATTTCTTATATACATATCTTTTAATCCAAAACCATGTTTAGAGCTTAATGTCAATTACTTAGATATTTCATCTTATTGTGTAGTGGATCATATCCATACACACTATGCTTTAATGAGTTCAAAATATCTAGTTTTTATTTAAAGGAGTTTTGGAAAAACAAGATTTTGGAAAATACAAGTTTCCAATTGAGCCAATATTTCCATATTACAAAAATAGTCCAAATCATTTATAACATGCCTTGATTTTGTGCAAGCATGTTTGTTTATCAAAGAATATTGGTAAAACTATTTTTTAGATTTTAAGTATTTTATGGGATTTTATTTCAATCAAAAAGACCAAGTTTTAAATCCCTTATCAGATTTCTGTTTCAAGCTTCAGCCAAGTCGACTAGTCGACCTATCAAGTCGACTAGAGCTGAAGTCGGTCGACCGGCTCGGTCGACCGACGTGCATGACGTGCACGCCTTTACATGGCAGATGGCCGGTCGACCGACACAGTCGACCGGAACTGAGAGCAGTGCTCTCTGTTCTTTTGGGTCGACCGGGCGGTCGACCGGAGGCTCCAACGGTCTGATTTTTGACCGTTGGCGGTCGACCGGGCGGTCGACCGACAGGTCTGACAGACCCCAACGGCTAGTTTTTGACAGCCTATAAATTTGGGGATTTGGTCATTGTTTTCAACAAGATTTTGGAGAAGTTTTAGAGTCAGCTTTTCCTACTCTTTTCAGAGGTTTTTCTCCACAAAATTTAGAGCCAATACTTCCAATTAAAAGGAGAGTTTTATCAAGAGTGTAAAAGTAATTCTTTGAGTTTTTCCTCCACCATCTCTTTCCTTGTTTTCTCACACAAACACTTGAGCCATCCATTGCTATATCTTCCTATAGGTTTTGTTGTGAGAGGATTTTAGGTGATCAAGAGTTGTGATCACCAAACTTCATCTTTGTTCCTTTGAGAAGGCGGACGGTTGTGTTCGCATTATTTCGGGTCCTAGTGTGGACTCGGTGGTTTCGAGTTCGGGTGCGAGCTCATTGTTTGAGGTACGGCCTCGGCGAGCCGGTGGGCTTGCGTATGTACGGGCTAGAGAGTCCGAGAGTTGTAAGTGTTGCAGCACCGGGTGATCCATTGGGATCGATCATAGTGGAAATCTTTCGTGTGTCGAAGGCGGGGATGTAGAGCAAGGGTGCTCGAACCTCGAAACAAATCCCTTGTGTTTGCGATTGCTCACTCTCTCTCTCTCTCTCTCTCTCTCTCTCTCTCTCTCTCTCTCTCTTTGTCTCTTGTTTATATCTTGCATGCTATTACTTGTCTTATCTTTACATGCTTGATATATTGTGTGCTCATTGATATACTTGCTTGGGTTTGTTTGCTAACACTTGTATTCAACCAAGAGAGCCAACGCGGCACCTCAACCCATTCAAGGGGAATCTAGAGGAGTTTGTCCAGAGCCTTTCACGGGGAATTCGGCAACACTCTTGTGTTATACGTGGTGTTTAGTTTAAATAGTTTGTTTAGGTCATAATTGCTTTTAGCTTCCGCATTATTTGGCATTTAGTGACCATTAGATTAGCCATCACCTATTCACTCCCCCTCTAGGTGAACTTACAATTGGTATCAGAGCTTGGTACTCTGATTTGGTCTAACAACCTAGAGTTAAAGATCCTCATTTTAGGCTAATCACAATATTTTGTACACACACCATGGACTTCATGTCACCACCCACCTTTGACATTCTTAACATCCAAATTTGGAAGGTTAAGATGTCTATGTACCTCAAGGCCTTAGGCATTCATATTTATCTTACTACAATTAAAGATTCTTATATTAATGATAGCAAGAATTTTGAGGCTAATGCAAAAGCCCTTCATGCTTTAAAGTCAACCCTAAATGATGATTATTTATCTAGGGTTTCTAATGTTGATTCCGCTTTTGTAGCTTGGAACATCATCACCTCCCTTGGCGAAAAGGATCTATATTATGCGGGGAGCGATTCAGATGTTGGAAGTGACGTCTCCAACAAGTGCTATATAGTCCAAGGGGATAACCCCCTTGAGGTAACTACCGGATCCGAGGTAGATGAGGATAACATGTCATATGATGAACTTGCTTCATTTTGTCAACAACTATTAGAGAAATATGACATGCTTAAGAAAGATAATAAAAATTTGAAAAAGAAATTTGATTGCATGCATATAGAAAATGATTCATTTAGAACTAAGATTGCATGCTTAGAAAAGGAAAATAATATTTTGAAAAATGAAAATGTCTCCCTTATGTCTAAATTAAATGATTTGTGTGAAGGGAACAATACTTTGAAAAATAAAATTGATTTGGTGGAAAAACAAAAGGAAGTTGTTTTTCAAGAAAATAATATTTTAAAAAGAAAAATGATTGAAAAAGAATAAGAAAAAGTTTCTAAGAAGAAAAAGACTTTTGATCATGCTTTACATGCCACCACCTCTATTGATCAAAATGAAGTTAAATTTTTAAAAAAGAAAATTGATTGTTTGAGCTCCACATTGAGCTCATGTGCATTTAACCATTCTAGATTGGAGTCTTAGTTTTCAAAGAAACAAACTCCACATGTTCATGCACATCATCCTCATCATGCATATGCTTATGTTGCACGTCATGATCACACTCACACTCATAAGCATCCTAAGGTGTACATTTGTACACATTGTGGCCGCAAAGGCCATTTAGCAAAGTTTTGTTATGACAAGTTGTATCATATTAATTTTGCTAATAAAAATGTTTCAAAGTTTGTTAAGGAACCTAAAAATTTTGTTAATAAGAATGTTCCTTACAAGACTAACCCCCAAGGACCCAAGAAGAAAATATGGGTACCAAAACCCCCACCGTGTGTTTTTGATGTAGGTGAGGGCTCTCACACGACGTGAGAGAAATGGTGCCTTGATTGTGGATACAAATGGATATGATGGACACACTTATTGATGCATCGCTATCAAGGAGGTTTTGGTGGGACAACCACCATGATTGGAGCTTTGAAGTTGGTAACAATCTCTAAACTCCTATTTTATTTATGTTCATGCTTGTTCATTCATGATATTTTTAGCATGATCATGTTTTATTTGTTTTATGTGCTTAATGTGGTAAAAACATGCTTAAATATAGTTTTTATCAAAACTTGTATTATACATGTACAAATAGTGAGTTGCACGTGATTTATATATGTTTGCACTTCATGCTCATTTGTACCCACTATATGCATATGTACAGACTAGTTTTGATGATTCTCTCATTTATACATGCTTTGCCAAATTTTATGTTTTACTTCATGTATATGTATTTTGTATTCAAATCTAATAAATATACATGTATACCCATGAGTCTCTTGCCTTCATGCAAATACCTTTAATAGACTCTTTTATGTTTAGGATATGTATGCACATTGTTAGATTTAGATAAATCATACATATACCTAGAAGTTTGTTTTGTTTTAATGAAAAAATGAATTTTTATGTTTTGATTGATAAAAATAAAAGATTCATGATCTTTTTGAGCTTCAATGTCTATTTTCATGAAAATGCTATTTACATGACTTTTGAACACTCACACTTTATTTATTTTGTCATGACTTTGTTTCATGAACATATTTTTGAGCTTCATAGATCGAGTGTCAATTCTTGTATTTGGTATGATTCATGAAAAACATATGCTTTAATTTCATGTTTTTGAAGGATCTTTAACTAGTTCTTTTTAAAAAATTATTTTAACTAGTTATTGTTCTTCATTTGGTAGTGATTTTCATGCTAAAATATTTTCAAATCTATTTTTGAAAACTCTACCCTTTATGGGAGGATGGATGGGAGATCATGTTCATGTATGCTTTATGTGAAAAACTTTTTAATCTTGAACTTGGTTGGGAGGTATAGTTATATGAGATATACATGATTTACATTGTTATTTTCAATTGGTATCATTGAATCGTTTCAATTGGTATCAATTTGACTCTATTTTCGTATATACTCATATTTTGTTTCGTATATATGTATGTATCAATTTCATTTGGTATACTCATTTTTCATTCATATATATGAGTTATTTGTGCTTGAGTTAAAATTTTTACATATTTAAAGCACAAAGTTGTTTATGTTAAGAAAATAAAATTTTTTAAGAAAAATTCTCAAGATTTGTTTTATTGAGAAAATTCAAAATTTTGTTTTATGAGAAAAATATCAAAATTTTGATTTATATTGTCTATATGCAAGGAGAGCTTAACATCTCTTCTACATATAGATTCATGTTGAGTGTATTGTATATTGAGGAGCTTGACAACTCTTCTTTATGTGGTACACGTGTGTAGGGGAGCTTCACATCTCCTCTTATGCATTACATAATATGTGTTATGTGAATTGGGGCTTGTCATCCCTTCTTCATGTAATGCATATGTGTAGGAAAGCTAACTTAGCGTCTTCCTCTTCATGAATGTATATCGCATATACCCTTTTATTGACTTATTTGTTTACACCCCTTATTGGTTTGTTTGTTTATGACAAAAAGGGGAGAAAAATTTGATGATTTTTTTTTACTTTAACCCCTTTGTTGATGATTGACAAAAAGGGGGAGAGGTATTTGCTATATATGCATGTTTTTATAAAAGAATTTATGTTTATGCATATATGTTTATATGTTTTGTTTTGCAAATAGGAGAAAAAGATTTTGTGATTTTGTTTTATGCTTGATTAGCATGTTTATTCCTACATTTGCATACATGTTTATGTGCCTCATTGCATATTTATTTTGTTTATTTGAGATGCATGAGTTAAGGGGGAGCTTCTTTGAAGCTTTACTTTAATCCATGCATATATAACTTCATGAGTTTTGTCATCATCAAAAAGGGGGAGATTATTGGCCCAAAGGCCCATCACTCTAGTTTTGATGATGATCAACTCATGTAGTTATGTTTACTAATGATCTTGTGTTTAATTAGTGACAGATTTGTTATCAAGATCTTAGTAGGTGTGGAGCTTCAATAAAGGATTTAAAGTCAAGTTTTGGAGCTTACACCGGGTTGATTCACGTGCCTATGTATCAAGATCACATCAAGTACTCAAGAGGAGTCGAGCTCGTTGGATTGCATTTGGACCAAGTCAAGATGATGAGAAGACTTCAAGGGAAGACTTCAAGATCAAGACTTGTGTCTAGGTATAACATTTAGTTTTTAGAAGATTTTGATTTTTAGATAAAATGTAAAGGATAGAGTAGTTGGTGGATTGCTCAAGTATATCATGCACACACACTCTTGATAGATATGTTTTCATAAAAGATTTTTAGTTTTAGAAAAGAATTTTTACTTTGGAAAAATACTTTGGTTTTTGGAATTTCTTATATACATATCTTTTAATCCAAAACCATGTTTAGAGCTTAATGTCAAAAACTTAGATATTTCATCTTATTTGTGTAGTGGATCATATCCATACACACTATGCTTTATTGAGTTCAAAATATCTAGTTTTTATTTAAAGGAGTTTTAGAAAAACAAGATTTTGGAAAATACAAGTTTTCAATTGAGCCAATATTTCCATATTACAAAAATAGTCCAAATCATTTATAACATGCCTTGATTTTGTGCAAGCATGTTTGTTTATCAAAGAATATTGGTAAAACTATTTTTGTAGATTTTTAAGTATTTTATGGGATTTTATTTCAATCGAAAAGACCAAGTTTTAAATCCCTTATCAGATTTCTGTTTCAGGCTTCAGCCAAGTCGACTAGTCGACCTATCAAGTCCACTAGAGCTGAAGTCGGTCGACCAGCTCGGTCGACTGACGTGCACGACGTGCACGCCTTGACCTGGCAGATGGCCGGTCGACCGACACAGTCGACCGGAACTGAGAGCAGTGCTCTCTGTTCTTTTGGGTCGACCGGGCGGTCGACCGGAGGCTCCAACGGTCTGATTTTTGACCGTTGGCGGTCGACCGGCAGGTCTGACAGACCCCAACGGCTAGTTTTTGACAGCCTATAAATTTGGGGGTTTGGTCATTGTTTTCAACAAGATTTTGGAGAAGTTTTAGAGCCAGTTTTTCCTACTCTTTTCAGAGGTTTTTCTCCACAAAATTTAGAGCCAATACTTCCAATTAAAAGGAGAGTTTTATCAAGAGTGTAAAAGTGATTCTTTGAGTTTTTCTCCACCATCTCTTTCCTTGTTTTCTCACACAAACACTTGAGCCATCCATTGCTATATCTTCCTATAGGTTCTGTTGTGAGAGGATTTTAGGTGATCAAGAGTTGTGATCACCAAAGTTCATCTTTGTTCCTTTGAGAAGGCGGACGGTTGTGTTCGCATTGTTTCGGGTCCTAGTGTGGACTCGGTGGTTTCGAGTTCGGGTGCGAGCTCATTGTTTGAGGTACGGCCTCGGCGAGCCAGTGGGCTTGCGTGTGTACGGGCTAGAGAGTCCGAGAGTTGTAGGTGTTGCGGCACCGGGTGATCCATTGGGATCGATCATAGTGGAAATCCTTCGTGTGTCGAAGGCGGGGATGTAGAGCAAGGGTGCTCGAACCTCGAAACAAATCCCTTGTGTTTGCGATTGCTCACTCTCTCTCTCTTTGTCTCTTGTTTATATCTTGCATGCTATTACTTGTCTTATCTTTACATGCTTGATATATTGTGTGCTCATTGATATACTTGCTTGGGTTTGTTTGCTAACACTTGTATTCAACCAAGAGAGCCAACGCGGCACCTCAACCCATTCAAGGGGAATCTAGAGGAGTTTGTCCAGAGCCCTTCACAGGGAATTCGGCAACACTCTTGTGTTATACGTGGTGTTTAGTTTAAATAGTTTGTTTAGGTCATAATTGCTTTTAGCTTCCGCATTATTTGGCATTTAGTGACCATTAGATTAGCCATCACCTATTCACCCCCCCTCTTTGTGAACTTACATCATGGTCCAAGAAAATCGAATTAAGTTGGAGAAAATGATGGCTTGAAGCAGAAGAAGCAAATCAAAGTGAAAGTTTTCTTTCAGGCACTTACAAGTTTCTTTCTTTGGAGTACGACAAGGATTTAGATTCTACTCACTGAAGGTTTGTTTCTAAAGATTAAAATATTTAGAAGTCTTTTAGATCAAGGAGATCAACACCAAATAGGATTGATCAAGATTCTTCAATCATCTAATGGCAATATAGTCGTATAGTCTAAATAGAAGTTGTATTCTAAAAACCTATAAATAAAGGTTGTAACTCAGTATTGTAAATCAATCTCAAATAAAGGAGATCAGAAGAAGCCAAGAAAGAGAGGAGCAATGAGAAGGTACATAGAGAGAAGGTATACTCTTGTAATTTAGATTCAAGGAGAAGGTGAATATTCTTGTAAGCTCAAGAGGAAGGTTAGATCTCTTATATCAAGTTAATTAATAAAGCTCTCTCAAGTTCTCTCTCCGTGGATATAGGCCAAATTTAGGCCGAACCACGTTAAATCCTCGTGTTATTTCTTTTTACTCTTTTGTCTAGGTATTGCTAGTTTGTTTTACAACAGTTTTCTTTTTGCAAGTATTATCATATTATCAAATTTTGCAAACATCAATCCTGGGAGTAACAATCGATATCATAGCGTCAATTTATTATAACATTCTTAACTTGAATTTTGTAGTACAAATTTTCACAAGAGCAGAATGTGGTTTTCTACATCATCAATGACAAGGATTTAGAGTGCATGTTTTGAGTGTCATTCATATGAGTCGCGAGTAGTCCATATGTAAGCTGTCATTAGTACAGTGTCATCCTCATAACCTGCCATAGAAACCAACCAAAAGTAAGCAACTTATCCACACTTATATTTAATAGTTTACCTTTCTCATTTGTATTAACTTTCCCAACTATAAATGAATATGTCCACTTGCTACTTTTTGGTGAATGTGTCCCCTTTTAGCTCATTCTGACCAGCCATAATAGATTGTGTCCACATTGATCTAAATATTATTACCTTTATCCCAACTTGACTACCTTTATCTGAACATGTTCACATTTTCTATCTAGTTTTAACTAATTATATTTGTCTGCAATGATATACAGTGCGATTAGATTCATTTATTAGCAATCACAGAACCTGTATGTTTGTATACTACCAAGCTAGCAACTCCAACCTGAAGAATTATGAGATTCAGAGGAAATACTTACTGATACAGAGGGCATCCCTTCATGGTGACATGATTCCATATGTAATAATCCCAATATAATAATTCTTGATCTATATAAAATTATCCGAATTTCTACTAAATTTCAACAACATCTCCTCTGTAATTACTAAAGTGCCCTGTAATACACTTATGCAATTTCGGCCATAACCGGGTACTTAACACATCCTTAAGATCACAATCTCGACTAACAATAATTATAATGTAAATAACCTCAAGAGTACTCCTCTTGGCATCCTCAATCCAACATAATAACTATAGCAATCCCAACTACTAATATACTCGTGCCACATAATAATATCTGACTTATTCTAAATTTCAGTAACATCTCCTCTGTAATTACTACATGTCTTGTATTACAATTATATAATTTCAACCACAATCGGCCTACTTATCACATCCTCGAGATCACAATCTAGGTATTAACAATTATAATATATGTAATCTTGAGAGTACTCATTTCAGCATTCTCATTCTCAACACAATAACTATTTCCATCATCAAATTCAAACGAACACCAAAACCACGCACATATCTCTATACATATACAAAGATTGAACTATCTAACTCACAATTTTAAGACATATTACATAGCATATATATCAAGTTTAGTGTTTATATGTACAAGTATGAACTATTTAGAGGGGATAAAACATAATTAATTTCTACATGATTGATTCTCCATATGGTTCCAAAAGAAATGCTCATTAAGCTTTAAGTTAGACCTTTACCCTTATCACGATCTGAAAATATTATTAATATAAAAGAGTGAGTTGAACAGTTCAGTGAATAGAGTCATGCAAAGAATTCAAGAAGTGGTATACAAATAGTAATACTAAATATAATTTGTATACGAGGTAATAAACATGAACATGTATTGAACATGATAAATAAGAGCTTGATGATACAATAAAAACAAAGCATCCAGAATATGTATTCCAGTGATTCTATTCATAAATCGAAAAAGTCCAATTCATTCAACTATATATTTATTTTATTAGTCTCTTATAATAATATTTCATAATTCACCAAATTATGTACTATCAAGATTCATCTTAACATTTTATGCAAAGAAGATCACGACATACTAAATAGTCATTCGAGTATCTTTTATCTTATTGTACTCATGATAGAGTACTATTCATGTTAGTACATTTATATACATTTCACACAAACATAACACTTATAACATGCAATGCATATATGCATAATTCCTTCCCTACTCCTCTCCCCACCATACACACACACATACACGCATACATACATACACACACACATACATATAATAATACCCCGTTCATTTTGCGCCTACTTGATGGATTGACAAAAAATATTCAAAATACATGATTTTTTATTTTTAATTACTTGAAGTAATGTAGATCAACTTCAACAGAGTGAATCTTGTATTTGAATATTGTAAGGTTATATTTGAGTGGGAAGAGTTCGGCCTCGAATCCTTCTAGAAGGACATAAGTCTCTCTCCCTCTCCCTCTCTCTCTCTCTCTCTCTCTCTCTCTCTCTCTATATATATATATATATATATATATATATATATATATATATATATATATATATATATATATATATATATATATCAAGCTACATAATTTGCATAAATTTCGGGGATCTAAATCATGAAATAAGTTGAGGATTTTTCAATATCATTATTAACGAGTTTACACAATTTATACCGTGATTATCAAGAGGGAAACATTACTCATCTTGACTCGGTGACTTTTTCGATATCAACGAAGCTCACGAAATCGTTGTGATAATACCCTATTTAATATTATCCATTTAGAATCTGGGGTTAGCATATGACTATTAATCAAAGAAATTTAAAAAGAAGAAAGCAAGAGGTAGTAGTTTACGTCTACACTAGATTAATTTAGTGATTAATAAACCACCGAACCTCCACCTCCTTGATTAATAATCACCAAGTACCACCTTCTCCTTTAAGGGGTCATTTGTTTCGCGTAAAAGTCTGTAATTCGTAAATGACTTGTGACTCAATTACAACTACGGCGTTTGTTTGGACCGTAATTCGTAAAAGAGTTACACAACCCAATTACCACTCGCTTGCAACCCAATTACCACTCACTTAGCCCAGTTACAGTTAATTTTGTGGTCATGCAAATTTGTATTATTTTTTTATGTTAATATTAATTATTTTAATATTTAGCATTTTTAATATTTATTTACAATATTAAAACTTTTTAAATCACCAAATAGTTAATTTTATGGTCAACTTTTTCACTTACGACTTACACATTACGACAACCAAATACCGTAAAACACAATACACTTTTTCACTTACAACTTTATATTACCAATCAAACACCATAAAGGTTACATGCATATAACCCATTTACAACTGTAAAAGACTTTACCAATTATGACTTACGAATTACGGCCAATTATGATAACCAAACAGACTCTAAATAATAACCCACAAAGATCCCCCTCTACCTCATCTTGCTCTCTCTTTTTCACGCACTGTTGGCTGAGCCAACATGGGCTCAGATCCGACTCTCAGCGGGGGCTGGCCGAACATCAAATAGAGGAGAAAAGAAGAGAAAAAAGATAAGAAAGGACGGAGAAAAGAAGAGAAGAGAAAAGAAAATGAGAAGAGAATAAAAGAAAATTGATTGAAAAGAGAGAGGAGAGGAAATTTTTAGGGTTCTCTAAATTGGGAAATGAGTGAGAGATTTGGGAATTTCCTTCTCAGGTGAATAGTAACTCAAGAGAAGTTTTAAATAGATGAGGAAATTCTGGGAAATATCTCTATTTAATTAATAGGATTTTTAGATCTATCTCTCCCCCCACCAACTCCTCCAAACTCATTAACTCAAGTGCTTGTATGTATATATAATATATATATATATATGTATACTTGAATTTATATATAATACTTTTTGTAATTATCTCTTTTTTCACCCTATACACATATTAAAATATGTTTAATTTAAACACAATGAATTAATTGTCTAAATGAAATTCATTACCACAAGAAAATAATTAAATTATTGCATTAATCATTCTTTATATACATATTAATTAAATATAAAAAATAAATTATGGTTTAATAATTCAGGTGTTACACAATAACTGGTGTGGGTTGAAAATTCCAAAGAAGTTAGATTAGTGTTGATCTACTACTCAATTGCAAAAATGTTTGTGTATAAGTTTGTAAAGAATGAAAAGAAGAGGGTTACAGTTGAGTGCGAGCACAAGAAAGATAAATGTTTTACTTAGAGACTACATGCTTTCCAATGACCCACACTACAATATTTAATAAAAACATTTATTGGAGTCCACACTTGAGGCACAATGCACACTGATGGACAGAAGAAAGTATCATGAAAAAGGTTAGCATCGCTTCTCCAAATAAGTACTGAACTCAACTTATGTAACATACGTTTTATTTTAACCATGAATTAGTCCCTTATATATTGATTTCTTAGAAATTATAAGTCAATTCAACTGGTAATGCAAAGCGTGTTTATTTTAATCGCAATAGAATCTAATTTATGATCTCTAATTGAGTTTGTGTTAAATAAACTGATAACTTGTTGAATTTTATTTTTTTTTTTTGTTATACAAAATCTAGATTTTTATATATATTACATGGTCAATGATAACAAAAGAAATGTTTAAGGTATAATAATTAGGGCTAATGCCATGCTAAATTTGATATGAGTATATGAGTACATATATATGTATCTGAGATCAAGACCTAAAACCAGAAACAACATGCATCTGCCCACTTTTGACCTAGAGCTGATATCAAGAGCTGATATCAAGAAACTACATGTCCCCACTTTTGACCTAAAGCTTTCGAAAGCTCCGTGAAGCTTTCAAAAGCTATCCACCCAAGAACAATTTTTGTGCCAGAGCTTTCGAAAGCTCAGTAAAGCTTTTGAAAGCTAGCCACCCGAGAGCAGACCATGTGCTTGGCCGTCTATGTGCTTTCGGTAGCGTGGCACTGGCTATCTATAGCTTCAAATTTCGAAAGCTCAGTATTAGCTTTCGACAGCTTCATTTACTCTCTCATGAGACGTGTTTTCATATATAAGATTATACATTGTAAACTGTATGTTGCGACTATGACAACAACCTGATAAGGATCCCCTGAATCTCCCAAACAAGAAGAACAATCCCAAACAGCACAAAAATAAACACCAAGAGAAAGCACACGAAAATAAAGCAATCTGACGAGGTTCGGTCTCAATGCCTACGTCCCCGGGGCAATAAAAAGAGAGATTAATTACTTGGAAGATTGATTACAATGCTTGCAGCCTCCCTAATCTCCAGAAAGCTCAAGAACACATTCTTCTCAGATTAAAACCCTAGAAAATAGTCACAGCCTTTAAATATAAATAGGTTTCCAAATCTGCAATCGCAACACGCACCCGCTTGTCGGTCGACCGGGCGGTCGACCTACCTCTTCCACCGGTCGACCGGTCGGTCGATCGGGTGCCCAACAGAGAGTTGGGTACTTTCAGTCGGTCGGCCGAGCGATCGAACGAGCTCCAACCCCGTGCATGTTGTGCACGTCGGTCGACCGGGCCGATCGACCGAACTTCTGATACTGCAGGCGGTCGACCGGGCCGGTCGACCGGAACTTCTTTCCTGCTGCTGCTGTTTTCGTCTGCTGTTTCCTTCGTCCTTTCATCATCGACTTCCTCGGCGATCACTCAACGACCCCTCGACGATCCATGTCAACTTCCTCAGCAATACTTCTCTATTTCCAACACTGTACACCATACTTGAATAGTAAAGGATGAGGTGTAAAGGAGAAGGCATGGCATGGGTATAGGAGAATTGTGTGTATGTGTATTTCATGTAGCCATGTACCATGAAATACATGAATTAATACCAATTAAGTGAAGTTAATAACAATTTTAAATATTTAGAGTGGTTGGGAATAGGTGGAGAGTTATGAGGTAAGGGGAGAGATGAGGTAAAAGTTTGAGGGGGGCTTTATATATATATATGATAAGAGGAATTCATCTCTCATCTCTTTTTGTCAAAAAGTTATCTCTTCCTCTTCCTAAACATATATATCTCTCTCTCTTTTTTCTCTCTTGGATTCTGGCGGCCAGCATGGAGCGGTGGACAGCGGCGGTGCAAGGGGAGGGCGACGGCCTAACAGGCATGGCCGGCATGCACAGGTAAGGGAAGCAGCACCACAAAATTTGATTGAGTTAGAACCTGCTCTCAAAAATATAGAATTTCAGATTTAAAATAAAGAGTACAAGTACTCAATACTACCGCAATAGCAAGTGGCTATGTGGGTCGTGATCCACAAGGAGGGACTAGCGATGGAACCTTTTTAATAAGTTCACTTTTTGGTTACAAAATATGATTAAAGATCTTGTTTTAGTTCTTTAAAATAAAAGGAAAATGGAGTTATAATTAAATTAGAAAGAAGGTGGTAGATTGAGAAGGTAAGAAATTAGAAAATGAATATATACAAAGAAATTAAAAAGAGTGATAAAAGAGTTGGATGTTGATGGTGTTAGTGATCTAAACTAAAGAATTAAAAGAAAGAAAGAAAAAATTAAAGAAATACTTACCTTCTCTAGTTGATGACTTACCTGCAACCCTTGCATGTTTTACCTTACTTCGAAGGCGATTAACGCATAACCGATAAGATCGAGCTCAGTCTCCATTCGCATTACATCATCAAGACGAATAAGAATGAAATGATACAGAATGTTGAGGAGAAGAACATCATCAAGAAATATCGTTGGCACTCACACAAACATGGCTATACTGATGCTTTTAGATACACTTGGATATTTATCAAAAACCAAAAGAGGAAAAGAAGAAAAAGAAGAACATATAAGTAAGACAAATGTAAAGATGTTACCTTTGATGACTTGTAGAAACAATAAAAGAAAGGAGGAGGGTACATCGGTGTCACTCTCAACATAAGCCTCTCTCTCTTACTTACATGAATCTCAGTCTAACCTATGCTTACAAAGAAATAAAAATTACATAAAAAGAAAAATAAAAACCTATCTAAAAAGAATAAAAAACTGGCCTAAAATCTATCTCTTCATGATCGTCCACTGTGATCTCTGAAAAACTCAGTATTTATAGGCAAAACCCAACAGAGGAGAGCGTACGAAGATATGGGGAAAACGCTCCCCCAACTCCTTTAACAAAGCCGCAGAAACGTAGCTATGGCTGCATTTTCGCGGCCTGGCTGTGGCCAGGTGGCCATAGCCGAGGGATACAGCTCCTCGTTTCGTGATATGACTTTATCTGGTTCTGGATTTCCCGTTTCAGCTCTTGGATTTGACGAATGGCCTTTGATCTTGGGCTTTAACGAATAGATTTGTAGAGATTTGTTCTATCTAGTTTTCAACCGGTCTGATCTGCCCTGATTTTCTGATTTTGAATTAATTCTGAATTAAATCAGAATTTTGATGGGCTTTTGGGCTCATTTCTCTTTCCTTTCTTTTAGCAATGGGCCTGCATATAAATTAGACAAAAATTAGAATTAAAAATAGAGTTTATTATGTAAATGTATGAGAATATGATAATAATTATGCAATATCAGTGACCGATCACAGCCCCATCATCATCTCTGTCTACGTCCCTTTCTCTCTCTTTCTTCTCTTTTTCTTGGGCTCTAACGATGGATAAGGACGCTGGGTATGGCGGCGCCGGGAAGGCAGGCGGCAGTGGTCGCGAGGTCGGGCGGCTTGCTGGCAAGAAGCAACAGCACACGACTGCTACTGTTGATGGGTGAAAAATCAATATCGGGTTTAGGTTTTAAAATAGACCCGACTCGACCCCTTATGAACCCGACCCAACCCGCATATGTATTAAATAAAGGTAAAATTTTATTTAGCCCCTTGATAGATTATAGAATTATTTTGGGTACCTGAAAAATTATTAGTTTCCCCATGAATATTTTCAATTATTACGTATCTAACCACACTTCACATTTCGTGGGTATTCGGGCGATACTTGGCCATTCAAACTCCGATTCACATGATTCTGGACTCATTAGATTCGTGCAGACAAGAGCTACATATCTACAGTATTAGTATGTAACATTGGGTGTTCGTAGAATCGACAAAATCAAAAGGTGGGTAAAGTATGTCTCTAATTTTATTTAAAAATTGTGATTTGAGTATTGATTATTATTATAATGATGATTATAGTCATGAGGAGATTGATACTAAATACATGTGATATCAAAACTGTCATGCAAGTTAGTGATTGTGATTAATAATTAGATAATAGTTAATTAACACCGGTTATACCAAATGAATAGACTAAACAATAATGAAACAGAAAATCGATAGTAGGTTGTGGATATAAACTAATTAATAATAGATGAATGAAAATTAGCCAGATAAATGATTACTCGAGGTACCATTGACCATAAAATATGAAATTATAGAGCCAGTTGAGTTGACACCAGTATAAATAGAATCCAGAGTTAATACCAGAATTGAATTAGGTAAATGAAACCAAAATTTATCTCAGGATAATTATAGATAACTGTGATATTGAAATATCTATTTAATGAGATACATGTAATGAATACAGCATGATATGAATAGCATAATAAATGAGTTATTGGTAAATATCTGTTGATATGACTAACCCTGATGGAATCAAGACTGATTGTGTTAACCAAAAACTGTAAATGTGAACTAAATTGGGGAAAAATTAGAAACAATGGTTAAGGCATGAGTATTATAAATAACAACCAGAATCAAGAAAATTAAAAATTGATAATGCGAGTATAAGTTACTGAATAGGGACTACTATAACAATTATTATGAAAATCTTAATTGAGAATGAATAAAAATATTATTAATTACTAATTGTAATTAGTGATGATAAGATATTGATGAGTATTGAAAACCAGTGTCAGTAGCACGTATCGGTACCCATAGAACCACCAAGAAATAATGAGTAAAGTTTCTCATATGCAATATCCTGAGTTGTATATAAGAGACGCATATAAGTGAAAATTAATTATGTAGTAATCCATGTTAATTAAGTTCATGTTGATAATCACATGTTAAATTGTCATTATTATATTGATTTTGATAAGTTATCAAGTTATTGGTCATGAAAATTGTTGTATGTTATTTGCTAACAATATTACTAATAATAGTAATTAGTAAGATATATGCGTGTAGAAATGATCTTTATACCCATATAAATGTATGGATATGGATGTGTATGGAGGTATAAATTGATGAATGCATGCTATATATGAATATGCATGGATACCATGCTCGAATTGATGTGTGTGTATGAAACAATAGTAATTAGTAAGATATATATTTGTAGACATGATCTTTATACCCATGTGATGTATGAATATGGATGTGTATGAAGGTATAAATTGATGAATGCATACTATATATGAATATGCATGGATACCATGTATAAATTATGGGGTTTGTGTGTGTGTGAATGTATGAGCTGAAACTCACGTATGCATGTGAAAACTATAAATTTAATATAGATGGTAATGGACTGATTGGTCAGAAACCAAAATTTAGTTAACAAATCATTAAATTGAATTGATGCGAATCAGTGGTACATAGTAACGGGCTAAGCATAAATAGAAATATAAAACTTCTTGTATAGTGATGGATTGATCATAAGTAATTGTGTTAAATTTGAAATATGATATATATGCTTATAACGAATATTCTTCGGATGAGAAATCAGATAACTAAGAACTGAGTCGTGAATCTTATATATATGTAAATACCTACCTGTAAATCATTATAAATTGTATATTCTTAAGATCATAAAATATGAGTGATGAAGCAAAGATAATTACTTATTCAGATTAAATACTAAATAGTCGATTGCGTTGGTGAATTGACATTACTAAAAAAGATTAACATCAATAACTTAATCGATAACTCAATCTACGTTCAGTGTTGAGTAAGTTTTCATAATCTAGAGTAAATCGTGAAAATATGGAAATGAAATACTTATAATCGTGAGATAATGATACCTGCTAGTCGACTAATTGACTAGTATAATTATTAGTCGACTATGTGGCTCTGTATTATTTGAATTGGTTTCTATTTACATTGATTAGTTGGCTAGCATGAAGTAGTAGTTGACTAATTGGGAGAATAAGTCAACAAAGCCCTTGTATACACATTGGTCAATTTCTATTTATATCTACTAGTCGATTAGTCTGTGTCACAAGTTAACTAGGTTGTGTATGTTGATTGTTATATTGATCATCAATTTATAGTGACTTTGAAATACATGAAAATGTATTATGTGCGTCTGTGGTGGTGTGAGGTGATGGTATATCAGGCAATGTGGTGGTGGATTAATGGGCGATGTTAGTGTTGGGACCCATTCATGACGAAAGGGGAGTGCTCGAATAGTACTTTCTACCTATTCGTGGTGGAAGGAGAGTACTCAAATGATAATGTTCTTTTCATTCATGACGGAAGGGGAGTACTCGAATGGGAATCAGTCAAAGGAGAGTGTTCGGACGATAACTCCAGCGGGTGCGAAGACAGGGTAAATTATGCGGGTTATAAATTATATGTGGTAATTCATACAACTCTATATGTATGTACTGCATTTGATTGTTGAAGTTTATGATGTATGTATTACCAAGAGTAACACAGGTGACTAAATTTATATAATGTAGTATCATTCAGAGTTATATGTGTTGGAATTGAAGAATATATATATGAATCTTCGAGATGAATTATGGCGAGATCCGTTGATCGAATCAACTGGATGATAGTTGGAGTGTGTTCTCCTTCCATTGGTGATGAACGTGGTATATTCACATGTTCAATTCCGACTTCGAATGAATGAGATATTCAAGTCCAAAGATTGCCTAATTCAAAGCCAAATGGGACTAAAGTTAGCTACAAGCATTTAGTCCCACATTGACCATGGGATGGAAGCCTATGGTGTATAAATAGAGAAAATTGAGAACAAAGGGCGTGCCCTTTGGGTACTTGGAGTTTTCGCGCGCGAAAAGGAGGGAACTATGCTCGCACTTGCGTGCGCGCGCGCCGCCGTTGGCGGCGGCCGGCCGGCCGGCGCCGGTGCCGGGCCGGGCTCGGGCTTGGGTCTGAGTTCGGGTTCCCTACCTGGACTGGTTCTTTTTGAATCGGGTCTCAGGGTATGGGCCGAACAGATCCGCTCCACTCCACTACCCAATCCGCTCCAGCCCGCCAACGGGTGTCCGCGCGAACGGATCCGAACCGTTCGCCAACCGCTGTCGGAAAACCGACCGTGCGGTTGAACGGTTGCGACGGTTCTATCCGAACCGTCGCAACTGTTGACTTTTGGCGGACGAGAATACCCTTCCGGAGCGCTATAAATAGCGCTCCAGAGGTTCATTCTCAGACACACCGAAAAACAGAAAGATCTCTCTCTTTCTCTCTCTATAGTTCTGAATTAAGTTCTGAGCTGGGCTTCAGCGTGAAAGCGACTTCCAGCCTGAAGTGGGAATCCGCGACTTCCAGCGTGAAGTGGGAATCCGAAGCGACTTCCTAAAAGGAGATTCTGCCAAATTGTTCTAAAAGAGGAATCAGAAAATTCAACAGATTCTTTTATAAGAATTGTTGTCTGAATTTGGTACTTCTGAAGAAACAATATTCTTCAACCTTCCTTCGTCCTCAACAGTGGGTGCTCCTCCAGAGAGTAAAGGCAAATATTCGTTTGAAATTTGTCATTGTACCGCTGCTTCAAAGATCCTGTGAAGGTACTGGTTGACTACGGTTCGACCGTACGGTGATTTGATAGTGCTATCCAAATACCGTGAAAGAGTGTTGTATCTTGGGAGACCAGCGTCCATTATCCCGTTAGCACCGGTGCGGGGGACGTAATTGTCTTAAGGAGATTCGCTTTAAGCGTACCTCACTCTAAATACTGTATAAGTGGATTAAGTCCTTTATACAGGGGATATACTTTACAGTATATCGAGACTGACTTAGATTCAGTCTAATTGGTGCTTTAACCAAGGAAGGAAATTGAAAGGTGGTTCTTAAATTAAGGAACGTTCTATTGAACGGAAAACCTCCCACCTGATATTTGCCGACCTGGCCAATTAGATTGTTGATATCTCAGTGATCTTGATTAGTTATCAGATTGATTCTTGTTAAGCAGAATACCAACAATATGAATATGTGTTTAGGTGATCAGTTTATCACCAGATGTGATTGTGATGGTGAAGTATGTACCACCACATAAATGGTATGGGATAGTCTTGATTGTTATTTATGTTATATGCATAAGAGCTATATATGTGACCATGGATGATGATGATGAATATATTATAATACGAATACAGGATAAATAATAAAAGAAAACTAACAAAACAAATAGTCTAGAGAGTTGTATTATCTGGTATTAATCATATATAACACGTGCATATCCTATATGGATGTATTATTATGCATCATATGAATAGGAAGAACTCTGTAATGAACCGTAAACAAGTACGAAGGAATTGAGATATATATACAAGAATTTGTGAAATAAGAAAAGGGTATAAGGAAAATGAAGAAGTAGATAATTGAAAGAATTCTTTTCGTGTCCATGGAGAACTCAATAATCACATTGGTTAATTAATATTCTTTATCTTATATTGTATTAGAATTTTGTTTTACTTTACTCAAGAAGTAGATAATTGAAAGAATTCTTTTCGTGTCCATGGAGAACTCAATAATCACATTGGTTAATTAATATTCTTTATCTTATGTTGTATTAGAATTTTGTTTTACTTTACTCACTGAGCTGTCAAGCTCATAACCCCTCAGATTGATGTCTTTCAGGTCAAGACAAGGTTTCAAGGCCCGGCTTAAAGTCATCTAGGCGTGAATAATGGTAGAACAAGGAGTACCACTCATGTGAGTCCACTAAATTGATAGTGTAAATTGAACGTTTTATTTTTTGTATATGAAAAATTTATGCTCAGTATTTATATGTAGAATTGATAGTCAAATTTGATTAATTGAGGCTTTTAGTATCTTAACTAGTATATTGGTGTTCTAAGCATGGATCTGAGATGTATTTGTATCTGTTGACCATAAACTTTATTTTTATGTTGGATCTTTGAGGTAAGTAATGTATATGTAGTATTGTTGATTTCGCCTTGCTTTGAATTAGAGTTGATCATGTGGAGTTATGAACCAAGAGGAGTACACTCGAGTTATATTGATTAGTTGCTAAGATTTGATATTATTGAGTTGTTGAAATTTAAATTTTGAAATTAATAAGTAAGCTGATATCAGTCGAAATCTGAGATATTGTATCAGGGCAGACTCCATATAGAGGAGATGCTGCCGAAAATTTTAAAGTTATTTAATTGATTAAATATAACAAATATTGATTATGTTAATTCACTAATTAAACTATTGGACCATTACAACTTACTAGCCCATCCACGTGAAGAAATATTTAAAAGCTCAGTTTGGTGTCAAACAAAAGTATTCTACAATCTGGCAGGGAAAAGAGATTGTTCAAATCAGCTTTATAATCTGACACGTCATTCATATGATTTACTCCGGTGGTGAGAATAATTTTTACTTAATTCAGTAAAGTGTTCTAATTTACTGTAAAACTATCTACATTTTCTTAATTTCATCTACTGTAGTTTTATTCTGTCCACCTTCACGCATATGTGTTTATTTTTACGAGCACTACGTCTGTCTTTATGTTAATGTCTTTACCTTTAGTACCGTTATGTCCACGTTCACACACATGTATTTACATTTATTAGCACTCTGTCTATCTTTACACAATTGTGTTTATCTTTAGTATCATTTGTCCACTTTCACGCATATATGTTTACCTTCAGTACCATTCTGCCCACCTTGAAGCATAACTATCTTTTTGTGTAGGTATAAGGAGAAGGTAATAAATACCAACCCTGGTAGCTATGTAGAAATTGACAGTCATGAGGGCTACTTTGTAAGATTATTCGTGTGATGCAAAGTTTGCATTAATGGTTTTCTCATCAGCTACCGCAATATTACATATCTGAACCAACCTAATAATTGATCATACAATTTGAATTATTTGTTCACAATCTCTATAAAGAATAACACGATCTGAGAAAAAAATGAGAAGACCAAGATCGAAGAAAATTCTTAATATATTTTATTTGTCATTAAATTAGAAGACTACAACTTTATTTGCTCTATTCAAAAAATAACCATTTTTTATATATTATCTTCTACATTAAATAAGAAAATTTGCTAAAAATTGTTCATTCTATTCCTAATTTATCCTATTTAACGCAGAGATATATTTAATGTATAAAATAAATCTTATTAGATTTCATGATTCCCACTCTAATATCAAAAAATCGGACCGAAAGTAGACATAACAAGTCAAAGATGAATAGAACAAAATAAAGTTGGATAATTTATAAGGCACCACCTTTAGCACATCATCTGCACATACCTCAGTGACCTCACATCATTACAATTGCCAGCGTAAAGCACTCAATGAAGGACAGTAAGGATAATTCACAAAACTCACCACCATAAATGTACCCAGAGTACATTTGAAAGGTTTACTTAAATAAAAAATTTGCATGAGGGCACTTTTAGGCACGGGAAAGAATTATCGCGGCTTTTACGAACTCCAAAAAGCGCCAACGGCTTATACATAATTTTTCTTTTCCATTATCAATTAGACTCTCATTTTGTTGCAAGTAAATTTAAACTTTAATTTTTGAAGTTTTATGCTTTTAAACAATACGTGGATTCCACTGTGTCAAATACATATTCAACACAATCTACGGTCTAAAAGAGAAATAAAAGAAAACATACATACAGATAAAAGATTTTATCGTTGTATTGCAGTGACGCAGCGGTAAGGATTTTACAGTGTAAATTTGGTCCAACATCGAAGGGTATTTCGGTCACATTGTAACAAAAAGTAAGGGTCCATTAAAGGGAGGAAAAGGAGATCGCAGGGCTCGCCGCAAACTACGGAGGTAGTGCGGTGCAGACCCAAATGAAGGACCCCAAGTGGGCTCGGATTCTCTTTGACTCGGTGCCGACCCCGTCGCCGACAAAGATGTCTCAGTGCGCACTGGGCGGGGGGTCTCGTACTCCGCGGTGAGCACAAGCAAGCGGTGTCCCCACCACCTGACCTCATATTCACTTCGTGTCTGCAAAGTTTGAATTTGAATCTTCGACAGCAAAAGCTGCTGCTGCGCAAAGAGGCAGCACGGTCCGTACTCCTTTCGCAAGATGAAGGTGATGGTGGTGATCAACATGTGTTGGTTTTTGTGGCTCTGAGTTTGTGCACCCCAGAGAGCTATGCAGCTAGCCTTTAGCCATGAGAAATTGACTGCTTTTGATTGATGGGGCATGAACCTTGACTTGTTCAAGGCTTTGGCTGTATTTATGATTGTGTGACCTCGGCACCGGTCGTAAAGCTACTTTGAGAAATACAGGGCAGTAGGAAAAAAAAAGTACATTTCAATTCACAAGCTAGCAAGAACTCTAGCGAGTTGGCCCACCGGTAACACTCCTCTCTCGCAGAGAGGATCGTGGTTTCATGTTCAATCCTTGCAATTGTTAAACAGTGGATTTAACTCTGGTAATTAGTGATGGGTGCACGTGTATAGAGGCTTGGAAAGTGACTTCCTTCCTTTCTTTAAAAAAAAGATGAAGAATGAGAGAAAATTACAAGCTAGCAATCGTCTTCTTTTTACGGTAGATTGTTAACTGAGTTTAGTTCAAGCAGCATGAAGCTTTCTTCCTTTGTGAAGGTTGTAATGGCAAGTGAAATTTGAACTTTAACCTTTTACCCAATGCATAAAAGTGTTATAGTGATACACTTCCACCCAACTTGGCACTTCAAAGTTAACAATGTCTTTCACCATTGACTCCTGCATTCAAAGAGTTTGAAAGCGGATTGAGTCTGGACAAGTATAAGAAAGATTAGCCAAGTAAACGTGTGCATGTACAATTCAAATTGGCTGCAAAAAGGGTGCAAATCATGCATTCATAAAGCGAGCAGAATTGCAAGTAAGATCTTGAAAGATTTCAATGTTCTTCCAATTGAAGGAGCATTGTAGGTAATTATAAGTTACAATGTTCTTCCAATGTTTTCCTTCTCTTATGAAGAAAAGGCATGTTTCTAAATCCAAAACCTCACTGAAAGTTATTCAAATAGTATAAAACAATCAAACAACTCCATCCCTTCTGTGTCAAGGATTACAGTCTTAGATAATGATCCAAATAATTTCCAGTCCAATAAGGATTGGGCTATCAAATAACTAGGCCCACAACACACCTACCCTTAGGGCCCAAGCATCAGGCAATGGGCTCCTCCTAGTTCTCTAATCAATCAGGCAGTCTTGCAGGCAAATATTTTCCCATGATTGCAGCTGAGATCAGTCACAAGTAGAAGCTAAAAGATAGTAGTTTGCACAACTGATAGGCTCAGAAGGTCACAATTACAAGGATTGCCAGAAAACAAAGAAACATAGATACCAGATAATCGATCAGTGGGGATACAAGCCAGATTGGAACAAGATTGTCAATAAGAGGAAAAACAAAAATAAGTGACAGAGACTCTGCTCATGGTGTTTTGTGATTGTGCAACAGATTGAATGAACAACATAAAAGGAACCTGAGGGCTATATTTCATCACACTAGACATCAGAGAGCTCGTATTTTGATGTCACCTTGGGCTGATGAAAATAACTTGAGCCAAAATTGCAGTCGAGTGGTTTGGCAGCTCAATTCATTATCACATCAAGGATTAAGATCTGCCTGTGTTAGGACATCAAAGGGATCAGTCAGAACTGCGATGGGCACCGTTTGACCAGTAGTTCTCCGCAATCTGCATCATGCTTTTAGCAAGAACACAAATGATGCGTCCAATAAATCACATGCCAAGCAGCACACACTTTCTGCTCATCTGTTCAATAAAGAATGAACATGGCAACAGTCATATTTTCTTTTAATCTGCGTGTCTGGATGAATGCACTGCGATACACATTTTAGCATGGAGCCAAAACTTCAAATGGGAATGCGTTGAAGAGTAGAACAGGTGGAGCTGTATTTTTACCTCAGACAGTAGTAACATGAGATGATTCTTGCTTCAGGGTTGTCTATAATTGTTTGTTAATATATGCCCATCATTATATGACTATTCATCATTCGATGACTCACCATGCCCTCCGAGCACAAAATCCTGCACAGCCCAAGTAATATTGAAGACATTAGCAAAATAGATAAAAGTAGTTTAAAATACTCAATAATAATGTGCTTGACGATTCCCATGATTAAGTGTTTTCTTTTACAAAAATCAATGTTTGGTAATCTTCTTGAAAACCAAACTTTTAGGAAATGCAAGAGAGGATGCCAAAAACTTATTTGACACTGCTTTAACCACTTTTTCATCTCTCCTTATTTTTCACTCATGGTCTCTCACATAATATGATCTGTAACTGGATTTTTCTCTCTATTTCTCCTACTAAGGTTTTGAATCTTATCTAAACTTTTTCTTACGCAATCATTCCTATCCTAACTTCCTCCAATACATGTAGTTTAAATATTTCCAGTTTTTTATAGGCACTTAAAATTTTGAAATAACCAAACATTTTAATTATATAGCGCTTTATTTTTTCAGAAAAACATTTAGGATTACCTGTAAATAGAAGCAATACCAAACACACCTGTACATGTTTCATTTGTACCTGCAGTATAAATACTGACCAATTTGCATCACAGTATACTTGTGGAGACCACAAACAGAACTACCAATACACACAAAAAAAAAAAGAATCTAAATTAAGTTTTGTGCTAAATTGCCATACATAACATATTACATGTTAATCTGTGTTTACACGTGCTCACCCACCGTATCCAACAACACAACAACCAACACCAACAATTTCTCTAGTTTTCTTTGCACAACAAATGGAGGCTTGCTATCGCAGCAGGTTGTATCATCTTGTTACTAACTTTTTTTCTAAGCTTGCTCAGTCCATTCCTGACCATATTTTTATGGGAAAGGATTTGCAGACAATCTAAACAAACCAAACATACCCACAACTATCACTTCAGCCCAATATAAGAAGTTTCTTTCTCACGTTCTAAACAAGTTCATGGAAGAGTTTGCCATAAAACTAAACTGTTACAATTTTTACCATCGCTAGACTGATTTTCAAAATTGAAGTTATTAATAAAAGTTAGAGTATGTCCATAGAAGTTTCCCACACAGAATCAAACTTCTATATTTCTCACCATTCTCTGTACTAATGTTCAAAATTGAGGTTATTAATTGTTAGTATTTTTAGTGCCTCATTCATTAGAGAAGAATTCAGGTTCAGATGGTAGTGTTACAAACATCAGAAATCGAGCACGAACGTGTACATGACTTGTGCATATTATAAGTCGACTTATAAACAATATTAGTCGACTTATGTATAGCCTAGTCGACTTATACTTCCTGTATAGTCGACTAGCACGTGCAACAGAGAGTAAGGTTCTTGGATTTTGTCAGATTAGTCGACTGATAATTCTTTATAGTCGACTTGTATCAGGTGTGGCAGTTTCCTTTTCTAGTTCTGTTTCCAGTTTGAGTTGGATTCGAGTTCCCTTCTTTTTCTGAGGTGTTGATTGTATTTTGAAGTTTGGGTTAGATTAAGATCCTATGAGCCTATATAAACCACTTGGAGGTGACTTTTGAAGTTTGGGTTAGATTAAGATCCTATGAGCCTATATAAACCCTTAGAGGTGGCTTTTGAAGGCAAGTCAAGGAAAGTCAAGTTCAAGAGATACTTTTTTCACCACTGAGAGTTGTGAAAGAGAGAATTCTTGTAACTCTTGTATTTTCTACTCTGTTTTCAATATAATTTCTCCCCTTCTCCCCGTGGACGTAGTCACTCTTGCCGAACAACGTTAAATCTGGTGTTCTTTTGTTTTGTGGTGATTTGTCTTGATTGTTTGCTAGTGATAGATCTTTTACGCTTTGATTTGTCTCTATATTTGCATATTTCATACCACATTTTCACACTTATTCTTTATAAAATTCTGCTAAATAATGGCTTTCTAGTGTGTTTTTAGGTTCATGGCATGAGGTGAAGAAGAAGCCCAAGAGTTTGAAGCCCAATCTGTCAATTTTGGGAGCAGAAATCAAGAAACCAAAAGTCAATACATATCCCATACTACAGATACAAGACCCATGCTTCGGCGCTGCGCGCCTGGCCACAGCATGCTGTGGAGTCGTGCATCGATCTTCGACGCACGGCTCTATACAGATCCCTGGTGCTCTCTTTTGCCTATAAATACCCAATGTTGAGCAGATTTCCAGGGAAGAGAGTTTTTGGTGTGGTTTTCTTCTCTTTAGGATAGTTCTCTCTCTTTAGTTTAGATTAGTTGTTCTTCTTTCTCTTTTATATTTTTCATTTCTTATAGATCTTGTAATAGGGAAGAGAGTGGTACATAGGATGAAAGTTAGAGTGCTTATAATGGAGGGTTACACTTTATAAAAGGTTCTCTCTTTATCTTTACTTGTTTTCTTCTCTCTAACTCTTTACATGTTTAGCTAATTTTCTTCTCATGGCAACTAACTACTAACCACTAATTATGTTAACTTCTTACTTGATAATTCACATGAATCTAATAGGCTCTACTTGGCTTATTCTTGCAAGAGCCGTTGATAGCTCAAGATGATGGATTCTAATACTCTAACATCTAACTCTTTAACAAGTTACTATTACTTTATTTCATACTTGCTCTAACTAGTTTTGATAGTTTAAGTGTAGCTTGCACTTGTTTGTTGAGTTTGGATGTGAAAGTAATCTTATGAGCCATACTTTATAAAGCTCTTGAACCAAGGACTAGTGATTGTAGGTCACCTAAAGAGGGTGAATAGGTGACTAGCTAATTTAATACAAAACTAATACGGAATTAAAACTAATTATGCAACCTAAAAACTATTAAGCTAACACACAACGTATAACCAAAAAGTGTAGCCGAATTTCCGGTGAAGGGCTCTGAACTATCTCCTCAAGATTCCTCTAGATTAAGAGTTGAGGTGCCACGATGGCTCTCTTGGTTGAATACAAGTGTGAGCAAACAAACCCAAACATATATTCAAATAAGCACAAATATATCAAGCATATAAAGAGATGAACAAGCATGAAAGATATAAAACACAAGTGAGAGAGAGATGAGCAATCGCAAACACGGGAGAATTATTTCGAGGTTCGAACATACTTGCTCTATGTCCCCGCCGTCAACACTATGAAAGATTTCCACTATAAATATAATGATCTGAAAAGATTACTCGGTGTCGCAACACCTACAACGAGCTCCCTCAAGAACTCTTAGACCCCCAAGAACAACACACGTGAGCACACTTGGTTGTCGAGGCCGCACTCTTACGAGAATAAGTCTCACAAATAAGGATCCCCAGAGGATGGATATAGTAATGGATAGCTCAAGCTTGTGTCAGAAAAGAAGATAGATGTGGAGGTGAAAAACTCAAAGAGAAACTTTTGAAACTCAAGAGAATTACTCTTGATAAAATCTCTTTTGATATGACAATGAAGCTCTAAAAACTTGTTGGGAAAACTCTATTAAAAATGAAAAAATAAGCTCTTGAAAAACTTGTTTAAAATTCACCCAAAAACCTCATATTTATAAGCCAAGAAAAACTAGCTGTTATGGTTCAAAAACAGGCAGAAATGGTCTGTCGGTCAACTGCCCGGTCGACCGACCAAAATTCTGACCGTTGGAGTCTGGCAGTGCCGGTCGACTGACCTTAGACTCAGACTGTGCAATAGGTCAATTTTGAGCACAAATTTGAGGTCTAAAATGTTCGAATTTGGAAATATGTATGTAAGATGAATTTGTAAATCTTGAAGTCTTCTTTCGAGATTATCAACAAAAATACTAAAAGGTATCAAACCAATATCATTTCTAAAATCAAATCAATATCATTTCTGAGATTATCAACAAAATACTAAAAGGTATCAAACCAGAACTGTAAACCGTTTTCAGAACAAGAACAGATTCAACCGAATATTTGACATCTTTAAGATTTGAATCAAAAAATGACTATTGAATAAGAAATGTAGCCCTAAAAGTTATCTTTGAAATGCAATTTAAATCATGTTGATTGAATATAAGAATAAGAAGTTATGATTAGAAATCTACAAAGGTGTCGAGCAGTTCAGTACAAACTCAATCGGTCGATCGGTCAGTCGGCCGAGCTCGATGTGAAGTCACATCGTCTTGTGCACGTCGGTCGACCGGCTCAGCCTTCAGTCGACCGCAAGCAGCCCAAAAACAGTTGTAACTTTTTAAAATACATCTTAAATTCCATAAAATCTCCATAAAATTCACAAAAATAAGTTCATTAAAATACTTTGAAGTACAAATATGTGTGATAAAAAATCAACACATATTACAAACATGTGAACTATTTTTTAGGCATAGAATTTAAAGCTTAAAATAAAAACCGTATTTTTCGAAAATCAAACTTTTGTGTGTGTATAAGCTTGAGCATTCCACAACTAATCTATCATTTACATTTTATCTAAAAATAAAATCTTAACACTTACAAACATGACACACAAGTCTTGAAAATCTTCTCTTAAAAAAACTTCTCCATCTTGACTTGGTCCATGAGTTAGACTCCTCTTTGAGTACTTGATGTGATCTTGAGCCGCGAGCTCTTGAATCAACACGTGCTAACTTTGACTTCAAATATTTCGTTGAAGCTAAACACCGACCAAGATCTTGATCAAATATCTGAAATTAAATAAGCACAAGATCATTAGTACTATAACTACATTAGTTAATCATCATTAAAATTAGAGTGAAGGGCTTTTGGGCCAACACCCCCCTTTCGATGATGACCAAACTTATGGAGTTATATATATATGGATTAAAGATAAGCTTCATAAAAGCTCCCCCTTAACTCATGCATAGCAATAAACATAAAGATATTCAATGAAAATACATAAATTAAACAAAACATATATGCATAAATACTAATATTAAGCATGCATATATAAACTCACTAGATTCTCTCCCCCTTTTTATCAATTCATCAACAAAGGAGTGAAGACAATCAAACAATAAAGATGTATATGCGATATACATTCATGAAGAGGAGAGACATTAAGTTAACTCCCCCTACATACATGCAATGCATGGAGAAGAGATAACTAGACCAAACCCACATAACGCAGAATATACAATGTATAAGCGGAGATATTAAGCTCCCCTACACACGTGTATCACATAAGGAAGAGAGGTCAAGTTCTACTATATGTGTAATACACTCAACATGAATGTATGCATAGAGGAGATGTTAAATGGCAATACATATCAACAAATTTTGAAAGAAAATTTTAATATCACTTTAAAACAAAATTTTAAATTTCTTATAGTCAACAAAATAAAATATTTTGATACCAGTTTTGATACCAATTGTAATTCACTGCAAGTTTTTGATACCAACTGAAGATAAACATAAAATATATTTTGATACCAAACAAATACCAATTGAAATCAATACATAAGCTTGTAAAGATACCAATTAATATTTAGAATTAAGTCAAGCTTAGCATAAACATAATTTGCGCTTAAAAAAATGAATGGCATTGCAAAGTAAGCATAATCTAAATCATATATATATGTATGAAAATAAAAGTACAACTTGAAATTGGATGCATACATATATAGAAACCAAGTATGAGTATAAAAAATGAAATTCCATGAAGATCATGTGCATAACTCATAACTACCACCCTTTCATGCACATGACAAAAGATAGTCATTAAGGCATACAAGGCATGGTCACCCAACCATCCACCCTTCAAGGGTAAAAGTTTTCAAAAATAAGATTTGAAAATAATTGTAGATTGAAAAATATACCAAATGAAGAATAACTATTTTAAAGTAATTTTTGAAAAACTAGTTAAATATCCTTCAAATATGAAAACAAATCATTTATCTCATGAAGCATATTAAATACACAAGAGTTAACACTCAAAATCTATAAAGCTCATAAATGCTCATGAAAACAATGTCATGAGCAAACAAAAGAAATGTGAGTGCACAAGTATCATGTGAATAGCATATTCATAAAAATAAGCAATAAAGCTCAAAACATCAAAACATATGAAAATAGTTTATTTTTTATTAAAACTAAACAACTTCAAGGTATATGTATGTTTTGTCGAAACTAAAAGTATATATACATATCTCTAACATAAACGAGTCCCTAATAGAATTTTTCATGAAAGCAAGTGACTCAAGGATATTCATGTATATCTATTAGTTTTAGACAAAAATAACATATACATGACGCTAAACATGTACAAGAATAGAAAAATAAGTATAAATGTAAGAATCATCAAAACTAAGTTATATAAGTACATATAATAAGTACAAATGAGTAATAAAGCACAAATACACAATAATCAAGTGTAGTTCATTACTTGTACACAAGTATAAACACAAGTTTTAACGAAAACTACATCTAAACAAGTAATCACCACATAAAGCATAAAACAAACATGATCATTAGGCTAAATGCACATGGTTTAGACTAGTATATACATAGTAGTTAAACAATAGTGAGAACACAAAATATGAATCCACATGAACATGGGTGTATCTCAAAAACTATCTATGCATATCACATGTCTAATAACATTGCATTTAATATAATGAGCATTAAAAACAAAACATGCAAAAAAAAATCATTAATGTAAAAGCATGTAAACTGAAATAGGAGTTTAGAGATAGTTACCAAACCATATGAACTATTATGTAAGTCTCCAAATCATAGTGGTTCTCCCACCAAACTTCATTGATAGTGATGCATCAATTGGGTATATCCATCAAACTCCACATGTATCCACCACCAAAGCATCAATCTTACGTTTTGTGAGAACCCACACCTACATCAAACACAAGAGGTGAGAATTTGGTCTCCATTTCTTTTTAGGTCCACCGGGGTTAGAAACAAATGGAATTCAAACATTATTATTAGAAAATTTTAAAAAATTTATTCTATCAAAACAAAATTTTACTAAATGGTCTTTGTAGCCACAACGTGTACATGTGTCACTCTAGCATATGAGTGGTGTGAGCATGGTGTGCATGTGTATGCCATGGGGTTTATGCATGAACATGTGGAATTTATTTCTTGCGAAACAAAGATTCTAATTTTGAGTGATTAAATGCACATTGGCTCAAGATGGAGCCCAAACAATCAATTTTATTTTTCAAAACATGAATTTCATTTTTATCAATTGAAGGTGCAATATTATTAGCATGAGAAACATGCCAAGAGTGAGATTCAAAATTATTTTTCTTTTTAGAAATCCTTTCCTTTTCTTTTAAAACAATTCTTTTTCAAAGAGTTATTTTCAATTAAAACAATTTCCTTTTCCTTTTCCACCAAAATAACTTGGTTGTTCAAAAATTCATTTTCTTGAGAAACAATTTCAAATTCATTTTTAAAAGAGTTTTTCTTTTAAAATGAAACCATTTTCATTTTTCAATCTTTTATTTTCCATTTTAAGCAAATCATATTTTTCAAGAAGTTGACAAAAATAAAGCAAGCTCATCATATGACATGTCAATATCTTCATGAAGCTCGAATTCAAAGTTTACCTCAAGGGGGTCATCCCCTTAGACCATGTAGCACATATTAAAAGTAGCACTTTCATCATCTGAGTCACTCCCATGTAGTATTGCTTTTGTTCACCAAGGAAAATAATGGTGTTTCATACTACGAAAGCCGAATCAAAGTTAGCAACCTTAGATAAATGTTCATCATTTTGGGTAGATTTTAAAGCATGGATCGCTTTTGTATTAGCCTCAAGACATTTTCCATTTAAACAATAAAAATCTTTAATAGTGGCAAAATAAACATGAATACCTAGGGCTTTTATGTACATGGACATCTTAACTTTCTAAATTTGAATGTTAAGAATGTCAAACATAGGTGTCATGAAATCCATGTGTGTATAAATATTGTGATTAGCTAAAATAGGATCTTTAACTCTAGATTGTTAGACCCAAATCAAGAGCATCAAGCTCTGATACCAATTGTAAGTCACCCAAGGGGGGTTGAATAGGTGACTAGCTAATTTAATGCAAAATCTAATACAGAATTAAAACTAATTATGCAACCTAAAAACTATTAAGCTAACACAAACGTATAACCAAAGAATGTAGCCAAATTTTCAGTGAAGGGCTCTGAACTATCTTCTCAAGATTCTTCTAGATTAAGAGTTGAGGTGTCACTATGGCTCCCTTGGTTGAATACGAATGTGAGCAAACAAACCCAAGCATATATTTAAATAAGCACAAATATATCAAGCATATAAAGAGATGAACAATATAAGCATGCAAGATATTAAATACAAGTGAGAGAGAGATGAGCAACGCAAACACGAGAGAATTGTTTCGAGGTTCGAACACACTTGCTTTACGTTCCCGCCTTCAACACTGTGGAGTATTTCCATTATAATGATCTCGCAAGATTACTCGGTGCCGCAACACTTACAACGAACTCCCTCAAGAACTCTTGGACCCGCAAGTCCCTCACTTGTTCTCGCAATAACAACACACGCAAGCACACTTGTCGAGGCCGCACCTCTTACAACTTCCAAATACAAGAGGGTAAAACACTTGTGATCACTCTTGATCACAAAAATAACTCTCACAAATAAGAATCCCTGGAGGATGGATATAGCAATGGATAGCTCAAGCTTGTGTGAGAAAACAAGATAGATGTGGAGGTGAAAAACTTAAAGAAAAACTTTTGAAAACTCAAGAGAATCACTCTTGATGAACTCTCTTTTGATATGGCAATGAAGCTCTAAAACTTGTTGGGAAAACTCTATTGAAGATGAAAAAATAAGCTCTTGAAAAACTTTAAAACTCACCCAAAAATCTCATATTTATAGGCCAAGAAAAACTAGTCGTTATGGTTCAAAAACGGCAAGAAATGGTCTGTCGGTCGACCGACCAACAGTGAAATTTCTGGCCGGTCGACCGACCTTAGGCTCAGACTGTGCAATTCAACTTTGAGCATAGTTTTGAGGTCTAAAACGTTCGAATTCGAAAATAAGTATATAGGATGAATTTGTAGATCTTGAAGACTTATTTCTAATGAAACTTAAATCAAATCAATATCATTTCTGAGTAGAAAGTTATCAACAATATACTAAAAGGTGTCAAACCAGAAACTCTAAACTATTTTCAGAACAAGAACAGATTCAACCCAATATTTGACATCTTTAACATTTGAATCAAAAAATGACTATTGAATAAAAAATGTAGCCCTGAAAGTTATCTTTGAAATGCAATCTAAATCATGTTAATTGAATATAAGAATAAAAAGTTATGATTAGAAATCTACAAAGATGTCGAGAAGACCAGTAGAACAGTCGGCCGTCCGGTCGACCGAGCAAACTTGAGAGCTCTACAAAATTCAGTCGGTCGGTCGATCTCCACTGCGGTCGACCGGTCGGTCGACCGAGCTCAAGTCACATGGTCTTATGCACGTCGGTCGACCGCTCGGTCGACCGGCTCAGCCATTGGTCGATCGATCGATTGACCGCAAACAGCCCAAAAACAGTTTTAACAAAATACATCTTAAATTTCATAAAATCTCCATAAAATTCACAAAAATAAGTTCATTAAAATACTTTGAAATACAAATATGTGTGATCAAAAATCAACACATATTACAAACATATGAACTATTTTTGAGGCATAGAATTTAATGCTTAAAATAAAAACCATATTTTTCGAAAACGAAACTTTTTTTGTGTGTAAGCTTGAGCATTCCACAACTAATCTATCCTTTACATTTTATTTAAAACAAACTCTTAACACTTATAAACATGACACAAGTCTTAAAAATCTTCTCTTGAAAAAATTTCTCCATCTTGACTTGGTCAAACTTGATCAATGAGCTAGACTTCTCTTTGAGTATTTGATGCGATTTTGAAGCGCGAGCTCTTGAATCAACATGTTCTAACTTCAAAACTTGACTTCGAATCTTCCATTGTAGCTAAACACCGATTAAGATCTTGATCAAATATCTGAAACTAAATAAGCACAAGATCACTAGTACTATAACTACATGAGTTAATCATCATCAAAATTAGAGTGAAGGGCATTTGTGCCAACAATGATGGCCAATGATACATATGAGGTAACTATCACTAAGAGGTTAGCATGTTAGTGGAGCTATTAGTAGTTAACAACCATGAGTTTTCTTTCCTTTTTATTTTGTTTTAGAAATATACCAAAAATCACAAATACATTCTTTTCTATGTTTCTCACTTCTTTGTTTTCACTGTATCCTTCTCTTTCATTCTTTGTTTTCTTTTCTTTTCATTCTTTAAAATATTGAAGAACACTTAACACACACATGAATCGACAGGTAAAGATTTTATCGCTTCCCGTCCGTGTAGATTCGACCCGTTTAGCCTTTATGCTATAACGGAAGTATCGAGGAAGCTAAAGCATACACTTTAATTAGTAATTTCAAAATGACACTTTTTATGCACGATTTTCCCCCGATCAAATTTTAGTATCATTGTCGGGGATGGGAACAGTGTGATTTCACGTTTTTGTTCACTTTTCTTCTTGTTTTTGGTGTGCAGGTCAAAATTTTCAGATTTTTAGCATTGCAGAAATTCACACTTGCTTTTGTGTGGTTGGATAAATTATTGTATATTGCAATAGTCTGTGCACTGTAATAATTGTAAGAGCTAAAATATGGTAATTGGATGTTTTAAAATGATTTAGACAATTGCATCTAGGCACATGTCAATTCTCATTCCAATATACTGTATTTTGTTCTTCCGTTATTGTGATCTAGACCGAGGTGTACATATTACATTACATATAGTTAGGACAAACACGTGGCTGATTTATTCGCTTTGTGTGTTCATTCCTATCTATATTGCACACTTGCACGAATTGAACTTACGAGCATATCGGAATGAAACATAAGTTGAGGAAGTCATTACTCTCCCTTAGCCTAATAACCGCCTCCCTACTCGCACAACCCAAGTCTAAATAAAACTTGCTAGACGTTGGCCTCTAGAGACATCTAGGACTCATTTAGGAGATTGACCTAAGGGGAAAAGTTCTTAAAGTTTGACTCTTATCAAATCGGTGTCAAAGGTTGGGGATTGAGAGGCGAAGTCTCGAAGAACAGTGATTTAGCATAATTAGGATCGGCACGGATACCTCCAACTGGTCTTGCCTACCTGGCCGATTAATTTGTGGTCAGATTTCTACAGTGTACCTCCCGTGGACAATCTAACCAGTTAGAAGTTGTCTAGGTCTAGGTCAACCCTAGTATAGACTTATTTTTGAAATTTTCTTTTTCTTTGTTTAATTGATTGTTTGCTTATTTTTGTTTTTTCTGACATCTTTGTGTTATGAATTACAATTATAATAATTCTAATGCATATAGTGATCCATACTTCACTCCGACCTCTTTTGACTCAGATATTACTAACTCGGTGTTTCATAACTCTAACCAAGTATGCCAAATTGGTCTTATCCGAATCAATATAAGCCCTAGTCCCAATACTATGAATAAGACTAAAATAATTATCACCACTCTTCACAGAGTCAGTGGAGATACAACTCTCCCGAGTTATATAGACAACCACCTTACCAACATCCAGCTTCATATACTCCTTCTCCTGAACAACCATTAGAAGAATCAATTGACTAGGAAAAGATGATGGAAGCCTTAGAGGAACTCGAGCGACGAATTCAAAATCTAGAAGACTCAAAATCTCATCAAAGTTTTCAAATCCAAGATCCTTTCTCCATTGTCCAAGTCCCACAGCAAGAACATACCGACTTAGAAAAGAGTACAGAATCCATGATTAAATTCTAAAGCGATCCTTTCAATATGATAAAGTCAAGACTTAGTCGATTGGAAAAAATGTGTAGGAATAAGAAAACTCTCCCTACCCAATCATTGACTATTCGTAACACTTCTAATCATATTGATGAAAACCAAGAATCATGGAATCTTGAAGAGTTTGACCAAGATCATTTTCACCACAAAACCTTGAACTTGACCAATATCAACCCATTGACAAATTGACAAGTTTTCATTTCAATGAAATTGAACTTGAATATGAATATGAACCCGACCCACAACTTTGTGAATCAATTTCAATCTTTGAATCTTTGTTGACCCCGGCATCCTTCCCCAAGTTGGACCCATTTCCCGAGCCAACATTGATTCTTGTATTCATGGATTTTGAAATTGAACCACTTCTTTTGAATAGACATTTCATTGATGAGAATAGAATGTGAAATTAAATTCTTTGATTTGGACTCAACTCTTGAGCCTAAACTAACTCTCGAACCCAAAGTTGATTTTCTCGAGTTAATATTGGTTCCCTAAATTTTCATTTCAAAGCCCAAATCATCCATTCTAAAAAATCACATTCTATTGTTGGACCAAGGTATTGACCAGAATGACTCAGTGATGATCTTTCAAGATTAGTCATGTAAAGGGAATAATTTTCATGATAGGATCATGCATGATCCTATTCATATTGAGGATTGTAAACATGTAAATAGAAAAAAGGACAATAAATGTGGGTTCCGTGAACCACCACATTATCTTGATTGGGTAGCAACGCTTGGCCCAATCAGACCACCACCGGAACTACCACCATAAGGTTTTCCCTCTCCATTTGTTTCATACATATACACATGCATTGAGGACAATGCATGAGATAAGTGTGAGAGGGAGTTTACTAATGTAGGTTGTTCTAAACTTTCTTTCTTTTACACCTTTTTTCAGATAATTTTTAGATTTTTTCTTTTGTATAGAAACTCTTTTCTTTACTTTTTATAAAACTTTTTAAAATAAGAGAAATAGTTTTAATTTATTTTTAAGAAAGTTAAGAGGATCTTAAGAATTAAGAAGACCTATAATTATGAATTCTTAAACCGAGTCAAAATAATAGATCTTGTTTAAATTTTAGGATACGAAAGTAAGATTGAAAAGATAATTTGATCTTGAATTGTTTGCTTTAGATATATGCATTTCAACTTACACAATTTTTGGGATTGAAACAAAGACTGAAAATATCATAAAAATATATATAAAAAAATGATGATAAAAACCACTTATTGAAGCTGGGTAGTTATGCCTCAGGAAGTATGATTATTCACACCTAAACGGTGGACAAAAATAAAATAATTCCCTTTAGTTTTGTGGCCTTATTTACTCGAGTCATTAAGCCCGAGAGATGTTTTCTCATCTGGTGCCCTAAAACTATTTGGTTTGGGAGTAAACCGGCTAAAGGCTCACTACCCGGGTAACCTAAAAAGCCTAAGAAAACTAAGGGAAGAGAAAAAGAAAAAAAGATGAAAGAAAAAAATTGATATAAATAAATGGCATGAAAGTTAAAGTCGATATCCCAAAAATCCTCACAGTTCACAAAGTGCATATTTTCTAAAGAGTTTTTATGAAAGATCAAAGAATCAATTCAATTTTAAATTCTTACATTTACTTTATAATAAGATTTTACATTTAGATTTAGTTTAAGGAAGAATAATTTCTGGTTAACTTATAACCTTAGATCACTTAAATTTTCGCAAAAATATTTCAATACTTTTCTCTATTTCAAAAAGCGTTTTCAAAATGCTAACATTTGATTTCTTTCTTTATGGATTTTGTGGGTGTAATCCGTTGAAAATCCTCAGGAGAAAAAACTCATCCTCTAGGGAACCTAGAGGTTTAACAGCTTATTGCACATGCTCAATGCAATCGTGTCACCTTCGAAAATGGTGTAATAATTTTCTTAGTTCTTCTGTTTTGCTTGGGACGAGTAAAAGATAAGTATGGGGGTGTGATTGGTCTCTATATTTGCATATTTCATATCATATTTTCATATTTATTCTATATAAAATTCTGCTAAATAATGGTTGTCTAGAGTGTTTTCAGGTCCATGGCATGAAGTGAAGAAGAAGCCCAAGAGTTTGAAGCCCAATCTGCCAATTCTGAGAGCAAAAATCAAGAAACCAGAAGTCAATACACATCCCATACTGCAGGTACAAGACTTATGCTTCGGCATTTCCGCGGCCATGCTGTGGACGCACGACTCCGTACAGATCCCCTAGTGCCCACTTTTACCTATAAATACCCAGTGTTGAGCAGATTTCTAGGGAAGAGTTTTTGGTGTGGTTTTCTTCTCTTTAGGGTAGTTTTCTCTCTTTAGTTTAGGTTAGTTGTTCTTCTTCCTATTTTGTATTTTTCATTTCTTATAGATCTTGTAATAGGGAAGAGAGTGGTACATAGGATGAAAATTAGAATGCTTGTAACGGAGGGTGACACTCTATGAAAGGTTCTCTATTTATCTCTACTTGTTTTCTTCTTTTTTAACTCTTTACATGTTTAGCTAATTTTCTTCTCATGGCAACTAACTACTAACCACTAACTATGCTAACTTCTTGATAATCCACATGAATCTAATAGCCTCTACTTCGCATTGCTCTTGCAAGAGTCATTGATGGCTTGATGGATTTTAATACTCTAACATCTAACTCTCTAACAAGTTACCATTACTTTATTTCATGCTTGCTCTAGTTAGTTTTGATGGTTTAAGTGTAGCTTGCACTTGTTTGTTGAATTTGAATGTGAAAGTGATCTTATGAGTCATGCTTTGTAAAGCTCTTGAATTAAGGACTAGTGATGGCCAATGATACATGTGAGGCAACTATCACTAAGAGGTTAGCATGTTAGTGGAGCTATTAGTAGTTAGTAGCCATGAGTTTTTTTCTTTTTACTTTATTTTAAAAATATACCAAAAATTATAAATACATTATTTTCTATGTTTCCCACTTCTTTGTTTTCATCGTATTCTTCTCTTTTAATTCTTTATTTTCTTATTAAGAAAGCCAAAGCACATACACTTTAATTAATAATTTCAAAATGACACTTTTTGTGCACAATTTTTCCCCGATCACACTTCCATTACTGAATCTTCAACTCGGTGTTTCTCTCTTGTTATCGGCGTTGACTAAAAACAATTGGTATCAAAGCAATAGCTAGCAAGACGACCACAACAACCAAGTTCGAAGTGGAGAAATTTGTCGGGAAGTCCAACTTCTTGTTATGAAAAACACGAGTAACGTTGTTGATCATGAAGGAGGGCACACACAAAACCCTGCTTGGTATTGAGATTGGTGATGATGAGTGGAACGACATTGACTTCCGTGCAAAGACGACGATCATACTATGCCTATCAGATGAGGTCCTCTATAATACCATGAACGAAGAGACAACAGCTGGTCTTTGGTGTAGGTTGGAAAGCCTTTACATGACGAAGAGTTTGTCGAACAAGCTCTTCGTGAAGAAGCAGTTATGCAGTCAATGTTCTAAAAAGCGGCTTCAATATGCGCGCGGTTTTGGAGCGCATAATGCTTAAACGGTTTAAATGGTGATTAAACGGATTACACGGTTTATTATTATTTTAATATATAATAATATTATAATACTTAAAACATGCAAATATAAATTCTATGAACTCTCAAAAAAATCATAAAAGATATAGCAAACATAGCATAAAATATTAAATTGCTAGTACCAAGAGGAATTTGAAAAGTAATAATGTCAATTAGTTCAAAATACATCAATGTACCTCCATTTAGAAAAGTAATAATGGATTGGATTTGAGTTTAGTTAGCTTGATGGGTTCGAAATTAGAACCCATTTAGAAAATAATTGAATAACGTTTAAACAAAAGCTAATTAATCGCCTGGCCGAGTAATCCGACCGCTTTCTTCAAGTTCTGTTCGGTTTCAGGCTGAAAACATTTAATCGGCCACTTAAACCTTTTTTTAGAACATTGTATACAATATTCAGATGAAGAAAGATACGTCTATTCTAAAACATTAAATGCTTTTAATAGGATTTTAAGCGACTTATTGGCTCTGGAGGTTAAACTAGAAGAAGAAGCCAAATCTCTTATGTTACTCTCTTCTCTTCCATCAAGTTATGACCACTTGACCACCACCATATGGTAAGAAGACCTTAGAGTTAGAAGATATCAGGCAGATGCTCCAGAACAACGAGCGGATGAAGAAGACAGATTCTACAGATGAGACCTCAAGACTAGTTATCAAGGGCCAGAGGAGGAGATCAAAGGATAAGAGACCCAAAAGAGATCCAGAGGCTTCTAGCATCTTTGCTTGCTACTATTGCAGAAAACCATGACACATCAAGACAAATTGTATGAAATATAAGGAGATGTTGAAGAACGAAGGCGGTAAGAATTCTGATAGGGCTAGTATCAGTGAAAAGTCAAGTCAAGCCGGGGTTGTCGCACAAGCAGATGAGAATCCATGTGATGTCTTGACAGCTCAGTCAGGAAAAGGTAAGTATTCATATTCTTTGTTACTTGACTCGGGGTGCACATATCACATGTACCCAAAAAGAGAGTGGTTCAGTATATACAAGCCTTATGATGGAGGCTCTGTCTTGATGGGTAACGACGTCGTATGCAAGACAGTTCGAACCCTCACAAACGTGCGTCACGTTCCAGATTTAAAGAAGAATCTTCTCTCATTGGGAGCTTTGGAAGTTCAAGGGTGCAAGTTTTCAGGTGCAGATGGAGATATCAAAGTTATCAAGGGCTCCATGACGATTCTCAAAGGAGAACACATAACAAACGTGCAGATGACAGGAAGCATTATTATTGGTGATGCTCCAGCAACAATGGAGGATACTATAAGGCTTTAGCACATGCGTCTTGGACACATGAGCGAGCGAGGTCCTCAAGTCCTACACAACAGAGATACTCTATCAAGTATCAAATATTGCAAACTCAATCTTTGTAAATTTTGCATCATGGTTATCAAATATTGCAAACTCAATCTTTGTAAATTTTGCATCATGGGTCAACAGCGTAGAGTAGCTTTCTCTACATCACAGCACAAGACAAAAGGCTTGCTAGATCTCACACACGAATATGTGGGGACCTTCGCCAGTGTCATCCACTAAGTACTATGTCACGTTCATAGACGTTCTACAGGAGAGTTTGGGTATACTTCTTGAAGCAGAAATCAAAAGTATTTCAGAAGTTCAAGGAGTGAAAAACTATGGTGGAGAATCAGAAGAGGCGAAAGGTGAAAGTTTGAGGTCCGACAATGAAAGCGAGTATACCTCCACAGAATTCAAAGCATACTTTGCAGGTAAAGGCATCGAACACCAGCTAAGTATTTCAGGGCGACCAGAACAAAATAGAGTAGCAGAGCGCATGAATTAGACACTTACAGAGCATGCCGCAATATTAGACTAAGGCTGATATGTCAGAAGAATTTTGGGCAGAAACGATGAGTCCTGCAAGCTATCTGATAAACACAGGTCACCATCAATAGCCGTTGATCTTCAGATCTCAGAGCAGATATGGCAAGGAGAGTCGATGGATTATTCAACCTTACGAATTTTTGGTTACCCAGCGTATAGTTTGGTTGATAATCAGAAGAAGAACAAGCTAGATTCCAGGTCTAAGAAGTGTATTTTAATCGAGTTCACCAAAGGAGTCGAGGGTTTCAGAGTTTGGAATCGCGAGACAAGCAACGCTTTTACCAGCAAAGATGTGATCTTTGACGAAGAATCAATGTAGCAAGATAAGTCAGAGATGGAGGATAAAGTGCAAGGTGGAGCTTCAGACAATTCAGCAGACACTCAAGAAAAGAGAGTTGAGTTCTCAGAGAGCCCTAAAAAGCCTGACGATGAGGACTCCTCAGATTCAGATGGAGACGACCATGGGACTACTCAAGAGCAACCTAGACCGTTGAGGCGGTCAGTCAGTGTTACGGTGCCACCAACAAGGTATGACTGAGAAGATGATCACTCATTCGCATTAGTAACAGAAACAGACGACCCTAGTAGTTATAGGGAGGCGATCGAGGCAGATGACCATGACAAGTGGACTACAGCCATGGAACAGGAGATGAAGTTATAGGGAGGCGATCGAGGCAGATGACCACAAGTGGAGGAGATGAAGTTTCGGATAGAAATCAAACATGAAAATTAGTCGATCTCCCAAAGAACTACAAGGCAATATGTTGCAGATAGGTCTTTCATAAGGACAATGAGCAGTACAAGTCAAGGTTAGTTACCAAAGGGATATGCTCAGAAAGAGGGTATTGACTAAAATGAGATCTTCTCTCTTGTAGTCAAGCAAACATCTATTCGGATGTTATTGACAGTGGTAGCTCAGTTTGATCTAGAGTTGGAGCATACGAATGTCAAAACAGCGTTTCTGCATGTGAGCTGGAAGAAAGATATACATGAAGCAACCTAAAGGTTATATTCAGGAAGGACAAGAAACCAGGGCATGTCTTCTAAATAAGTTTATCTATGGACTTAAGCAGTCTCCCAGGTAATAGTACAAACGGTTTGATTCTTTCATGATCAGGGCCAGATACAACCGATGTGAGTTTGATAATTGTGTTTATTTAAAGCAGAATGATGATCCGATATATTTGTTGTTATATGTGGATGATATGATTGCTGCAAGAAATAAGACACATATTAGAAGTTTAAAGCTCAACTAAAGAAGGAATTCGACATAAAGAATTTGAGAGAAGCTAAGAAAATCTTAAGTACGGAGATCGCTCGAGACAGGCTCAGGCGGACTTTGGCTACCCAAAAGAACTATACTTTCAAGGTGTTGGAAAGATTCAACATTGCAAAAGCAAGACCAGTCACCACTCTTTTGGCAAGTCACTTCAAATTATCCTCCAAGCAGTGTCCACAATCACCAGAAGATGATATGCTAGTGCGGTGGGAGCACTCATGTATGCTATAATCTGCACTAGGTCTTACTTAGCCTATGCAGTTAGTACAGTAAATCGGTTCATGTCAAATCTAAGAAAGCAATATTGTGAAGTAGTGAAGTGGGTGCTACGATATTTGCGAGAGACTGCGAGATTAGGCTTGGTGTTTCAGAGATTGGAAATGGGAAAGCCTAAGGTATTATAAGGCTATGTTAATGCAGATTATGCAAGAAATCTTGATCAGCGAAGATCTACGACGGCTACACAGTAGCTGAGTGCGTCATTAGTTGAAGGCAGAGTTGCAAGATGTTGCTGCCCTTTCAATAACAGAGGCAAAGTACATGACTGCAGTTGAGGCATCAAAGGAAGTTTTGTGGTTGAGAGGATTGGTCGAGACTTTTGATATCATACAAGATTCAGTTCGGGCTTATTGCGACAGTCATAGTGTTATTCATCTTGATAAGGATCACAGGTATCACAAGTAGACGAAGCATATTGATGTGAGGTATCACAAGATACATCAGTGGGTCGTGTAGATGACAAGGTGATCGACTTGGTGAAGATCAGTACAAAGAATAATCCAGCAGACATGATGATGATGACCATCCCGGTGGAGAAGTTCAGAGCATCTTTGAACTTCATCAAGGTTCTCCGAAGGTAAAGTGGAGAACGGACTCTTGGGAGGAAACCATGTGAAGTCACAAAAGGGGGAGAAAGCACGGTGAATGAAGTGGAGGCCAATTTCTACAAAAAGACTCAATGAACATGAGTCAAGATGGAGATTATTAGTATTTTGAGTGTCTCATATTCATTGGAGAATAATTCAGGTTCGGGTGGAGGTTACTGTAGGATCGCCGAGATATTGATAAATGCGGAATTATCCCTGTTGGCAACTATGATCTAAAACACACAAGTCAACACAAACTAAACAAGAAGGATTAATCGTTAATAAAATAAATAACTTGCAATAAGGAAAATCAAATCTCAGAAAAGTTGACAAACGCAAATAAAGAGATTTATCCTGGTTCGGTCCTTGTGACCTACATCCACTCCCCAAGCCACTCGCTTGAGATTTTCCTTTAACCTTGATTTGCAACCCAAAATCAATACACCATGTACACCACTTGACAAATCCCCTTCGCCAAATGTATACACCTTCTCTTCCACCAAGAGAACACCTTCTCTTCCACCAAGAGAATACCTTCACCTTGTACAACTGCCTCTACAACCAAGAAGCCTCCTGTGTACAATGATTTGCTTTGAGAATTACAATACTTTTCCTATAGCCTTGGTACTGAATGTGTATGTGGACAAGGTTCAGTATAGGAAACAAGAACTTCAGAGAATCTTCACAATGAAAATGTCTTTTGGTGAAGAACTGAAGTGGGAAAAATAGTTTTCAGGTTTTCAGATTTTTGGCTTTGGAAAACTGATAAAAACTCTTGGTAATTGGCCTTTGGTATAACTTCCCTATTTATAGCTGAAGACTAGGGTTAGTTAGGAAGTTATTGGTGCAATTTCAGATGATATGAACGTTGGAAAACGTTGCACAAAAGACCAACAGTCAGAAACTGTCCAACAGTCGGAACTGCTTATTAGTCGACTTGCCCATGAAGTTAGTCGACTAACCTAGGCAAAATTCCTTCTATTAGTCGACTATGTTTGACTATAAGTCGACTAGGTCAGTGGCCGTTGGAAGAACAGTTTCAGAATAACTACTTCAAGTCGACTGCAACTACTTGATAGTCGACTTGACCAGTTATTAGTCGACTTAGGAACAAGGGTTAGTCGACTAGAAAAATGTATTAGCCGACTATAGTTGACTGTTGGTCGACTAATACACAAACAGAGAGTTGGTCTGTTTCAGGACACAAAACTTAGTCGACTTGGGCTATGGGATAGTCGACTACACAAGGGATTAGTCGACTTGCAAGATCAATAAGTCGACTAATGGATCTATGAAAAGTGTGTTTATGTCAAGGCTTTTACATGCTATTTCATCTTTACAAACCACACTCTATCAACTCTCCTTGGCACATCTTGATCATGTAGGACTCTTGATTTTTCATGTGTTAGAGCTCCAAATGAATTTGATCTTCACAAACGTCTTCATCGAAATAAGTTCCAACATTCTCCCCCTTTTTGATGATGACGCTTTGTGTGCACAAGTCCTCCCCCCTGCAGAAGATATGTTATATTTTCCTCCCCCTGCAGAAATTGGGTTATAACAAATAGAGAAATACTTTGTTCTCCCCCTGCAACAAATATATTAGTACATATATATATAATTATTCTTTATCAATTTTTATATGGTACCTGCAAGATAAACGTTAGATGGTACCAAACATAAAAGATCATATTAACCTTTAGGAGTCCAAATCCATTTAGAATTTGGTTTCCACCTGTTAATATACACATAGTTGCAAGAATCACATATATCATGAATGTATGAAGCAATATATGTATTTTTATCATGAAAATTTAAGTTCTTAGGAATCCATATAAACTTATTTTTCTTAGGCTTTCTTTTTACAAAAGAACTATATGGATTACTATAACATGAAGATTTTGCAATAAATCCAATACCATGATTATCATGTGACAATTTCTATAAAGATAATAAAGCATTCAAATTTTCTTTTCCTTTATTAAACTTAGTCACATTTTGCAAAAGATCTTCATATTTATTTTTGAAAACTAACATGTCTTTATCCAATATAGAAATCCTTTCATTCAAAGACTTAGTTTCCTTTTTCAGAAAAATGTTCTCTTTTATAAATTTCTCATTTTCAATTTTCAAAGATGATATGACTTTTTCAAACTCATCTTGTTGTTGAGAATTTATAGATGAACATTGTAATGCATAACATGAATTTTCCTTTAAAAGTTTCTCATTTTCTTTTGACAAAACTTTGTTTTTCAGTTTTTCATTTTTCAGATCAAGAAATAATTCATGGAAAGCATCAGAGAGTTCAGAATATGATACCTCATCATCTTCAAGTGCCATGTAACATAGGTTGACACGTTCAGTGGATTCTTCTTCATCAGATGAAGATGAATCACTGAATTCTAATGATGCTTCGTAGTTCTTCTTCTTTCTGAATTTCTTACTCTTGTACTTATCTTTCTTCTTAAGCAAAGGACAATCCATCTTCATATGACCTGGTTTATCACAATTAAAGCATTTGAATTTACCTTGCTTTAGAAATTTCCTGAATTTCTTTGAGAGCATTGCCATCTCTTCTTCGTCATCATTGTCCGTGTCGGAAGATGCATGGAAGGCGAGTTCTTTCTTCTTTGAACGGTGTTGTCGTTCGTCCTTCTTCCTTTCTTCTAATTGCACTTCATATGCCATTAGATTACCGATTAGGTTTTCTAATGTCATAGTTGAGAGATCATTCGCCTCTTCAATGGCGGTTGTCTTCTTCTCCCATTCTGGTGTGAGTGCACGAAGGATCTTTCGAACTCTTTCAATTTGGGTGTAGTTCTTTCCAAGGGATGCTAATGTATTGGTGATGTCGGTGAATCTTGTAACCATCTCGGATATGGTTTCATTCTCCTCCATTTTGAATAACTCAAACCTGTGGACAAGAACAGATATTTTAGATTCCTTAACTTTATTAGTGCCTTCGTGTGTTACCTGAAGAGTATGCCATATTTGATGTGCAGAAGTTGCTGTTGAAACACGGTTGAACTCTTCTTTGGTTAGGGCACAGAATAGAGCATTCATCGCTTTGGCGTCAAGGTTCGCGTTCTTCTTTTGATCTTCACTCCAAGCGTTGTAGTTGGTTGTGGGCTTGGTGTATGATGCTTCTACGATGTTCCAAAGGTCGTAGTTGAGTGACTGCAATTATCTCTTCATTCTACACTTCCAATAGTTGTAGTTGGTTCCGTCAAATAGCGGTGGACGCTGTGTAGAATGTCCTTCTTTGAATTGGGATGATGAGAACTCCGTTGCCATCCTTGTTGTTGACGAGGTATGCAGGGCTCTGATACCAAATGTAGGATCGCCGAGATATTGATAAATGCGGAATTATCTCTATTGGCAACTATGATCTAAAACACACAAGTCAACACAAACTAAACAAGAAGGATTAATCGTTAATAAAATAAATAACTTGCAATAAGGAAAATCAAATCTCAGAAAAGTTGACAAACGCAAACAAAGAGATTTATCCTGATTCGGTCCTTGTGACCTACATCCAGTCCCCAAGCCACCCGCTTGAGATTTTCCTTTAACCTTGATTTTGCAACCCAAAATCAATACACCATGTACACCACTTGACAAATCCCCTTCGCCAAATGTATACACCTTCTCTTCCACCAAGAGAACACCTTCTCTTCCACCAAGAGAATACCTTCACCTTGTACAACTGCCTCTACAACCAAGAAGCCTCCTGTGTACAATGATTTGCTTTGAGAATTACAGTACTTTTCCTATAGCCTTGGTACTGAATGTGTATGTGGACAAGGTTCAGTATAGGAAACAAGAACTTCAGAGAATCTTCACAATGGAAATGTCTTTTGGTGAAGAACTGAAGTGGGAAAAACAGTTTTCAGGTTTTCAGATTTTTGGCTTTGGAAAACTGATAAAAACTCTTGGTAATTGGCCTTTGGTATAACTTCCCTATTTATAGCTGAAGACTAGGGTTAGTTAGGAAGTTATTGGTGCAATTTCAGATGATATGAACGTTGGAAAACGTTGCACAAAAGACCAACAGTCAGAAACTGTCCAACAGTCAGAACTGCTTATTAGTCGACTTGCCCATGAAGTTAGTCGACTAACCTAGGCAAAATTCCTTCTATTAGTCGACTATGTTTGACTATAAGTCGACTAGGTCAGTGGCCGTTGGAAGAACAGTTTCAGAATAACTACTTCAAGTCGACTGCAACTACTTGATAGTCGACTTGACCAGTTATTAGTCGACTTAGGAACAAGGGTTAGTCGACTAGAAAAATGTATTAGTCGACTATAGTTGACTGTTGGTCTACTAATATACAAACAGAGAGTTGGTCTGTTTCAGGACACAAAACTTAGTCGACTTGGGCTATGGGATAGTCGACTAAACAAGGGATTAGTCGACTTGCAAGATCAATAAGTCGACTAATGGATCTATGAAAAGTGTGTTTGTGTCAAGGCTTTTACATGCTATTTCATCTTTACAAATCACACTCTATCAACTCTCCTTGGCACATCTTGATCATGTAGGACTCTTGATTTTTCATGTGTTAGAGCTCCAAATGAATTTGATCTTCACAAACGTCTTCATCGAAATAAGTTCCAACAGTTACGAACTTCAGAAATCGAGCACAGACATGCACAGGACTTGTGCATATTATAAGTCGACTAATATTCGACTTATAAACAATATTAGTCGAATGTTTAGTCTAATCGACTTATCCTTCCTGCATAGTCGACTAATACTTGCAACAGAGAGTAAGGTTCTGGATATGTCAGATTAGTCGACTAATAATTCTTTATAGTCGACTAGTGCACATTATAAGTCGATTTATAGTTGATTTATATTAGGTCTGGCAGTTTCTTTTTGGGGTTCTATTTCCAGTTTGAATTGGATTCGAGATTCTTTCTCTCTCTGAGGCGATGTTGATTGTATTTTTAAAGTTTGGGTTAAATTAGGATCATCCTAATAAGCCTATATAAACTCCTTAGGGTGGCCTTTGAAGGCAAGTTAAGGAAAAGTCAAGTTCATGAGATATTTTCATCATTGAAAGTTGTGAAAGTGAGAATTCTTGTAACTCTTGTATTTTCTTCTCTTTTTTCAATATAATCTTTCTCCTCCTCCCCATGGATGTAGGCACTCTTGCCGAACCACGTTAAATCTGGTGTTCTTGTGTTATATGGTGATTTGTCTTGATTGCTTGCTAGTGGTAGATATTATACGCTTCCGCTGTCGAGTCTTCAACTCGGTGTTTCTCTTTTATTGTATCAGCGCTGATCAACAACATTAATAAAAGTTGCCGAGTATGTTAATATAAGTTCGGGAATTTATTAAGTTTTGCCAAGAGGCCTGAACAAATAGATAGTTGTTTATCTCAAGCAAACTTTGTTTTGTATCATTTGAATATTAGGGCAATGGAGAAGCTCACTTGAGACGGTCATCTCCAGAGGAGCATCTGAATGCAGTCATGGTGTCATTGTAGGTATTCTTATTGAAGGCAACAAGATGATCAAGAGGTTGTCCTGTTGTATGAAGAAATATTGGCCAAGATTGGCGCTTCTAATGCAAAAACAAAGCCAGTGAAAATATAGAAGATCCACTGTGTTTGTATTTGGCAACATGGAGATGATTATCTCGTGATGAGCTTATCGCAACTGGAACATGCAATAAGCTCGAGCAAATGAAACTTAGACAATGAAAGTTTCGATGAGTCTTTGGAGTGTCCACATCCTAGCATAAATTGACTTTGTAGTTCCTATCATGTATGTATCAACAATAGGGTGATCAAGCCGAAGTCTGCACTTCTTGTTGTGTAATTGTTGTTTTATATGCACTTTTTCAGAATATATGCTTGTGTGTCATTTCGTGCCTGATACGAGCAGGTAGGACTGCCTTAAGTTTCCGGGTGATAAAAATTATGCTCCCAGTTCTTGCTTGTCTTATTTGATATCATTATTGTCGTTGCTGCTATTGATCAAGGCTCATCCACTCAAAGATGATTCAGTTAAAGGATTCACTTATCCTTGTTTGTTGTTGTTAGTGGATATGAGATATTTGGGTTATTGGGCTTTGGCCCATTACCCATACCCTAGACTGTAATCTATAAATTGATCTGATCTGTCTCTTAATGAATTATTAGGCTAATATGGTATCAGAACATTAGATAACCCTAACCCTAATCGCCGCCATCTTCTTCCTCGTTCTCCTCTCAAATTCGATCACCGAGACCACAATGAAAGGTCCACCGAACTTCGCGAGGCCACGACGAACCTCCCCAGGCCCTTGCGAGGCCATGACGAACCCCCACAGGCCCTCGCGAGGCCACGACGACGCCTCCCCTGCCTTTGTCATGCCTCGCCGACCACCTCTGAGGCCTCGCCGAGCATCGTCAACCACCTCTGAAGCATCACTGAGCTCCATCGATCACCTCTGAGGCCTCGCCGAACTCCGTCGACATCCTCTGACATCTCGTCAATCACCTCTGACTTCGTCGTGGCTTCCACACCCCTCCTTCGACCTCGTTGATGCTTCTGAACCCATCCTCTACTCAGCCGACACACTGCTCTTACCTTATAACCTGATCTGGCTTCCTGAAGCTGCCTGTGACTAGGGGTGAGCAGAGTTCGGTTATAACCGAAATAACCGACCAAAAACCGAAACCCGAACCCGAACCGAACCGAACCGCTCTAATTCGGTTGGGTTTCGGTTTTGTGTTCCAAAACCCGAATCGACCGAACCGAACCGAATTTCTCACCCTATATATTACCCTACTCAAATTCAATTTAGTGAATCATATAGTTCATAATAAAAAGTGGTGGAAGCTTATCTCATTAGTTTTAGTAATACCATCTTTTTTTATGTTGAATATGTGAAAGCAATATTAAGTACATCATCACAATTGAGAATAATATTTATATTAATATAGTTCTTTTTTTCATTCTTATCATTAAAAGTTAGTAATAATTATATGAGTTTTGATATAAGAGCTCAAATACAGTGTAAAAGTTTTAGAATATGAAATTTTCAATTCACATTAAGCTTAGAATCTTTTCTTATTTCTAATTTAGGTAATGGATATTTGAAATTATAATATTAAAGATGATAATATAATGGTGATTAAAAAATGTAAGAAATGATGGCAATATATTGACCTAACCGAAAAAAACCGAAAAACCGAACCGAACTGAGTCGATTCGGTTCGGTTCGGTTACTAAGTCTAATTGGTTCGGTTCGGTTTTGCAAAAAGTAGGAAAAACCGAACCGAACCGACCGATGCTCACCCCTACCTGTGACCTGATCTGACTATTTTATGATGCGAATCAGTCCTTGTTGGTGATGATCTATCTGTCTATGCATCTCTCTGATCATTAGATCAAGCATTGTCCAATTCACTGGCTTTCTACTGGTTTCTGGTTTACTGTGATTGGCTACAATGTCGAAAGATACAAGTTTCTCCTCTACTCTGATTACTTCTCTTGTCTCCGTACCCGCCGGATCGGGGCGCCACATCTTTCCCGATATCTGATATCCGATATGAAAAACTCTCATCTATACGATCCCGATATTCGATATTTAGAACCTTGAAGCACTGCGAAAGGAATAATCACATCTCTAAAAAGTGTTGATAGAAGTTTGGACGCCTTGAATGGGCACAACTGGTTGATGTTGATACTCCTGCCCCTGGTGATACTGCCCATGTCCGTACTCTCTCAGCTCCTCAGTCTAGTTCTTCTGGCTCTCCCACATTGTTTTATCACATGAGTATGATAGACTGCATGCATCAGTTCGAGTACTTTCAGAACAGTCATTCAGCGACCATGCATCCTCTTCATGTATGAATGCCTATAAATCTTTCAAATAAATTTTCTGTTAATATTGATGATGGTACTCAATCGCCTGTATTAGGCAATGAGATAATTTAAGCTACTCCATCCTTAACTCTTACTGATGTCCTATATGTTCCAAAATTTTCTGTTAGTCTAGTATCTATCAATCAGTTTACCAAACATAATAACTGCAAAATAACATTTTTCCCTCCCCACTGTTTTTCATGACCTGTGGACCGGGAGGAGGATTGGTTTGGGGCATGAGAGAGAAGAAATGTAATATTTGAACGATCTAGTGACCCCTACTGGCTTACTTGCAGGTCAGCCTGCAACTGCTTTACTCTGGCACTGGCGTCTGGGTCATCCTTTTGTGCAAAAGCTGTAGTGGCTATTGAATCTTCTGTTTCTACTTTAGATTTGAGTCCTATGAGTTAGGTAAACATCACCGTGTCACTTATCAGAGTCGTGTCAATAACCGCAGTAGTTCTACTTTTGAGTTAGTCCACTCATATGCTTAGAATCCTAGTCATGTGTGTTTTCTATTGATTTGAAAGAAGAAAACCTGCAAAAGAGTAAAGAGAAATTACAAGCAATAAAACGAAAAATTACAAGAATTCTCTTCTGAGATTTCTGGAAAGTGTGTCAGTGAGAGTCTGATTAGCGCACGATCACTTTGTCCCGTTGACGATGCGAGCGTTCAGTTTTTAAGCACTACTGCTTGGGAGTTTCTTTCTCGCCTGATTCTGAAAATTCCTTCGAGAGTGGAAGATCGTAGGGAATTAGCACCCTATGTTAGAGAACTAGGTCTTTGAAAGCTTGTAAGTTAGATAATGATCTCTTAATTTACCAAAGTCAAGAAGTCAGCCTCTCTAAACTTTTGTCTCTCCAAAATTATCACAGCCTCTTTACCAAATTTTCAATCAAAAGTCAGCCCTGAGCTAATTCACAACTGAGCTATTATAGGCTCACGAGGGTTGTAACTGCCCCTACAATTCAACAAGACTGGAAATAGTCTGTTAGCCCCGCGTGAGGCTCAGACAGGCTCAGCACGAACTAGTAAGCTTCATGCAAAGCTAAATGCAAGCCTCGTGCTAAGCTAGATAGACTCACGCGAGTCTATGACAGCCATTTGGCTTGGCTGTCTCCACTTAATGTGGGACGAAGTGGCGGCTCGCCCACTTAAAGTGGCGTTAACCCCACTAAAGTAGTAGGGTTAACCCACTAAGTGAATTGGTCAATTTTGACCTGGAGAACCCACAGCGGAGCTGAATAAAGCTTCAAGTGAAGCTATCACAGTGCTTTAGGTGAAGCAACACAGCTTCAGGCGAAGCTACAAGTTAGCTCTTGGCAGAGTTGTTTCTAAGCTTCAGGCAAAGCTAGAAGTGAGCTCTCTGCAGAGCTATGAAAAGCTTCATACGAAGCTAGAAGTGAGCTCTCTGCGGAGCTACGAAAAGATTCATGCGAAGCTAGTCTTTTGGGTTCAAGCTGTGCCAAGTGTTTTAGCTAACTTAATCTCATAAGCAACATTGAGCCTATTGTCTGCTTAACTGGATCAGTGAGGTTCAAGTCACTACTTTGTCCCTTGGGGATGGGCAGGAACTGGTCGTCAAGCCCTGCGACTTATCTTTTAGAAGTGTCGACAGGTTAGACATCGTTCAAACTGGTTGAAGTGTTGTCTGGGGAGCTCATCTTTTCGGAGTGTCAACAAAACCCCCTTCAAAGTTTTCATAAATCTATTGGATTAGTACAGACTTCGAAATACTTTGAACTCGCGACCTATATCTTGACATTGCTTAGGTCAGAAACATCAAGTTGAAGTTCCATGCGGAGCAGGCTTCAGGCGAGGGTAAAGCTTCATGTAAAGCTAATCTTTTGTGGGACTAAAGTTCTATTAGAACTAGCCTCAGACGAGGCAAACAGAGCTCGCTTATGCGAGGCTAGGTTTAGCCTACACAAGGCTATCAGTGAGCGAAGCTATTTAGCTTCGTTGTTTACGGTTTTTACCTTCGCTCTGTCATTTGAAATGACAGTTGCACTCTTTTTTAGAAGGCGAAGCTAGGCGCCAAGTGCCTATAAAAGCCAATGGGCTGAGATAGAGAAGTCATCTTCTCTTCAAAGTTTTTTTCAACAATTTTCAAAGATTTAAATCTCTCGTCTTCATCAAGACTTCGTCTTTTTTTAGATCAACAGAGTGATCTATGGCACCAAAACAGTGCTCAGGCAAGGAGGTTGAGACCTCTGCGGCGGTGACTGCCGCTCCTCTGGCCGTCGAACGGCCCATTGTTGGTGATTTTCACCACTTTTAGAGATTTTTGAATCACTTTTCAAGCCAATTTTCGCTATTTTACCATTAATTTGGCAAGATTCACCAGAAATTGGTGATCTTAGGGAGTTCGTCTCCCTTGATTTTTGCTCCGTCGAATTTTAAGGATTTAATTTCACACAACGAAATTGAAAACCAAAAGGTTTCTTAAACAAGCTTCCAGGCGAAGCTAGTCCTTAGGACTTTTTGCATTCTGTTGTCAGAGTGCGAAGCTAGCCTCAGACGAAGCTAAGACTCATCAGTTTATCAGACTTGCTCTCAAGCGAAGTTATACCTTAACCTTTTGGGCGAGGCTAACTTTAGCCTTTCAGGAGAAGCTATGCATTTGGGCGAGGCTAGCTTGCCTCTCAGGCGAAGCAAAGTCTTAGTAGCTAGGACCTGAGAGCTTTTGCATGCTTTGTTTTCTTTCTTTTCAGATGCTAACATGCTTGTTTTTGCCCTTTTTTGCAGTGCACTATGCTCTCGGTCCGACCAACAGTCTATTGGATCAGTAAGAGGAATGGATGGGAGCAAACACTTCCAACACCAGGGCCAGACTTCACTTTTTAGTGATAGGAGCTCGCCCGAAAGTGATGCACTACTTCTTGCAGCTGATGAGCGCGTGATGATAAGTATTTGGACCATCGTCCCAAGTGAAATCACAGCAGGGTAGTGAACAGGAAGCCGGATTTCATGGTCGAGGATGCGGCACCTGACATTGACCAGCAACTTCTCGCTGGGGAGGGCCAGTGAATTGAATTTTTACAATAGAAGACGAAAAGTATTATATCCCGTTGAGCAAGCGGCGCTTCCCTCTCTCGTTCTTCCAATCGCTGACGGCGCCAAGGAAGATGAAGTGGTCTGTGACCCGGTGCACAGATTCAGTCCATGTGGAGATTTTGACACCTCTCGGTTACAGTCGGTCCGGTCCTACTCGGAGCGTGCTTGGCCTGCATCTTGGGAAAGTAGGTCAAGACATCCCAGTTGGGGAAACCCGGCGATGGCACGAACATTCATCAACTAATTCGTCAGGGTTCACGATAACCACCCGGCGACAGATTTTAGAGCTCCAGGCTGGGTATATCCTACTCAAAAGCCGTGGTGGAGAGACTTGACGTTGTATGTCTTGGAGCATTTTGATGCAAATTTGAAGAAGCTCGGACTCTGTGAGGCGGTTAGGGCAAACTGTTACGGAATCGAGATAAGCGTGCCCAACTTCTTTGCCATCTTCGAGTTGTACTGTGCAGCTTCGGAAACGTTCTTCACTCCTGTCGATGAGTTGGGGATGGCGCTGCACGACATGTCGAAAGTGTCCAATCTCACGACGGGTTTGATGCCATACAAGGAGTATTTCCCTTGCGCAATGGAATTGGAGCAGCTGTAGAAGGATGATCCGGCTCTGTTCGAGACATATTGGGAGTTGATGTGTCATTTTTACATCTGTCTCGACATCCACAACGCTCAAGGTCAAGGGATCACGAACGGGATGAAAGTTTGAGCAGATTATTTATTTCCCGTTATAGATGATGCCCCGAAGGAGGTTCAATTTTTGATATCGAATGAAAGATGTCGCCCGAGTGATGGCCGCTAGTGGACACAGAGAAGTCATCTTGGATGAAGATAACAGCATCTATGACAAAGGTGATAGATTTAAGAGCTTCCACCACCAGGCGAGCCAGCTCATGTCCAGAAAAGCTCTTCTTGCCGGCTTTTTATCGGTCTGGCTGAAGAAATGGTGGTTTCATAACAATGAATCTAAGGAACCTGTCACTTGAAACTCCCAAGAAGGACTTTATCGGCTTCATCTTAAGCTGGTGAGCCCGCATGAGATCGAACACCGTCCTCAGGTCGTGGAGATGGTTGTTCTTGTTGCGACATTTGATCGCGATGTCGTCTACATAACACCTCCGTCTTTCATAAGTGATCACGGAAGATTGTGCTCATTGCATGTTGGTAGGTTGCGTCTACATTCTTCAAGCCAACCGGCATTACTGTGTAGCAGAACACTCCCAATGGTGTTCGAAATGACGTATTATTTTCATCATCCGGATACATCTTGATTTGGTTGTACCCTGTGAAGCCATCCATAAAGGACATCTTTTCGAAACCACATGTGTTGTCAATCATGACGTCAGTAATGGGTAACGAAAATTCGTCTTTAGGACAGGCTGTATTAAGATCGCAAAAGTCAATGCAGACTCTGATTTTTCCATTCTTTTTAAGAACAGGCACAATGTTAGCGACCCAGCTGGGTGTTGTTCCTCTCGATTGAAATTACATTTGATGAGTTTGTGAACTTCAATTTCGACCGCCTCCATAATGTCGGGTCGAAGCCGTCATTGTTACTGCTTAACCGGTTTAGCGTCCAGATTGATATTAAAATGATGCATGGCCACCTGAGGGTCGAGATCAAGCATGTCTTCATAGCTCCAGGCAAAGACATCTATATATTCTCGTATAAGAGATATAAGGTCTTGCTTCTCCGTTGGCGATAAGCTTTCGCTTATGGAGATGAGCTTCGGGTGCGTCTGATCACCCACATCGACTTGGATCACTTTATCCTCAGTAGGAGGCTCGCGTTGCTCGAAACGTTTCTCCTATTGAAAATCAAGTTGTTGAGCCCATGGATTAATGTTGAATGGCTCAATGTCTTCCTCTCGCTCTACCTGACTGGTTGATGTCATGTTGGCGAAGAGCTTCTTGAAGACCACCCCCACATTTACATCAGATTCCCAGTCCAATGAGTCTGAGGAATGTGATAGTAGGGACTCTTTGGATTCCGAATCAGATTGAGTGGATGGGGTAACGTATCTCAAACCCATGCGAGTCTGATCGTAATAGTTGGCAAGCTTTCCTTTCGGCACGAAGGTTGTAGAGGAATGTGTCGTCCCTTTCCAAAGTTTAAGCCTTCACCATGACGTATGTCGTATCCCATTTCCTTCATTATACAGTGCGCTGACCATGCATAATGAAAGAATTGTGGGAGCTACAAGTCTTCGTACGAGTCATTAGATGTAGTAATCCGATGTCGGACTCTGCCAAACATGATTGGCGATTGGTCCTTCTTTAGAGATGAAACTACAAAGACAGATCCATCATTATCTTCTACTTGCATGCATGTCGTTAACATTAGCAGAGGCATGTGTAAAGGACTCATATCAATAGGACTACTAACATCATCAAGACATGAGGAATAATCGAAATTGACATTTTCATCAAGGACCATTCGCCGTCATTTTGGCAGAATTATTACAATCAGGATTATCAAAATATGCTATAATTGGTTTTTCATCAAAAGAAACCACTGGATTATCTCCTGATTCTGAGTCTATTTCATTGCCGCTATCGATGTCGTCTGGCAACGATTCTTTCATTACTTTATCATTCTTCTTATAAAGTAGAGAATAAGTGAAGTAGTTCTCCACTCTTTTAAATGGTTGTGTTTCGACGAACACTGTCCTGACCATCGCCTTGTCATCCACATACTTGAAGCATTGGTGGAGTATGGAAGGCACAATCTAGTTGGCGTGGATCCAAGACCGTCCTAGCAAGAGATTGTAAGACGTGTCGACGTTCATGGCATAACATGCACTTCTGATTTCAAATCTCCAATTTGGCAATTTGGAGACGAATCTTACCCAAAGATGACTACTCCCAGCGTTGAAGTCGTATATGGTCGTAGTTGTGGTTGACAACCTACTCAGTGGGATACCGAGGAAATAGAGGAGTTTTTTGGGGATGATGTTAAAGCAGAACCCAGGTCGACTTGTATCCTCTCAATATATGTAGACCCAATGTACCCTGAGTAGCACAAAGATCGATCGTGTTGGTTATCTTTGAGGAGCATGTCCTCAGGAGTGAAGGTGATGCATTGTACCTACTACTGTACCATATGACATTGGGGACATGGAGTCCCGTTATCATCAGTAGAGATTGAAGGCAATTGTGCCAGAAATGATTTTGAGTCAGCAAGTGCATCCATAAGTATCTCTCTCGCTTCCTTTAAGAGGCGGAGTAGCTCGTACAGGGTAATACGAGTTGGAATATTAGCCAGTTGTGCCAATATGTCAAAGCAGAAAAGAAGAGTTGAGCCCTTGAGAAGGGTTCTTCTTGAAAGATTTATCAAAACGCACTTCCTTCTGCTTCTCTTTGTCCATTGACAGGGCTGGTGCCTGAACAGGTGCAGCAGTTCGTTGTTGGCTGTTGTGTCTCGTCGGGCGTCTGGTCATGCTGTCGCAAGTATTATTTGCCAAACTGTGTGCCCACCGGCTGCGAAGTAGGGGGTTGTGCTGCCTAAGAGAACTCTTCTTCAGAGCTAATGAGAGAAGCTATTGTTGCGATGTCATCGTCTACTGCTAGAGAGATGACGTTGCAAGATTTGCCCTTAAGCTTGGGTTGGCTTGATTCCCATTACTCATCTTTGATGATGGCTAGGTGCACCCACATGATTTTCCCAGATTTTATTGTCAAAGAGACGAGACCTTTAGCCTCTTGCTCCTAGGCCAACGGGTTGATGACTTTCATTCTCGCTCAAGGGCGGGAGCAACTCCATCCTGGACGCTCACCTTTAGGAAACTCCCAAAATTGAGAGTCACCATATTGGCCAGACTTTCTTTTGTTCTAATTTTAACGTCAGAATACCAGCGTCGACCAATACTTAAATCTTGTCCTTAAGGATAAAAAATTTGCTGGTAGAATGGTGAACCATCCTGTGAAAGAGACAATAGTTAGAGTCATTTGTACGACCAACTTCAGCGGGTCATCGAATTTCGGGTAACTTGAGCTTATTACCCTTGCTGAGCAAATGAAAGATTGTCACCACCTTCTCGTCTTTGAAAGAGTATTGTCTCAGCGGAAACTTGAACTCCTAATTGTTATTGGTGTTGCTCCTCTTCTGCTTTGATGGGGCTTCCCCAGACAGCTCGACTGTCATAGTTTTCTTCCCCTTGGCCTGGGAGGAATGAGATGTGTCTCGTCCCTTGCAGTTGACCCCACATTTGTTCTTGGGCACTGAGGGTTCAAACTTTTTAGCTGATTTCTCAGGTAACTCAGCTTGTTCAACAAGCTCTTTCCAGGTATGGGCATTGACAGCTCACATACAAACTTCCACTCTGTCGAGAAAGTTATGCCTGCTATTTGGAGAAACATGGGCAAGGGCCTGTAGGGCACATAAGAGAAATGTTACGAAACCTCTCTATGTAATCCCGTACAAATTCTCCTTTCTGGATCGTTGAGTGGAGTTTTTCCATGATTACCTCAGTCTCATCCTCATAGAATCGAAAAAGAAATCAGGTTTTCAAGTCCACTCAAGAATTGATGGAGCCGCTTGGAAGGCTTCTGAACCAGTCAAAGGCCATCCCCTTGAGGGTGCCGATGAATAACCTGGCCATAATAGCATCATTATCTATTACATTGCCAGTTATAGACTGGAAGTAATAGATGTGCTAATTTGGAGAGCTCTTGCTATCGTACGTATGCAAAGTAGGTGGCTTGAACTTTAGGTGGATATGGAACAGTCTCATTCTAACAGGTAAGGACGTGTCATCCGTACTTTCTTCAGCTCATCCTGTTGAGCTAGAGATGTTATTTGAGCTCGGATGCCTTTGATAACATCTGCATCAATTGAAAAACTTTCTTTTGACTTTTTAGTTTTAGGATGTTTATTGTTGAGATTCTCCTCCTTATTAGGGTTGCTACAAGTGGTGTTGTTCCGGTTTGTCATGAGTTGAGCTAACATTTGCTGAATGTTTTTCAAGGCCTCTTGTTGAGCACTAGAAGTTTGCTCCCGTGCCTCCATACGGCAACGGAGGTCATCATCATTGTTGTTATCAGCCATGTCAGCCGATACAAGCCCTGTTCACACCGAGCTGATGGTAGTAGAAGAAGCGTAGCCACTAACTTCCTCTTCATCATCGGACCATTAGAAGAGATATCTCAATAGTGCAGGTGATACAACCCCTGTTGAGGAGGAAGGCTATTCGTAGCTGTAGGGTATTGCTACTCTGGAGCGAGTACCTTGGAAGGCCCCTTCTTGTTCCACCAGTACCTGATCTAAGCCGAGACTGTAGTCAAAATCTAGAGAACTGACTAGGAGAGTGTGAACCCCCTATCATCTTCTCCAAGATCATAACAGGTCCTTCCCTCTGCTTATTATATTAACATAGGCGGCTGCAAGGTGAGGCACCTTTGTAGTATTCTTCTTTCGAGACTTGGGTCTCTCGAAAGTTTGTACTGATAATTGGTTGAACAGCGATTGTTGACTTGGAGGAGACGTTGTGGGGATTACCCAAAAAGCAGTGGATTAACACCCTGCCTGTCCGCACTTGGATGGCGAGATATGAACCGGTTCATCAGAGCAAAATTTTTGCTTGTTGCTTGGACATTCCCGCAAGTCTGTGTTAGCAAGACTCAAATGATCCAACATAGACTCGGGGCCTTTTTAGGTTGATAAACCCTAGGCTTGGCCTTAAAGGCTGGCTTCTTGAAGAGTTAGCTTCGCGGGGCGAGGCTACTGCTTTAGCTCTGCCAGTAGAGGCGAGCATAGCACTGCATAGTGCAGCGCTCTTGCTTTGAGCGAAGTTGGAGTAACTTCACTGTTAGCACCCAATGGTGCTTCAATGTTAGCCTCGCAGCAGAGATCGTTAGCACTAAGCAGTGCTCGAGTTCTAACCTTGCGACTAAGAACTATCTTAGCACTTCGTGCTGGTAGTGGAAGCGAAGCTACATGGCATACAGAGGTACTTTGGCCTTAGCCTCGCGGGACAGGCGAGGCTGAGCTCTGTGAAAAGCTGAGTTAAACTAAATCAAGAGATTTTTCTCTAGCCTCGCATGAGGCTAAGTTGAATTTTTAATCCATATAGCCTTGGCAGACGCTATTTTAAGCTCGCGTGAACGCTAACGCCCTGGTGCGAGGCCGATTTAGTCTCTGTTGAGACAGTATTAGACTCGCGTGGAGTCGTTTAGCCTCGTAGGTGGTTGTGATAGACTCACATAGAGCCTTATTCGTCTTAACAGAGACCTGCTTCCAAGCGGTAACCTGAGGGGCTCTGGCTACGGTAATCTTCCTGTGCTTGCGCATATGCAGGGGATTTGCGCTACGCACAGAGAGAAGTTGTTCGAACCTCTGTTGGTCAAAATAAATGACCAGTGTCTCGACAGTAGACCCAAACGTCTGAACGTCGCATTGCGACACTTGATTCTCAGCAGTGGAGAATTCAACTGTCCCAGCGGAGTCGTCATCTTGTTTTCCATTGATTTGAAAGGAAAAACTTACAAAAAGGGTGAAGAGAAATTACAAGTAATAAAATGAAAAATTACAAGTGTTTTCTTCTGAGATTTATGGGGAAGTGTGCCAGTGAGAGTCTGATTAGCGCGCAATCACTTTTTCCCGTTGACGATGCGAGCGTTCAGTTTTCAAGCACTACTGCTTGGGAGTTTCTTTCTCGTCTAGTTCTGAAAATTCCTTCGAGAGCGGAAGATCGTAGGGAATTATCACCTTGATTTAGAGACTAGGTCTCTAAAAGCTTGGAAGTTAGAAAATAATCTCTTAATTAGCCAAAGCTCAAGAACTCAGCCTCTCTGAACTTTTTGTCCCTCCAAACTTATCAGCCTCTTTTCACCAAATTTTTAGCCAAAAGTCAGCCCTGAGCTCATTCACAACTGAGCTATTTATCGGCTCACTAGGATGTAACTGCCCCTACAATTTAGAAAGACTGGCAATAGTTTGTTAGCCTTGGGCCAGGCTAAGACAGGCTCAGCGCGAGGCTAGTACGCTTCATGCGAAGCAAAAAAGCAAGCCTCATGCGAAGCAAAATGCAAGCCTCATGCGAAGCTAGATAGACTCGCGCGAGCCTATGACAGCCGTTTGGCTTGGTTGTTTCCTTAATGTGAGACGTAATGGGCGGGATGTAACCGCCCACTTAAAGTGGCATTAACTCCACTAAAGTAGTGGGTTTAACCCACTAAGTGAATTGGTCAATTAATGACCCGAAAAGCCTACAGCGGAGCTAAGTTTCAAGCGAAGCTATCACAGTACTTCAGGACGAAGCTAACACAGCTTCAGGCGAAACTACAAGTTAGCTCTTGGCGGAGCTGTTTCTAAGTTTCAGGCGAAGCTAGAAGTGAGCTCTCTGCGAAGCTCTTAAAAGCTCAATGCTAAGCTAGAAGTGAACTCTCTGTGGAGCTACAAAAAGCTTCATGCGAAGCTAGTCTCTTAGGTTCAAGCGGAGCTAAGTGTTTTAGCTTAGTCTCATAGGCAACATTGGGTTTACTGTCTGCTTAACTGGATCAGTAGGATCTAAGTCACTGCTTTATCCCTTGGAGATGGGCAAGAACTGGTCATCAGCTTGTCTGCGACTTGTTTTTTAAAAGTGTCGACAAGTTAAACATCGTTTAGACAGGTTGAAGTGCTATATGGGAGCTCATATTTTCGGTGTCAAGAATGTGCCTTCAATTAAAGGCTTTAGATACTTTCTTATTTTTGTTAATGACTTCTCTCGCATGACTTGGCTGTATTTACTAAAAGAGAGGTTTGAAGTTTTTGCTCTTATTGAACTTTTCTTTAATGAAATAAAAGATCAATTTTCTACTTCTCTTAGTGTGCTTCGTACTGATAATTGCTTGGAATATGTGAAAAACAGCATCTCTTTTCTATTCTAAAATGAGATTATTCAAACTTCTTGTTCTCACACATCCCAAAAGAATTGTGTTGTTGAATGCAAACATAAACATATCCTAGATGTTGCTAGAATCATGATGATACATATTTATGTTTTAAAACATTTGTGGTTTTATAATGTGTTAAGCGCTCATCATCTAATTAATAGGATGCCCTCATCTATTCTTAATGGCAGTGTTCTAAATGGCGGCCACAGCGGCTACATCGGCCGAAAAAATTTATCGCAGATGGGGATATATCGGGGATATTTTCAAAAATCAGATGTCAAAATCGGACTGTAAATATACATTTCTTGTCTTAAATCGCATCTCAATAAGACAATATATGCATAAATTATATAAATCTACATAAAACATCATACTTATATGTTTAAGATATACTTAACTCGATAACTTGTATTAAACTTATGAATCCATAATCACTATCCATGTGTAGAATCTTCAAAAAAGCCACATTGCCACATCACTCGAATTACCCAAATATCTAACCTAGAAATTGGGTGTAAAATGTTTTATCGGATCCAAAATCGCCGAAATTGCGGCCGATATATCGGGTCCATGCCTATTTATCGGCGATTTTGGATGGAAAATGCTATATCGGTTTGGATGTGTCAATCATTGCGGCTAGGTGCCGTAAATGCAATATTGGCGCAATATCGGGGTTATATCGGGGATATTTAGAACACTGCTTAACGGTCAAGTTTCATTTTCTTGTCTTTATCCTACCAAAAATCCTTTTCCCATAACTCGAGTTTTCGACTGTAGTTTTGTTCAGGACTTGTCCCCTGGTTTGGATAAACTATCCATCGATCGATCAAATGTGTTTATTTGGGTATTCTCAAACTCAGAAAGGATACCGGTGCTATAGACCTCACAATAAAAAGTATTTTGTATCTGCAGATGTCACATTCTTTGAGTCTGTTTCATACTTCTCTCAACAGAGTTCAGTCATTGCATCAGAGTCTATCTCTCTTCCACCATCTGTTATGTTGTCTCTGCATGCTCCTGTTCATAATGTTTCTTTGCCAATGTCACTGAAAAACACTATAGCACCACCTGCACCAAAGCCTCCTCTGGAAAAGATTTCAGACATGTCTACTCATCGGCAAAAAGTTCATGCCTCTGAACCAGTTCCTACCAGCTCCTCCTCTCTAGTGGAAGGTCCATTTCCTCAGCCATCAACACCTCCCTCTTACCTTGATGTTCCTATTGCCCTATGCAACGGTAAACAATGTTGTACTATTCATCCTATTTCCCAATTTATTTTCTATGATCGCCTTAATCCCTCTTTTCGCCAATTTATCATATCCTTGTCGTCTATATCTATACTCAGGTCCTATGAGAAGGCTATATTTGTACATGCCTGGAAGCAGACAATAAATGAGGAGATGAATGCTCTTGTTTCTCGAGAAACTTAGGAGTTGGTCTCTACACCGACAGCTGTTGTCGGTCGTCGCTGGGTCTACACCTTAAAGTATCGCCCAAATGGTTCGGTGGATCACCATAAGGCTAGACTTGTTTCCAAAGATTATACTCATACCTATGGCGTGGATTATTTTGAGATATTTTCTCAAGTTGCTCCGTTGAACTCCATTAGGATTCTATTCTCTCTTGCAGTTAACCTGTCATGGCCCTTGTTCCAGCTAGATGTCAAGAATGCATTCTTGTATGGTGATTTATAGGAGGAGGTATATATAGAGCAACCTGCTCATGGGGAGAATAAAGCATGTCGTCTCAGGAAGACAATATATGGACTCAACCAGAGTCCACAGGCATGGTTTGAGAAGTTTAGTATCACCATCTCTAGCATTTACTTTCATCGTTGTCACTCAGATCACTCTGTCTATGTTCAGCGTATGAAGTATGACTTAGTACTTCTGACAGTGTACGTTGCTGATATTCTGCTGACTGGGAGTGATTGAGCTGGCCTAGTAGAAACAAATGAGTATCTTAAATGTCATTTTGTGACAAAAGATATGAGTAAGCCCAAATACTTTCTTACGATTGAGATTGCACATCAAAAACATGATGTACTTCTTTCTCAACGGAAGTATGCTCTAGATCTTCTAGAGGAGACATGACGTTTGGGTGCAAATCAGTCGGTACTCCAAGAAAAACCAATGTGAATTTATGGTTTGATGGCAGTCTCATTCTTGATGATCCAAGAAAGTATACAAAATTGATTGAAAAATTAATCTATCTCACAATTACCGGGTCGAATATAACCTTTGTGGTTGGGGTACTGAGTAGATTCATGTATCAGCCTAGAGAGGTTCATTCTGCATTAAGGATTCTGGCTTTATGTCAAAAGTACTCCAGAAAAATATCTGTTGTACAAAAAGCATGAACATATACGCATTTCTGGGTACTTAGATTCTGATTATGCTAGTGACAAGAGATAAAAAAAATCTACCACTGAATATTGCATTTTTGTTAGAGGAAATCTTGTAACTTGGAGAAGCAAAAAATAAGACGTAGTATCTTGATCTAATGCAGAGGCTAATTATAGGGTTATGGCTCATACTGCTTGCAAGTTAATGTGGTTGAATAATCTATTGATGGAACTTGTCTTTAAACAGCCTAGACCTATGCTTATGCATTATGATAATCAGTCAGCAATCTATATTGCCAGAATCTTATGTTCCATGAGAGGACTAAGCACATTGAGATTGACTGTCATTTAGTCAGAGACGCTTGAACCAAGAATGTGGTTTCTCTCCTGTTCATGTCATCCTTAAAGTAATTGACTGATCTTCTTACCAAAGCAGCTTCACCACAGGTGTTTTCTAACTTATATAGCAAGTTGGGCATGATAGATATCTATGCTCCAACTTGAGGGGAAGTTATTAGTGGATATGAGATATTGATTTATTGGGCTTTGGCCCATTACTCATACCCTAGATTGTAATCTATAAATTGATTTGATCTCTCTCTTAATGAATTATTGTGCTTTGGGTTATTATGCTAACAGTTGTCTATCATACTTCTAGACTCAGGTACTATTTCAAAAGTGACATCCATAAATAGCTTGCTGATAGAAGAAGAAAATGGCCAGATAAATATTTAGGTTAAACTACAAGCAGGCCCACACTCTCATGAAGACATAAACATGTGTGGGTAGGGGTGAGCAGAGTTCGGTTAAAACCGAAATAACCGATCGATACTCGAAAATTGTACCTGACTCGAACTGAATCGCTTCAATTCGGTCGGGTTCCGAAACCCAGAACCGACCGAACCGACCGAATTATTATCACATGCATTGTCAAGAGTGATGTCATCACATGCATTGTCGACGGTTGATTGACCGCGTTGGTTCTATATCCTGTGATTAGTTTACCTTCTCATGTTCTCAAAATATTTGGTATTACTTTTTGGAATTTGGTATTTTGTATCTCCACAACACATTTTCCTGCATGCTTTTTGAAATTCAAGGTTGAAGTCGTTAACAGCTTTCCTATTGCTAGAACTTCTCAACAGCACTATTATATGGATTCGTATCATCCAGTTATAACATACAGAATGACATAAATAGGTATTATCTTTTCCAAGTGAAAAGCTGTATATCTAATGGGAGTTTTTTTTTGGCTTCTTTGTGTAAACATAAATATATTTGTCAAGCATTTTGTGTTTTGAATTAGACTAAAACCTAACAATTAGATGGGTTTAAGTTCCTTCATTGTCACACAAATTATAGATTGTTTCAATTTAGAAAGATATGATGGAGCTTTTGCTACCACTAAATTATAGATTGTTTGGATCTAGAAAAGATATGCTACGCTTTTGCTATCAAATCTCATGCCTCACTTGACATGGAGTAAATATTCAAATTATGAGTTTAATATCAAATGTTCCAACGCTTATGTATATTCCCCAAATTGCACACTGTGGATGTTTTTTGGAATTATGTTTTGTAAACTTTGCTTTATTGTCTGTCTTGTTTGTATAGGTTTTCATACTTGGATGCATTCAGATGTTTGAACATTTGAGGGAATTGCAATCCCGAGGTTGCACTGTTCCTCAACAGTCTGTTGGAAAAAAAAAAAAGAAACTACTTCCTTTATAAACCGAATTAACCGAACTGAACTGAACCGAACTGAGTCGGTCTGGTTCGGCTCTATATCCTGTTCGATTTGATTCGGTTTTGCCAAAATCGACTAAAACCGAACCAAACTGACCGATGCTCACCCCTACATGTAGGCCATAGACATAAACATGTAGGCCATCTTTTAGTAGGGTTACCTAGAGCATGTAATTCACTCGGTAGACGCTCAAATTGTGATCAGTTTTGCATTCTAATTAGTGGTGGAGTCCCGATATAAATGGACCCGAGAATAAAAGAAGAGCACTAATGACTAATCGGTGCAATGAGTTCTCTAGATGTATCTATCAGCTAGAATTACTGGTTTTCAAGGCTTGTATTATGACTTTAGAGTTTGGAATTTGAACTTTGATCATTTAATTTAATTAGAATTGAGATCATATTTTAATTAGAACAGCTTGCCTTTTAGTTTTTGAATAAGTAACAAACCAAGGCTTGCTTTATAGATATTCAAAGATGAAAGTTCCAATTATTACAATTCTTAAGTTTTCATGTCTTCAAATGTATGTGCATGTCTCTTCTCTACCGGGCGTGCACAAATAATACATGCATAATTATCCACATGACCCTAATGAATGCCCTGAGCATATACCATGACCCGAAATATTGATATGATTAAATGTACCCCTTCAGTCTACCCCTTTTTACCACATATCGCTCAAAGCAGTATACTAGCTTCTAAGGAAACAACCAGTGGGTGAGTAAGGGAAACAAAAAAGGTAACAAAAAGAAGGATAAATATGGTGTGACACCACATAGGGCCTCGTACCATGATCAAGATGGCCTCACACTACCACAAAGATCTCCATCACAAAAAATCACGAAAATATCTATGTTTTTTTTTTTCATTCATCCAATTCATCATTACATAAAAAAAGGCTTAAAACCTTTTATAGCATAAAAGATTAATGACAATTGAAGCCTTTTTTTCCAAACTCAAAAACCCTTTACAATTTCAAGTTCTTCATGTGTAGCACCACGTTTATGGGATACGTACCCAGATGCGTGTCCCGAATTTTTTGACCGTATTGTTTCAGTTTTCTTCCAGTATTTGTTTTTGGGTTGTAATTGCTTATGATATTGTGTATCGGATCTAATTCTCAGACCTAAAGTCAGCCCTGACCCAGACCAGGAACCCGATACCGGCATACCGCCCGATTTGACCTTTCTGATAGTCCGATTTGACCGATTTTAGTTTCAAATACTGTTTTCTAATATTTTAGATTTTTCATAATTTTCTGAAATTTTTCAGAATTATTTACAAAATCTCTAAAATCGGTGTCGGTCGGCATCGCTGACCAATTCCCGGATTTTTAGTTTTCAAACTGAATTGAATTTTCAGAAACGGCTTTCACGTTACTTCTTAGAATTTCATTTTCTATCTAAATACATTTTTAGATTTTTCTAAATTTATCAAAATTTGACTGATTCTGGTGTCGGCTGGTATCGCAGAAAAATTTCAGGATTTTTAATTTGAAAACTAGATTGAATTTCTCGAATCCAATTTCACCGAACATCTCAAAATAATATTTTCTATTTTTTAAAATTCTTTGGAATGTTTCTGAAACAGTCAAATTTTTGCCCTATTTAAATAATAATATTATTTACCAACCTTCTCTTTTCTTGTTTTTTCCTTCTCCACTCCTCCACTTTGTACTCCCAGAATATTCTATTAATTTAATTATCTAATAAAATATTTATTTATTATTTTTTCTATTTCTTTTCTCCCTTTAATTTTTCCTTTCTCCTTTCGTTTTCTTTCTTTTTCTTCTTTTCTTTTCTTCCCCTTACTCTTCCTCCATGCCCTGCTCCCCTTCCACAGCCGCAGCAGCAGCAGCAAGGGCATGATGCCCATCTCCCCCATCCCCTTTCATCATTTCCCCCATTCGTCTCCTCTCCATTAAACCCCCTTCTCCTTCCTAATCCTTTCCATTTCAACTCCAACACTTTCAACCAACACCTCCCACTTCACCACCGCCGCCTCCACCATCACCGCCGCCGCCCTAGCCGCCGGCCACCACCTCCCCCACACCCCCTCTCCACTCCACCATCTCCTTTTCATCCAACCATCACTCCACCATCTCCAATTTCAACCAAACTCATTCCCACCACTCCCTATCCTTCTCTAAAATTCACCACCATCTCCACCAATTCCACCACTCCAACCACCCCCCCATCATCACCTCCTCCTCCTTCTCTAACTCCCAATCACCTCCAACAACAACCATAACCACCACCACCGCCAACTACCACCACCACCACCAACTCCACCAACAAACAACAACCCCAACAACAACTCCCCACCACCTCCCTCCTCCCCGAGCTAGGCGCGCCGCCCCACCCCCGGCGCCGCCGCCGCCGGCGAGTGGCTGGCCGGCCATCCCCCTCCTTCTTCCTTTCTTTTTTCTTCTTTCTTTCTTTCTTTTATTTCCTTCTTTTTCTCCCTTTCCATTTTTACCCATCCCCTCATTTACTTATTACTTCCCTATATTTTCCAATATACCTCTCCCCTTTAATTCTTATTTTCCCCTTTTAAAAATGCCCTACACTCTCTCTCCTCTTCCTACAACTCTCTCTCTCCTCCCTCTCCTCTCTCTCATCCCCTCTCTAATATTTATTATATATATATTTATATATTTTATATATATGAATTAACAGCTTGCTCGCTCGTGTTCTCGGGCTCCCGGATTTTACTCGGTATTGTGTTCGATTTTAGGCGAGTACATTCTTACTTTATTACCATCGTTACATGCCTAAGAATTATTATCCTGCTTTTTAATATATGATGCATTGTTATACGAGTTGATATGTGTTATGCGAGTGATTTTCTAAAATAACATGTTTTATGAATATTTGTCGACCGTTATTATGACTCATTAAGCTGGTATTATACTGGGTATACCTAGATCTGCTCCCGCTTCGCTCGGCTTCGCATAGCTAAATTATAGACTAAATTATTATTGTTATAATTATGATTATGAAGAGTTTGAAATATTTAACTATATTATTCTCCAGTATCATGCTACACTTGACACATAATATCTGACACCGGTACTTGCCATGCTATACTTGACACTTGATATCTGACACCGGTACTTGTCATGTTACACTTGACACTTGATATATGACACTGGTACTTGACATGTTATCACTTGACACCTGATATATGACACTTGATAATTGACATGCTATCACTCACTTGACATACTATCACCTGGTACTAGTACAACTGACTGGATATTGTGGCACCTGACTGGATACAATTACCCCTGACATCTGTATTACTTGGCATATTCATGATTATCACTTTCAAAGGGACTTAGCATGATTATTATACTGTTACCAGACCACTGGTACTCCTGAACTCCTGTGCTCCTAAACTCCTGTATTCTTGAACCTCTGTAACAGGGAGACTTCTGATATTATGCTTCTGATATTTTACTCCTGTTGATCCCCGTAACTGAATAATCATGGATATTGGATTACTGTATACACTTGTGGACATTATCTTTGGGTAATATATATATAATAAAGTACTCAACTTACACTAGGGTTGAGGAAACTGATGGAAACCAGTATGATGTCATATTTATAATGGTGATATTTCTGAAGTGTCGTGTGGGGGCGTGTAATGATAAGTCCCCGGAAACAGTAGCCTGATATCTGAAGTGTCGTGTGAGGCGCATAATGATAAGTCTCCGGAAGCAGTAGCATGTACTCCTGAGCTAGTCCCGGGCAGAGACGGGACCCACTATAAATATGAGCCATCAGATTTATCAGTTTTCAAATAATAACTCGTCTTATTCATAAGTGGATGTATGTGCGCCAGTAGCACATACAAAAGCATATGGATCGGATGAATAACATAAAACAACCAAACAGTAATAATATTAAGAACGTGTGATATTTGGTCTCTCCTTTGTTCAGGTTCTGGTACTCACATATCAGACCCAGGTAAGTTCTACAGAGTGCGAACTCTAGTATGGACTATCGGTGATGTGAGGCGCTGCTAGGGAGGCGATTAAAATATCAAACGGTACTGATTATTATTATTGAATAACTTAAAATACAACACCTTTATATTCTCCAATTATAGTGTTATGCCCTGAGTTGACACCCTACTTTATGACATATAATGACTACTCCAGACACACTATAGTTCCGTTACTCTTAGCGCAACTCAAGTTGTATAAACTCAGACGATGGCGACATGAGATATGTGATATATAAATGAAGGTTTTCTTATTTGGACTATCCCCTTGACGTATCAGTCCCGTGAATCCATAATCTAAGCTTGTACAACTAATTTTGTCCATACTTGTATTTACCGTATGTTTTACTTATTTACCGTATATTTATATGTACCTATGCTTTTCATACTACTTTCTATGCATGTTTTCAGTTTCAGATTCATTGATATACATGATTTACTGTTGTTCCTTTAATTTCCCTTATGTTACTTGTTATTGCTTGTACCTGCATGCCTAGACCACATCACTTGATCATGTACACGTGTGTCTGTTATGCATGTCATTTGGCTTTATTATATGTACTCACGGGGTTGCGTCTGACAACCCTAAATTCTCATGTCCCGATCCTAGAGACCGGACCTTGGTGGCCTTGCTATAGCTGATCAGAGTACGCAATGAATCCTTTCGTGATGATCGGAGTGCAACAAAAGCTTGGATCATCGCCGCAGCTCTTCCTCCCAGTTCCTCTCTTGTTTGGTTCTCGAGACCCCTCTTGCTGCTCGTGAGCACCTCTCAGCTTTTGTATGTCTCTTCATATGTACTTTTGTATTTTCTGGTGATATAATATCCTGTAATATTGTATCACTCTCTGTGATAACCATTTATTTGCACTTTTCTGTTGGAATGTATATTACCACTGTGCTTCCGCACTCTGATTCTTACTTGTACTGATGCTTAGCGTATATACGTGAGGGTATTTTCGACCTGCGTATATACGTCGCAGTGACGTCTCCGTACCCGCGGGACCGAGGCGTCACATCATGGTTCACCCACTCTAAATAAATTGAGATTGAAGGCTTTTTCCAAGATTACATTTGCACCACTAATGTCCTCAAATCCCTCACCGCAGTGAAAATAGCCTTATATCCATGATTTGGGGAGTAACAATGTTCCCTTGATTTGTTTTTGTGCAGGAACTGTACTTTTATGTCTGTTGGATAACTTTATTTTTGTGTTAATTCTTAAGATCACGAAATTTTGTTATAGAAAAGATCACACATTTAGTATTGTTAAAGTTTAAAATAGACCTAAGGTCCATATATACAATCTTCAGTTTTTCCTTCATTTTTCTTCAGTACTATTTAAAATCTTGGTATATCATATATACCACAGGTTCCTCGCTTAACCTGGCCTACTAATAAGTGGGTTAATTGGTATGGTTCGAGTAATCCTAGCTGTTTCAAGTCAGCTAAGGGGCAAGTACTTTTATCACATTAAACACTGATTCAAGTCAAGCATATTCTAGTAAGGTCAAAGGTGAACCGACCCTAACGCAACCACAGTTCAAAGACTCGGCCGAGTCGGAGACGAGTCGGCCGAGTCGTATCCGTCTCGGTCAGCTCCGAGACGAGTCCGAGTCACGAGTCGGTCGACTCAACTCAGAGGAGACGGACTCGGCCGAGAATCAGAGTTGACTCAATCGACTCGGCATTATGATGATTTTGTGCCTCATCGCAATTTAACGTGGAAATAACTCCATTAGCATGTATTTATAAATGTAGTTTGTGCAATTTACTATATTGTGCATGTATTTTAATATGCTTCTACTAACGACGCGTGTATTTATACTTTCGCTTTATGTTTAGTGTGCTAGGTGATATATTTTGGACATATGATATATGTGTGGATGTCTACATTTTTTAAGATTTGTCGTAATTTTTTCAAAATTTTTTGAGCTTTCTATGTAGCGTTTTGTGCGTATCGCCCGATACCGATCCGAGTCGCCGAGACCGATCCGTCTCAGTGCCCGCCGAGTCGGCGGCCGAGACCGCGACTGTGAACCATGAACGCAACCTAACTTGACCAAGTTCCTCACTTATCCCATAACCCTGCCAAATTCATATCTTGAGATCGCTGACTCCAAAATCTATCATCTGGGATATTTTTTAATTGTTAATTAAAAAGTTCCCAATTTTTGGAGCTTCTATCGAATGTCCAAATATTCACAAAAATTTCTATTCACATATGAGGAACTTGCCAAACTAATGACCTAATCGAAGACAACCTAATATTCAATTTGTATGCATGGATTACTGGTTGAAGGAATCAGCATGAGGTAGGGAGATGTATGGTCATAAATTTCAAGTCAAGCATCCATCTTTTTCAATCCATTTTTCTTTTAGTTTCGTTAGCTAAGGTTAAGGTTTTTTGCTGACCCAGATTATTTTGCTCTTATTTCAACTTTTCCACTATATAAGATGGCAATTTCCAGTTCTTACGGCTTGCTTGTTAATGTCAATTACATAAACCAATTGAAACATATTGATACATTTTGGTTGAAACCTAATGCGAATGTAACTCTCTTTTCGAAGCACTTATGCCTGAGATTTTTGCAAGCCCAGGTTCTTCCCAGAAAGTGGAAGGTAGATGGCAAGTGGGAGAAGGCATGCAAATATTTTCAATTATACACTCTTCCAACTTCTCTGAGAGACTTGGGTAGGTTATTGTAAACACTAAATTCACTTTTTAAGTATGTCCTGCAACTCTAATCTTGATGCTCTAGTCATTGCCACACACTCCATGGACGTCAACATCTAAGCCTTTTCACCAACAAAAATAGCGTCGACTATGGAGCAGGGCTCAATGAAGGATTTAACAAAGTTTTTGCTCTACGGACACAATGCCATTTTTTTTTTCCTATTGATTTCAAACTCTCTTTGGCTAGATCTCAATTCTCCTTCTTACTGATTCCTTTACGTGCACCAGCCTTGTCTAGACCAACATCAGTAAGGTTTTCAAGTACATTTATACACATAACATGCACTGGTCAAACAGTTTAAAATAACAAGTTTAATAATGGAAAATCAGAGTAATTGTTCCTCATCAGTCATCAAACATCTTCATACTCATTCTCCCCACAAGATTTAGAGCCAAAACCCTAACGTAATTAAATGAGTAAATAATGCATTAACAAAATCTTGGACATAGAACAGAAATACTGTGGCATATGAGAAGAAAAGAATTTTTCTAAAAAAAGTTTACAATCTGTGAGTACAATGGGCGATGAGGGATCTGTAACTTGAGATAAATGCCAGAGAACTTGTCTCGGCTCTTCTTTGTCTTGTCATTGATTCCAAAAATTATCTATATCTTAATCGACTCCACAATCCAACCCAAATTTCAAAAATATCTGTAAATCATTTTCTAATCATAAAAAGTGCCCATCATTTTAATTTAGATGGCAACACAAAAATTTAATTTGGTGCTGAACAAACCAAGATAATACCAATCAAATGTAGAGAAATAAGAGAAGAGAAAACTAACCTTTTCATTTTCTAATCACAAAAATTTAATTTGATGCTGAACAAACCAAGATAATGGCGGATCGCTTCTAGGGTTTTATTTTTTCCCCTTTTCGCCCGAATTTTATTTTGGAGAGAACATGAAGCTTGAGCCTTGAGGCATAACGATCATTCGGATTGTTTGAATCGAAATCAGATTCATGAGAGATATTAGGTTTACCCTTGAGCGTGAAAATTGAAAGATGACTCTCTCTCTCTCTCTCTCTCTCTCTCTCTCTCCCCCCCCGCCGGCTAGATATCGTTTGAGGGGCCAGAGAACTCTAAAGGATACTTTCAAGTACTCTAGAGGTACTTTTAAGTAGGCTAGAACACTAGAATTCGCGCGTAAAAGATAAATAAGATGTATTTGCGAGCAATTGAAAAATAACTCAATTTTATTAATGATTAAAACTTTCTTTTGAAAAGATGATTAAAATTTGAATATCAAAAATAAAAATACAATAGCATTATATAAGCGATAAAAAATTTATTAATCTTCTCAGAAAATCTAATAAAAAAACAAAACAAATTGGAGTTCAATTCAGAACTGAAATCTGAATCTTATTTAGAGATGGATACGTAGATACATGCACGCCTGTTCATAGCTGATCTGGCCCTGTCAAAAGACTGTTAAACTCCAACTCTCGGGAATGCCTCTTGCAGGCAGTCTGTCAACAGCTGGGTTTAACTGTCGACGGCTTAAGCTCAATCTGTCGACACTGTGTTTGGCTGTCGATAACTTGGGCTCTGTCGTGGTCTTTTGCCTTGATCTCTTAAATCAGTCTTTTTCTTTTCAAAATAACTCATCCTCGAGTTATAATCTGAATATAGCTGCTCGCTAGGGTGATATTCATAGAAAGCCGCTTCATTGAATGTCTTGGACATCATCATATCGCTTGGAAGATTCACAACATAAGCGTTATCACTAATCTTCTTTACAATTTTGAACAGTTCATATTTCCTTGACTTCAACTTATTGTATGCTCTAGCTGGGATTCTTTCTCTTCTCAGGTATACCATCACTATATTTCCTTCTTTAAAGAGTTTCTTCCACCTTTTCTTGTCAGTTTTCTCCAATTTCAATTGACATTCTCCTTTAGAACTTCACTCTTCTTGAGATTTATCTGGTAGTGTGAAAGATTAGATAGACTTGCTTTAGGAATAAGATCAATATAATGTTGGATATCTTTTATAGGTTGTAATCCTTTCGGCAACTCATTGTGAACAACTCCTTTAAACTTTTCTAACAATGGTCTCATCTTCTCAGGAATTTCAGCGGGTGAAGTAACTTCTTCCTTGACTACTAAAGCAAATCTTTGCTTTGTTTCCTTGATTCCATTAAGAACTCTCCCCGATTGCATACGGACAATGGATATGAATTTAGGCTCCCTTTCTTTTATAAACTTTGGAGTAAGTGAAATTGGTCTCATGACAACTCTTGCCCTTTCCATTGAATATATAAATGGTTCTCTTACCTCTGTGAGTTAATCAATATCATGTTGCCATGGTTTCCTTAAAAGAATATGACCTGCATCTATGTCAACCACATCACAAGTAACGGAATCTTAATAAAACTTTCCAATTGAAATAGGAATATGACATAGATCTGTTACCTTAATAGGGGACCTTTTTGATCCAACCAATGGTGTAAGGATGACGGTGTAGTTCCGTCTCTAGCTTCAAATAGTCCACAAGTGCTCTAGAAACAATATTCTCGCAACCTTCATTGTCAATGATGATGTTGCATATTTCGCGCTCTTTATCGAATATCTTGAATAAAAAATTTGATGTTGCTGCGTAGTGTTGGGGACCTTTTGGTTGCACAGCAGTCAATGAACAACACAAGTTGCAGATTCCCCATGCTTATTGGCAAAGTCGGAATCATTTGGTTCTTCAATGTCGAGTTCTTCCTCTTCATCATCTTCGTAATTCGCCATATTGACTTCCTTTCTTTTAGGGCATTCATTGGACTTGTGATCAAACTCTCCACACTTATAACACTTATCAACCCCAGACTTTGCGTAAGAATTTTCCTTACTCTTTGTAGCTCTGGCAGTTATGTTTCTGGTACTGATATAGGAGTATTGATCGACTGACAGATTGGCAGACGGTCAACCGTTGTGGAACTCGAATGAACTCCTGCTCCACTTGTTAACTTTCAATTGGCGTTGAATGCCTAAAAGGTAGAGCCCTACTTTGTAGTCTCTTGATTTTCATTGCTTTTTTATGAGCTTCATCAATGGAGAACACATCGTGAATGATCACGCGCTCTTTAAATAAAGTACTTTAGACCACTAATATACTTTGGTGCTTATTGCTTTTCCGTCATAAAAAAATCGCAACATGATGATAGTCCATAGTATTCCTCCGTATATGCCATGTCAGTCCTTGTATCTTGTTAATAGTGTTCAAATTGATTATAAAGGACTTGTTAATAATCAAGCTGAAAGAATCAACCTTGAAAAAATTGTTTCGTGTGTCTCCACTTTTTTATGGGTGGCTTGCCTTGACATCTTCGTATGATATGCAAATTGTCCCACCATGCGGCCGCTCTTCCCTTGAGTTTATATGCTACAAATTTGACTTGCTTCTTTGCAGGAACATAAGCCATGTTAAAGAATTTCTCCACTCAAATCCAATCCAAAAAGGATTCAATATCAAGGTTCTCACTAAAAGAATAAATCTCAACTTTCATCTGATACTCATTAGGACTTGGATGCCCTCCTTTCCTACCATGATTAGGATAAGGAATCTGCCTTCCTTGTTAGGGTTAGAAATTTTGTTTCTGCTATTTAGGTTGGGATTAGAGATTCTTTTTTGTCTCCCATAGACCATACCCTCATCTTTATATTCATCTTCAAAGTCATCATATCGATAGGTGGGATTGTGCAATTCTTCCTCGTCAGAAAATTCAATTTGGGATTTCGTAGAGGATATTTGGGTGGTGGATGATGTGGTGGTGGTTAACAAGGAGGTGGTTGTAATAGAGGTGGTTGATTTGGTGGTGGTTGTAATGGAGGTGGCTGATATAGTGGTGGTTGTTGTGGTGGATGTAAGGATAGAGGTAGTGGTGAAAGATTAGTTGATGAATAATCAGGTCCGCTTCTATATGTACCATCGACTAGACTTTAGTCAATCTTGAGGCACAATCTCTTGAACTTTTGGACTATGTTGTCAAAGGTTGATTTGATAGCACTAATTTCTCCTTCAATAGTGTCCATTCTTGTGTAAAGGTCTGCTAATCCATCATCATCTCTTGCCAACGTCAGAAAATAGCCAAAACTCTGATACCACTTGACGCAGACAAGAAATCAAACAACACTGGCAAAATCTCGTTCTAACGCCAAATAACCCTAAAGGATATCTTGAGGTAGGATAAACCACTCGAATCCATGAGTAAAGTATAAATAACTTGAATCCACGACAATTGAAAAGAGAAATTCAATTTTATTGATGATATATGAACACTAAAAACAAAGATACAGTGACATTATATAGGCAATTGATGTGTGTGCTTTATATACATATTTGACATCACTTTTTATGCCTATTATTTGCGATATTTAATGATGCATGGGTATTTTGTTAGTGCTATTTTGCAGATTTTTAGGTCAAGAGCAAATTAGAAGAAAAGAGCGAAAATTAACGAATTGGTGGTATCAAGTGAACAAAAAAGATGCAGAACTAGAGATCTGAATCAAAGTTGGAATATCTCAACAGTCTTCACGCAAAATCAGAAATTGCACAAAACTATGGGACTGAAATGGACTAAGAGTTCTGCCACCAAGTCGTAGATTTTGGCCACCCAACCGTGGACCAGTTAACGGGAATGCCAACTCAGAGGTCAACACGAGTAAAAAAGCAGAGCGTCAATACAGCTAAAAGTTTGGCCAGCCATCCGAATTTTCGGTCAGCTGGCCGAACTATGGCGGTGGTTTTGGATAAATTTTTTTTTAGTAATTCGTGTAATTTTGGAAGCCTAAGTTTTTGTATTCGACTAGGATTTTACTACTTTCTATTTTATATAAACGCCACCAAGCCTCTTGTAACATGCACAGTTTTATCTCTCTTGTATTTTGAGCGAAAATCAAATAAAACCATGCTGTTACTCATTAAATCTCAGAGCACTTTAGCGATGAATTCTTCATAAATGCTTCATCTTTTTAGTGCTCTCTTGCTTTTCTTTTACATTTCTCTTTTCTTTATTTATTTCATGATATATTCTAATATTATAATGTGTTCTATTTTATTAGTTATGAACTAATTTTCCTTAACTAGGGGTATGATGTAGGGACTGTATTGATGATATGAGATTGTGTTTTGTGCAAATTCTCCTATGTATTTTATAAGTTTAAATTTTTTGCATGCTAAGTATTAATCTTGTGCTTTATGTTACAATTGGTGCGCACAATTAATCAGAAGGCTAAGTTAGAGTCCGAAAAGAGATAACTTAGCAAAAGCTTTTAGGATTAATAACCATGACTCGAAACGTTGAGATGTAAGAGTTGTGCAGTCGGTAGGAATATCCATCATACTTAATGCATCTTTTAACTAGCAATCTACTAGATCGAGAGATTTAGATTCTACATTTAGAAGATAGAATTGATATTATTCGAGAGAAAGTACTAATTAGGATAGGAAATTTCAATTGTTAGCATGAATATGGTGAATTAGTGCAGTATAATATTTTATCTGATTACAATTGCTTAAATCAATACCCTACTTTTTTTTTCATATATAAAGCAAACATTTTCAGTAGTAGTTTATTCACAACATCTTCGAACTAAATTGATTATTCAAATAGAACTAGAAAAGTTAGTTAATACTTGAAACAATAATCCTTGTGGGACGATACTCTATTTCACTCTATATTACTTATTAACGATTGGTGCACTTACCATTCACCAAGTTTTTAGCATCATTGCCGGGGATTGTATAATTTTCAATAACAACAATATCGATTACTGTTCTACTTTGAATGCTGTCTGTAGATCTAACATAAAAATATTTTTCTCTGCAGGTTATAGGGAGTTCAATCTCAACAGAACACAGAGTTCGGCCAGACAGACGAAAATTCGGCCAAGTAGTCGAACTCCTGTTCTGAACGGAGTTGAGTTTTCTTCAAACTTACTGTTACTAGTAGATGAGATGTTTTAGGAGTACAAGACTCTCAGAACCTGATCCAGAGATCGACTGAACTTTAGACGCTTGCTAAAGGATAAAGGAGATCGAGAAAAAGGGATGGAGGATCAAAATGAGAAAAAAACTTTGAGGGATTCTGTTGTTCTTTCTCTTACTGGAGCCGATTCATGCATCATTACACCAACAATTCAAGCAAACAACTTTGAACTAAAGTCGGGGTTAATTCAGATGGTGTAACACACATGTCAATTCAGGGGATTCCCACATTACGACCCTAATGAATACATCTCTAGCTTTCTAGAGATACGATGCATAAAGGATAAATGGTGTGTCCCCTGAGGTAATAAAGCTGAAACTTTTCTTTTTTCCTTGAAGGATAAAGCGAAGACTTGATTCAATTCTTTACCTAAGAATACATAACAATGTGGGATTAGATGGCAAATAAGTTCCTCACAAAGTACTTTCCTCCATCTAAAGCAGCAAAACTCCGAGGTGATCTCACAGCCTTCTCCCAACTATTGAATCTGAAAGCATCTATGAAGCTTGGGAAAGGTATAAAGGATTGATCAGGAAAGTCCCACATCACGGACTTCCTGCTTGGTTGGAAATACAATTCTTCTACAATGGATTGAATTCAAACACCAAGATGATAATTGACGCGACAGTAGGAGGAGCACCCATAGGCAAGGAACGTGATGAGGCATACGAGCTTTTTGAGGAGATGGCCTCAAATAGTTATCAATGGCAATCTGATTGAACGATGCCAAAGAAGGCAGCCGGAGTACATGAAATGACACAATCTCCGCAATACATGCACAACTTAAATTGTTAACAAAAAACTCGATGCCACAAATGTAAGCGCCATTCAAACCAGAACCCTCCATATGATGCATTTGCTGCAGGGCAACCAACCAATGACAAGTTGGCAACCGTGGGTTCCTTCAACCGAGCAGGCAAATTACGTGAACAACTTTCAAAGGAACAATAACTCCTATTCAAACACATACACACTAGCTTAGAGGAATCATCCTAATCTAGGATGAGGTGGTAACAACAACATCAGTGCTTCAAGGGCGAATAACTTTAGCAACAGAAAGCCACCACCACCACAAGAGAAGAAGTCAAGCTTGGAGGAGACAATGCAACAGCTCACCGCCACTACACAAACATTCATGATCACCACAGACACCAACTTGAAGAACCAAGCAGCTACAATTCATAATCTAAAGGGGCAGATGAGTCAAATTTTTAGCCTGCTATCTAATCGACCACAGGGATCGTTACCAAGCAACATGGAGGTAAATCCCAAAGAATACGTCAAGACAATTACGTTAAGAAGTGAAAAAGTTCTAGCACGGGACTAAGTCTCCAGAGAAGAAAACCCTGCGCCAACTGACGCTAGAGATGAAAACTCAGAAGAAGAGAAGGAGGCAGGAGATGTACAGAGCCAGAGTTCGGCCAGCTAGCTGAAATCTCGGCAGTTAGCCAAACTATTGAAGAGTCTCAGGCTCTGCGAGATCCTACAGAGAAGTCAATTATCCAGCTATATGTTCCCCCATTTTCATTCCCCGAGAAACACAAGCAAAAGCTTAGAGATAAGTAGTTTGTTCAATTTTTAAATATGTTTAAAAAACTGCATATTAACATTCCTTTTGCAGAGGCCCTAGCACAGATGCTCAAGCACGCAAAGTTTATTAAGGAGATCCTAAGAAATAAGAGGAAACTAGAGGATCATGAAACAGTAATGTTGAATGAAGAATGCAGTGCTATTATGCTAAAAAAGCTTCCTCCAAAGCTTAATAATTCAGGGAGTTTCACTATACCTTGCACCATAGAAAATTTTTATTTAAAAAAGCCTTATGCGATCTTGGCGCTAGTATTAATTTGATGCCTCTTTCTTTGTTCAGAACCCTTGGGTTAGGAGAACCAAAATCAGCTAGCGTATCACTTTAGTTGGTGGACAGGTCCATCAAATACCTGAGAGGAGTAAATGAAGATGTGTTAGTAAAGATGGAAAAGCTCTACTTCCCTGCAGACTTTATCGTACTCGACATGGAGGAGGATAGGAAAGTACCTATCATTTTGGAACATCCATTTCTTGTAACTGGCAATACATTAATAGATGTTCAACAGGAAAAATTAACTATTTGTGTGCAGGATGAAGAAGTCATCTTCAATGTCTTTAAGGTGATGAAATATCCCTCCAACCACAATGAATGTCATTATATTGACATAATTGAGAAGCTAACAACTAAAGTGTTTGAGAATGAGATCTCAGCATTACCACTTGAGGCATGCCTCATTCTTTCAGTAACCATCACTGAGGATGATTTTGAAAAAAGGGGAATGTGTGAATTAGTTAGAGGTAACAACATCATTGCCTAAGTATGGGAGGCAACAGATTGAAGAACTTGAAGCAAGTACCTCACCAGCTCCTCCATCCATTCTGGAGGCACCAAAATTAGAGCTCAAAGAGTTACCACAACATCTAAGGTATGTATTTTTAGGTGAGAATTCTACATTACCAATAATTGTTTCTTCTTCTCTGACAGGTGATGAGGAAGACAAACTCTTGTGTGTGCTATGAGATTAAAAACAAGCGACTAGTTGGACAATTGTGGTTATAAAAGGTATAAGCCTCTCAGTTTGCATGCACAGGATCTTGATAGAGGAGAGCTATAAACCTTCTATTCAGCCTCAACGCCCTTTGAACCCAACAACGAAGGAAGTGGTAAGAAAAGAAATGTTGAAACTTCTTGGCGCAGGTATGATCTATCCTTTTTCTGAAAGTAATTGGGTCAGTCCGGTTCAAGTTGTTCCAAGAAAGGAGGCATCACAGTGGTTAAAAATGATAAAAATGAGCTAATACCAACTAGGACAATCACAGGGTGGAGAGTGTGTATGGACTATAGAAAACTTAATGCTGCAACATGTAAGGATCATTTTCCATTATCTTTCATTGACCAAATGTTATAGAGACTTGCGGGCCATGCATATTATTGTTTTCTAGATGAGTATTCAGGGTATAACCAAATTGCTATTAGCACCTGAAGACTAAGAAAAGATAACTTTCACATGTCCTTATGGTATATTCGCTTACAAGAGAATGCCTTTTGGTCTATGCAATGCACCAGCTACATTTCAAAGGTGCATGATAGCTATCTTTCACGACATGGTTAAGCGAATTATAGAAGTATTCATGAATGATTTTTCAATTTTGGCCCTTCGTTTGATACATGTTTACATAACTTAAATCTAGTTTTGTAGAGATACGAAGATACAAATTTGGTCGTCAACTGGGAGAAATATCATTCATGGTGAAAGAAGGAATTATACTTGGACATCGTATATTTGAAAAAGGAATTGAGGTGGACCGTGCAAAAATTGAAACCATTAAAAAAGTACCACCTCCAACAAATATAAGAGGCGTGAGAAGCTTCCTAGGGCATGCAAGATTTTATCGATGATTTATCAGGGACTTCTCTATAATTGTAAAACCTTTGCGTAACTTATTAATGAAAGGCGCACTACTTAACTTTCCAATGATTGTTTGCAGGCGTTCGAGTTATTGAATGAGAAGTTGATCACTGCACCAATCATAGTGGCACCAGATTGGAGTCTACCTTTCAAAATAATGTGTGATGCTAGTGATTACACACTAGGAGCTGTACTGGGACAGAGACGAAACAAGATCTTTCAAGTAGTGTACTACACGAGTAGGACATTAAATGAGGCACAACAGAGTTACACAACAACAGAGAAAAATTGTTTGTTGTGATAACTTTTGTTCTTATTTGATTGGATCCAAAGTTGTTGTGTTTACAGATCATTCTGTTCTTAAGTATTTACTTGCAAAGAAAGAGGCCAAACCAAGGTTGATAAGATGGTTCTTGCTTCTCCAAGAGTTTGATATGAAAATTTGAGACAAGAAGAGAGCGGAGAATCTTGTGGTAGACCATCTTTACCGCATTGAGCAAGAAGAGGAGTCCATCGAGATCCCCATTGATGATGCTTTTCCTGATAAATATTTGTTGAGTATCACTGCCAATTCACCACCTTGATTGCTTCCTTCGCAAATTTCTTAGGATGTGGTATTTTTTCTCCTAATCTTTTGTTCCAAGGTGAGAAAAAGTTTCTAGCAGATGTCAAATACTACCAGTGGGATGATTCAATTCTCTATATATATCCTGCGCTGATCAAATTATGCGAAGAAGTGTGCCCGAGAACGAGACAGAAAACATTTTGCACCATTACCATGATAGAAAAGTTGAAAATCATTTTGGTCAACCAAGACAGCAACAAAGGTATTACAATCAGGATTTTATTAGCCTATGTTGTTTAAGGATGCTTTTGCTTATGTTAAGGCATGTGATGTATGTCAAAGGACCGGAAATATTTTTAGATGTAATGAGATGCCTCTCAACAACATCTTTGAAGTTGAGCTATTTGATGTGTGGGGTATAGATTTCATGGGCCCTTTCCATCATTATTCTCCAATCAGTACATTCTGGTGGTAATTGATTATGTTTCGAAATGGGTAGAAGATGTTGCTTTACCTTTTAATGATGCACGTGCAGTGATAAATTTTTTTAAGAAAAACATCTTCATACTGTTTGGAACACCAAGGGTGATCATTAGTGATGGTGGGTCAATCACCAATTCAAGACTCTGTTGCTTAAATATGGAGTAAAGCATCGTGTGACCACACCATACCATCCACAAACAAGTGGCCAAGTGAAAGCTTCCAACAAAGAACTTAAGCGCAACTTAGAGAAAACGGTTAACATGTCAGACGTGACTGGTCAGTGAAGCTCGATGATACTTTATGGGCATATCGGACTGCGTTCAAGACACTATTGACACTTTAAAAAAAGACAAGATTCTGACTGGCCTGAACAATGTCTAAACTTGTTGACATTTACAAAAGACAAGTGAAAGATAAGCTGATTGGCCTGAACAATGTCTAAACTTATTAACATTTATAAAAGACAAGCGATAGACAAGCTGACGACCAGTTCTGTACTTGTTGACATTTACAAAAGATAAGTGACAGATAAGCTGACGACTAGTTCTGTACTTGTTGACATTTACAAAAGACAAGTGGCAGATAAGCTGACGACCAGTTTTCACCCATCTCCGAGGGACAAAGAAGCAACTTGGACTCTACTGATCCAGTGAAGTAGATAGTGAGCCCGGATTGTCTCTAAATAGACCTCAGCAGGTCTAAAATGCTAGCACTTAGCATCACATGAGCCCAAAGGGATAGCCTCGCCTGAGAGGCTAAGATCACCTAACTTCGCCTTGAAGCCATTCACAGCTCCGTCAGGAAGCTAACTTATAGCTTCGCTTGAAGTGCTCAGTTAACTCCGCAGAGTTAACTGCGCTTGAAGCCACACGCAACCACACAGAAGGATGTTCGGTAGCTTTCGCCACAGATGTTATCTAGCTCCGCTGAAGAGCTTTCTTCTGACTTCGCCAGATGTTTCTTGCAGCTCCGCTACGAGCTCAACGCGGCAGCTCCGTTGAGGTTCCGTCATGGTCAACCTTTGATCAATTAAATCTCTAGATGAGATCAAATCTAATCAGGATCAAGATTAAATCCAATCAAGATCAAATCTGAGATCAAATTTGGTAGTTGATTGCCATAATCTCTTGACTCTCCTAAAACGAGTAAGAGGATCAGGGGAATCTTTCAATTATATGGAAAGGATCAAAACAGATCAGGAGGATCAACCGACCTGCTACTTCTAGCTTCGCAGAAGCTGATTCTAGCCTCGCAGCAAGGCTACTTTCCAGATTTGAACAGATTTGATTTATTCTGTTTTCATATTTTCAAGGGACAATTATACCCTTGCTCTCCCTATAAATAGCCCACCAGGGGCACAAGGAGAGAAGAGCACATGCAAGAGAGACCCCTGCACGAGAGGATTTCTTCGCGACTGCACAAGGCGCGCATAAAGAGTCTAAACAGAGATCTATTCTCTTGCTTCCAAGAATTCAGAGACTTTAGAGAACTGCTTCTCTAATCAGGGTGTTGATACCCTAATACCTTCCTTCCTCCCAAGGAATCTCCGGAACCAGGCGAGAAGGAATTCCTAAGCGAAGGCGGTTTGAGAAGTAACAAGAGGGTTCTACCAACCTTCTGTTCTCCGATTCCCCGAACCAGGCGAGAAGGGAATCTCATCGCTCGCATCGTCAAAAGGACAAAGTGATCGCGCGCTGACCAGACTCCTACTGGCACACTTCTCCAGAATCTCCGAGGAGATCTACTTGTAATCTTTTGTGTTACTTGTAATTTAGCTGCTCGACCCTTTCTTTTTTTTGTTAGTTTTTCCCTTTGCAAATCAATGGAAAACAAGATGGCAACTCCGCTGGGGAACGATTTCTCCACTGCTGAGAAACAAGTGTCGCAATGCGACGAACAGACCTTCAGGTCTATCTTTGAATTCAGGAAAGCCGGCGCAGCCAGACCCTCTCTGGCTAAATCTTCAAAGCAAGTCTCTGTGGAGACAGATAAGGCTCCCTGCGAGCCTACTGCGGTCCTCTGGCGCAACAAGGAAGCAGGCCCATAGTGCAGGCCTATTACTTTCGAGAACCTGGTCGTTCACTTCGACCAAGAAAATTTTGAAGAAGTCCTCTCTGGGGGTGGTCTAATGCTTCATGCACGGAAGCATAGAAAGGTTTCCATGGCCAAGGTTTCAGAACAGAAACCAGAAGCAGAATTCTGCCAACACCCCTCAGCCTCGCGCGTGGCTAGTCAGGTTCCCTGCGAACCTATGTCTCCCTTGCCAAAGCAGATGTGGAGGCCAAAGCAGAAGGCTCTGAATAAAGCCTCAGGCTTAGCTACGCCACAAGTGCGTCTCTCTTGCGAAGAAAAAGACAAGATGTCTGCCTGCTCCAACAATGCTACTAGCTACGAAGCCACAGCGGCGACCGTACCTTCGCCCAATTCTAGAGCAGTAACGACTCGCGCCAGCCTCGTTCTCATGAGCGAAGCTACTGTACCACAGGGTACGCATGAGGTTCTTAGACGCGAAGCTGGAACCAAAGCTGTTGGCCCAAAGGCCATTAGCCCTATATCTTGATGGATATTTTGATGATAACAAACCATATCTAGTTATGTATTTAACAATATTTGTTTAAAAGCATTTCAGGTTAAAACAGGTTGATTTGACGGCTCCACAATCAAAACTCACAAGTTTGGAGTTCGCCAAAAATTTGCATTCCCAAGCCAAGCACAATAGAAAGCTTTGGGAACAAGACGATGAAGAAAAGACCAAGTCAAGATCAAGACTATGAAGAATACCAAGATTTGTATTTGTATTTTTCATTTTAGATATTTTGTCAAAACCTAGATGTTAGAAGTAGAGTTATGGGATTACCACCTACACACACATTTTAATTTGGTTCATGACTTCAAAAGGATTTTTAATTTCTATTTTCAATTTAGAAGTTAACATGTTTAGATTAAGTTTTTCGGAAAATAGTTTAAGTTTTTGGAAAAACATTTATTTGGAAAAACAAGTTTTATCAAAGAAGTTTTTATAAAAATGTTTCAAACTTGTTAGAGTAGTGACATAGGCTCACACTCTAAGTTTTACAAGATACAAAATTTCAAAACCAAGTCCAAATCCAAAAACCCATGTTTCAGGTTTCTGGAAGTTCTGATTTTTCAGAACTGACAGAATCCGGTCGACTGTCCCGGTTGACCGGCGCGCACAATTTCTGTGCATGTGTATCAGTCGACCGTCTCGGTCGACCGAGCACTGTGCAGTGCTCTCGGGTTGTCTGGGTCGACCGGGACGGTCGACCGTAGATCCCCAACGGTCTGATTTTTGACCGTTGGCGGTCGACCGTCCCGGTCGACCGGCTGCTGTCAGATTTTCTGACAGACTCCAACTGCTCTATTTTCTGACAGATTTTCTTTGGGATTTGATTCCAACGAATCTCTGGAGATGTTTTTGACCCCTATAAATAGGAGGTCACTTCAACATGATGGAACAACAATTAAGATCATTTTTACAAGAGATTTTCAAAAGATTTACAAGTTTTCAAAAGGCTTTCATTTAGAAAAGATTTTCTCTCCAAAAGCCCAAAATTTCTAGACACCCATTTGAAGTCTTTACCTCTACTTCTCTCTAGCTTTTGCACTACACAATCCCATAATTCTTCATCTACATATTGGTTCTAGGATTGTGCAAGTGAGCGATTTTTGATCAAGTGTGATCATCTTCTTATTGAGTGAAGTTGTAGAGGCATCGGCCTCAAGGCGAGCTAGTGTGCTCCGGGTGGTGTTGCGGCATCACGAGAAATAGGACAAGTGTGTCCTTGTATTGGTGGTCCAGTGGGATCTTCAATAGTGGAAATCCTTCAAGTGTGAAGGCGGGGACGTAGAGCGTGGCTCGAACCTCGGAAACATATCTGCGTGTTTGCGTTTGCTCAAATCTCTCTAAACTCAACTCCTTTATTTTCTTGCACTATAAATTGCTTCATTTATTGCAAGTCTTTTATTTGAGCTAATTGTGTTAGTTAAATTTTAAATTCCGCATTAGTGCCATTTACATATAGCCATCACCTATTCACCCCCCCTCTAGGTGATTTCAATTGGTATCAGAGCCTAACCCTAGTATTTGGTTTAACCACCTTAGGGAGATCCTTGTTATTGGCTATACTATTTGTTCCATTCTTCATATTTTGTGCATCTTACTATTCATCTATGGCTTCACTTGATTTTTCTAGCATCAAGTCCCCACCTAAATTTGATGGCTTGAACTTCCCCATTTGGAAGGTCAAGAGGAACCTCTTCCTTAAGTCCCTAGGAGTTAGGTAGCTAGGGCCATAACTAAAGAATTTGTAGAGCCTCTCACCGATGAGAGATCATGGTCCGAGGACACTACCAAGGACTATGAGGCTAATGCTAGGGCTCAATATGCTTTAACCCAAGCCCTTAATGAAGATGACCTCTCACGCATTATTAACTGTAAATCTGCATATGAAGTATGGAATGTTTTAATCGTGACTCATGAGGGAACGTCACAAGTCAAGAGATCCAAGATTAACTTGCTACGTTCTCAATATGAGAATTTTTATATGCTTGAAAGTGAGAGTATTGATGACATGCTCACTCGTTTCACCAAGATCACTAATGCTTTATCTTCTCTAGGTGACACGATCGACAATGACCAAAAGATTCGCAAGGTCATTAGAGCTCTTCCCAAAACTTGGGAAGTCAAGGCAACAACTCTTAAAGAACTTAACGATCGGGAGGAGATGGACTTCTCCGGCTTCATCGGTAATCTCAAAACCCATGAGATGGAGATGAAGGTAAGAGAAGAAAGGGAGGCACCCAAGAAGAAAACAATCGCCTTCAAAGCCACTCCAACCACTATTGAAGAGGACGACTCATCGGAGGATTGCGATGAGGACTTTGCCATGCTTATCCGGAAGGTAGGCAAAATGTTTTACAGGAAAGGGAGGCAAAGCAACTTCCGAAGAGGGAAACCTCAAGGAAGGTTTGAAAAGAAGAGAGAAGAACCCGGTCCTTACTTCCATTGCAAGAAGATCGGACATCTCATAGCGGATTGCCCCGCTCTCCAAGCAACCACCTCCAAGCATGCACCAAAGAAGAAAAAGGCTATGGTAGCAATGTGGGATGACACGGAGTTGGAATCCGAAGAGGAGAACGACACCGCTCATATGTGCTTCATGGCACAAGGTGAGGATGCTTCTAAGGTAACCCTTGATAACACTTTAGAAGATGATGATCTTACAATGGATGAACTTGCACATTTTTTCAAAGAACTACAACATAGATATGAGATCTCTCAATCTCATAATAAAAAATTGAAAAAGGAAAATGATATTTTAAAGAATAAACTTGATACTTGTCTTAATGAGAAGAATGTTTTATCTATTGCTTTTGAAAAATTGAAAAATGACTTTGATAAATATAAATTGGCTAATAAAGGAAAAACTCCCATGGTTTCTTGTAATAAAAATGAATTTGTGGAAATTCAAAAACGTGTTGAAAATTTGGATAACACTTTAAAGAAGTGTGCTTTTGATCTTAATAAATTTGCATCTAGATTCCTAAGGGAGTAACCCAAGGGAAACATACACACCATGCTCATGCACGGAAACATGCACACACACATAAACATGCATACATGTATGGTAGTGGTAGAATTTACATTTGTACGCATTGTGGCCGCAAAGGCCATTTAGAAAAATTTTGTTTTGCTAAGCATAATGTTCATAACAAACATGTTTGGGTTCGCCCCGGTACTAACCCTATAGGACCCAAGAAAATTTGGGTACCAAAAGACCCACCTATTTTATTTGATACAGGTGGATCTATTTCCTCCAAGACATAGGGGGAAACGGTGCCCGGGTGGTGGATGCAACAAAGCCCAAAGATCACATCATGCTTGCATCGCTATCGTGGAGGCACCTATATTTTGGAGATTGCCTATGTTCGGTAACTTCTCCATTTAAAAGTTTAATTTTTTTTTGTTTGATATATATACAAATGTATAGAAGTGTTAGCTTATTTTTGTACTCTATAGACATATGCTAATGTAGAGTTACATTTCTATCTCAATTGTGTATATGCCATATTTTTTTGTTTGATATCTTTTGTGAATGTCCACATATCTAGTCTTCATGATATATCTATGTACTCATCGTAATTCAAAACTAAAAATTAATTTTTGAAAATTTTCATATTTAAAGCAAATACCTTAGAGATGGCAATTGCGCACCTCAACTCATTCAAGAGGAATCAAGAGGATGAAGTTCAGAACCCGTCACTGGGTATTCGGCTTCAACATCTCTAAAACTTTGTATTATATATGAAAAATTAAAATAAAATGTCTTATATGTAATTTTGGTTGATAAGTTGACTTAATGAAGATTAAAACATGTTGTTTGTATAATTATATCATTCTTGTATTTAATTAATATTTTTAAAATTTTTTTTCCTGGCTGTTTCTGCAGACTGTCTTTCAGGCAAAGACAGTCGACCATAAATAGGAGCGGTCGACCGATTTCGCCTGAAATATATTGCCTTTAGTTTTTATCTGCTATCGGTCGACCGTCCTTAGACCCGGTCGACCGCTGCAAGTTTGCAGAACTCTCGGGATCCTTGGGTCGACCGACCGGTCGACCGTTCTGAGATTTCAGAGCTCTCGGGATTTCTGGGTCGACTGACCGGTCGACCGTTCGTCGATTTCAGCCCTAAACTGCTATTTATTTTCACTTTTTCTCTCTCTCTCTCTCACTCCTTCAGCCGACGAACCCACTTCCTCTCCTTCACCAAAAAATTCTCTATCTCTCCAATCTCTCAATCAATTCAAAATCAATTTAAAACCCACCTCATACTCCATCTACAAGTGCTTGATCTTCAGTTTCAGGTCTTCTCATCCGCTGGATTCAAAAATTTTCAGGTTTTCTTGATCTAGGGTTTTGGATCTTCATCTCTCAGGTAAAAATCTAATTTTTTCCTCTAATCTTACTATCTAGCTTCTAGATCTTCCCTTATTTGTCATCATTTCTAGGTCTCTAGCTTTCTAGATCAAGCCTTAACCTAAAAATCATTTTTTTTGAAAAATATGTCTACATCTAAAAGAACTAGGACTGAGAAAGGTAAATCAGTAGCTCACACCTCTTCCCACACTCCAAAACCTAAAAGAACCTTTGTAAATGAGCTTGCTGGAAACTGTTATATCAATCTTTCCAAGAGAAACATAATTTCGGGGAGATTTGTAGTTATCCAAGACTTTGAACATCTAGATATCCCCCGCATTTTGCAAAACAATTCCTTAAACGAGTTCTTAACCATTAAAGAACAAGTTTATACTTCCCTCGTGCCTTATTTCTATGCCAATTTCTCATTCGACGGAAACCGTATTTTCACTAGAGTCCTAGGCAGGGACATTGACATTAGTATTGGTCAGTTCGCTGATATCCTTCATCTCTCCCCTGGTGGAGCTGATATTTATTCCCATGACCTTCATGATTATGAGTTTCCGGAGGGTGAGTCTGCGCTCACCGCATCCACATTGATTCACGGGGATGACAACCCCGGCTTGGTCAGGAACGAAGTTGTGAGCAGGTTCACTCTCACTTCCCAAGTCCTAGCCAAGATCATTTTCTATAACATTGTCCCTAAATTTGGTGAATATAGCCATGCTAGGGGTCCTGTGCCCTTGATTATCTATTGTCTCTTGCGAGGAATTAAGATCAATATTCCCCGTATCATAGCTTCCCACATGGCATCCGACCAGATTCGCATGTCCGGTAGGGGTTTACCCTTTGGCATGATTATCACCCGTCTTCTCAAATCTCTAGGCTTCGATCTTTCCTCTGAGACTTCTGATGATCCACAAATAGACATTGACGGAGTTCTATTGAAGAGGATGGAAGCTCAGTTGCGTCGTCACGCTCTTGTGCAACCTCCTGTTCCTCCTCCTATTTTTCCTGGATCTTCATCTGCACCTGGGTCTTCTTCGGCCCCAGGGATATCTTCTGCTCCTGGCCTTGTCTTACCTTCAGACCTTCAGGCCATGATTTCTTCTGAGGTTCGCTCTCAGATTCAGGAGCACCAATCCTGGTTTGAGCAGCGAGAGGCAGCTCTTCGTACGGAGATGGAGGCCCGTTTCCGACAAGAGGACGCTTTCCGTGCGGAGATGAACTCTCAGATCCGTGGTATTCGTAACGATATGTCTTATTTTGCCGACTCCATGAGATTCATGGATACGCAATTTGAGGCTCTCTTTACGAAGTTCGACATGGTTCCTCCTGATCCCTCTTCTATTGCTCGTCCACTTCCCTCCACCGGCCCTCCATTTCCTACCAGAGCTCCTTCTTCTGTTTCCCCACCTCGTCCAAAGGTGGTCGGCGTTGATCCCGAGGAGGCCGCTTCTTCTTCTTCTTCTTCAGAGGAAGACCATGATGGAGATAAGACCATGGCTGAAGGCGCTGCTGTGGAGAGCTCTTCAGAGAACGACGAGGATGATGGCGACGATGAGGGCGACGATGCTGGTGGTGCCGAGTGATGAGAGTGACCTCCCCTTTATTTGATGATGTCAAAAAGGGGGAGAGTTATTTGTTGAGAGAGACTCCATATTTTGTACTTATTTTTTGTGTTGTTGGACATCTTTATCTTGTATTTATGTTTGTGTGGACATGTGTGTTTCATTTCTATTTTTATGACATGAGTTTTTTTATCTAGCATAGATATGTGTTATGGATGCATTGTGGTGTATTGTGGAGTATCACCCACCATTTCTTTTGAGATTTATCTATGCCTGAGTATTTTTTTTTGTATATGCATGTGTTGAGGGGGAGCTTCACTTGAAGTCTCCACACAAAATATTTGTGATAACTAAATATGTTTTGTCATCATCAAAAAGGGGGAGATTGTTGGCCCAAAGGCCATTAGCCCTATATCTTGATGGATATTTTGATGATAACAAACCATATCTAGTTATGTATTTAACAATATTTGTTTAAAAGCATTTCAGGTTAAAACAGGTTGATTTGACGGCTCCACAATCAAGACTCACAAGTTTGGAGTTCGCCAAAAATTTGCATTCCCAAGCCAAGCACAATAGAAATCTTTGGGAACAAGACGATGAAGAAAAGACCAAGTCAAGATCAAGACTATGAAGAATACCAAGATTTGTATTTGTATTTTTCATTTTAGATATTTTGTCAAAACCTAGATGTTAGAAGTAGAGTTATCGGATTACCACCTACACACACATTTTAATTTGGTTCATGACTTCAAAAGGATTTTTAATTTCTATTTTCAATTTAGAAGTTAACATGTTTAGATTAAGTTTTTCGGAAAATAGTTTAAGTTTTTGGAAAAACATTTATTTGGAAAAACAAGTTTTATCAAAGAAGTTTTTATAAAAATGTTTCAAACTTGTTAGAGTAGTGACATAGGCTCACACTCTAAGTTTTACAAGATACAAAACTTCAAAACCAAGTCCAAATCAAAAACCCATGTTTCAGGTTTCTGGAAGTTCTGATTTTTCAGAACTGACAGAACCGGTCGACCGGCGCGCACAATTTCTGTGCATGTGTATCAGTCGACCGTCTCGGTCGACCGAGCACTGTGCAGTGCTCTCGGGTTGTCTGGGTTGACCGGGACGGTCGACCGTAGATCCCCAACGGTCTGATTTTTGACCGTTGGCGGTCGACCGTCCCGGTCGACCGGCTGCTGTCAGATTTTCTGACAGACTCCAACAGCTCTATTTTCTGACAGATTTTCTTTTGGGATTTTATTCCAACGAATCTCTGGAGATGTTTTTGACCCCTATAAATAGGAGGTCACTTCAACATGATGGAACAACAATTAAGATCATTTTTACAAGAGATTTTCAAAAGATTTACAAGTTTTCAAAAGGCTTTCATTTAGAAAAGATTTTCTCTCCAAAAGCCCAAAATTTCTAAACACCCATTTGAAGTCTTTACCTCTACTTCTCTCTAGCTTTTGCACTACACAATCCCATAATTCTTCATCTACATATTGGTTCTAGGATTGTGCAAGTGAGCGATTTTTGATCAAGTGTGATCATCTTCTTATTGAGTGAAGTTGTAGAGGCATCGGCCTCAAGGCGAGCTAGTGTGCTCCGGGTGGTGTTGCGGCATCACGAGAAATAGGACAAGTGTGTCCTTGTATTGGTGGTCCAGTGGGATCTTCAATAGTGGAAATCCTTCAAGTGTGAAGGCGGGGACGTAGAGCGTGGCTCGAACCTCGGAAACATATCTGCGTGTTTGCGTTTGCTCAAATCTCTCTAAACTCAACTCCTTTATTTTCTTGCACTATAAATTGCTTCATTTATTGCAAGTCTTTTATTTGAGCTAATTGTGTTAGTTAAATTTTAAATTCCGCATTAGTGCCATTTACATATAGCCATCACCTATTCACCCCCCTCTAGGTGATTTCAATTAGTATCAGAGCCTAACCCTAGTATTTGGTTTAACCACCTTAGGGAGATCCTTGTTATTGGCTATACTATTTGTTGCATTCTTCATATTTTGTGCATCTTACTATTCATCTATGGCTTCACTTGATTTTTCTAGCATCAAGTCCCCACCTAAATTTGATGGCTTGAACTTCCCCATTTGGAAGGTCAAGATGAACCTCTTCCTTAAGTCCCTAGGAGTTAGGGTAGCTAGGGCCATAACTAAAGAATTTGTAGAGCCTCTCACCGATGAGAGATCATGGTCCGAGGACACTACCAAGAACTATGAGGCTAATGCTAGGGCTCAATATGCTTTAACCCAAGCCCTTAATGAAGATGACCTCTCACGCATTATTAACTGTAAATCTGCATATGAAGTATGGAATGTTTTAATCGTGACTCATGAGGGAACGTCACAAGTCAAGAGATCCAAGATTGACTTGCTACGTTCTCAATATGAGAATTTTTATATGCTTGAAAGTGAGAGTATTGATGACATGCTCACTCGTTTCACCAAGATCACTAATGCTTTATCTTCTCTAGGTGACACGATCGACAATGACCAAAAGAGTATCAGTCAATATGACTGACAATGGTAATGATGACCTTCGTCGACGCTTGGAAGCTCAAGAGCAAACTTCCAAAACCCAACAAGAAGCTCTAGACAACATTCAACAGATGCTCGCTCAACTCCTCAATGACCAGAATAATAATGATATGGAAGCAATCACGACGAGGAAGAACATCTTAGCAATGAACAGCCAAAGACGGAGAAGTCCAAGGAGGGTTCTTCTTTGGACGCTGAAGTCCTTAAAGGCATCCAAGCTCAAATCGCATCCATATCTCAGAGGGATGAATTAAAGAAAGTAGGGACAGTCCGTTCTTACCTGCTGGAATGGGATTCAGTGCTATACCTACCAAAGTTCAAACCGTACGTACGATGGTAAAAGCTCGCCAAACCAGCACATCTACTATTTCCGGTCTCAGACCGGTAATGTTACAGACAATAATGCCATCATGGCTAGACTGTTCATTGGCAGCATTTGACTGGTTCCGAAATCTCCCTTTGGGTTCTGTCTTCTTGGATCGACCTGAAAACCCGATTCCTTTCTTGTTTCTATGAGGACGATACCGAGGTAACCATGGACAAGCTCCTATCCACCGTGCAGAAGAAGGGCGATCAATCCGCGAATACATTGAGCGATTCAGAAACTTGTCTTTGATGTGCCCAGTAGGGATGCCATTACCTATGCTCTTACAGACGTGCAGACACAACTTCTTAGACCAAGTAGAGATTCGCAAGGGGGCTGTCAAAGCCCATACCTAGAAAGAATTGGTCGAACAAGCTGAGATGCTGAAAAGTTGGCTAAAAAGTTCGAACCATCCACCCCTAAAGGCAAATGGGGTATGAGTAATAAAGGACGCGACGACATGGCGCAGTCTTCTCAAGCCAAAGGGAAAGAGACTATGTCCGTTGAATTATCAGGGGATGTGCAGTCGAAGGCCAAGAAGAGCGACTTCAATAATCAAGAGTCTAAGTTCCCTCCAAAACAATACTCCTTTAGAGATGATCAGGTGGTCACAATATTCCATTTACTTCATAAAGGGAATAAAATGAAGATGCTAGATGCTCGACGTCCCAATGAAATATGACACACAAATGATCCCAAATACTGTCTCTTCCATAGGATGATTCACCATCGTACCGACAAGTGCTTTGTCCTTAAGGACAGAATCCAAGCCTTGATCGACGCCGGGGTCCTGACACTGAAGTCAGAGCAGAAGAAAGTCACTGTAAATATGGTGACCCTCGAGTTCGGCAAAACCCAAAGGTCACAGTTCCTGACGGGACTTATCCAATCCCTGCGCCGCGACTGGAAGTCACACATCCTCAAGATAATAGGGGTCTTATTCCCTTGACACTAGAGACAGGGGAAATCATGTGGATACGCCCATACCTTATCCAAGACGAACAATGGGATTCAAAGAAGTCCAAGTCGAAGGGCAAATCTTGTAATGTCATCTCCATCCTGCCAGATGATGATAATTTCACATCAGCTTCTCTCAGTGATTCTGAAGGAGAAAAGTATGCTTGCGCAACACAGCCTGACGTAACTCAACTGACGGGTACTCAATCTGGAAAATCATACTTAAAATAGTATGAGAAAGCTACTGACGAGACACAACAACAAACGACGTTAGTACAAGTACCAACACCTACTTCGGTTCCAACCAAGGGAAAGGAGAAGCTTAAGGAAGTCTGGTTTGACCATGTCTTGAAGAAGCCTTCAGGCCAAGGGCTTGACATGCCCTTTCATTTTGACATATTGGCCCAGCTGGCCAATATCCCGGCTCGTATTACAATACACGAGCTCCTTCATCTCTCAAAAGAGATAAGAGAAGCGCTCAGAGATGCGCTGGCTGACTCAGAATCATTCTTGACATATATGTCAGAGATCCCTAAAGACGACGCTCAGTCTCCATGCTCTGAATGCCATCAAGTACAATCAAAGGTGCCCGCTATTACCTTCACAGCGGAAGATATGCTTCTCAAAGACAACAAGCACGATTGACCTCTATACTACACTGGATACATCGGTTCAACATGCATTGAAAGGGTACAGGTTGATCCGGGGTCTGCACTCAGCATCATCCCAAAAGGCTCCTCTACTTCCTTGGTATACCACTATATAGGTTATCCGTAACCACTACTAGAATATACGGTTTCAATGCCGGGAGTAGTCATCCACTTGGAAAAATTCGACTCCGTTACCGAATCGGGAGCCTGAAGTTAGAAGTGACATGCTATGTCATTGACGCTGACACGTCATACAACTTGCTGCTAGGACGACCGTGGATCCACGCCAACTGGATCGTTCCCTTCACTCTGCACCAGTGCTTCAAATATGTTGAAGATAACGCGACAATATGAACTGTCTTCGCAGAGAAGCAACCATTCAAAGGGGTGGAAAATTACTTCACTGATGCTCTCCTGTATCAAGAAATCGGTGAAACATCGAAAGAATCATTGCCGGATGATGATGATAGTGGCAATGAGGCGGATTCAGAATCTGAAGCAGACATGCCAGCCATTTTTATTGGTGAATCGATTATAGCATGTCTTAATGATCCCCAATGTAACACTCCTTCTGAAAATGAGGGTGAATGGGTAATTAATGATAATATTTCTTTTGATTATCCTGCGAGTATTGTGTTTGAATCCATCATGGATAGCTCTCTGCACATGCCTTTACATAGACCAAGTGCATCCAACACACCCATTGAATCTGTAGAAGGGGCCGTTTTAGTGATCCCTCCATCCAAAGAAGGTCAAGTGCCAATAATATTTGGTAAAGCCCAACCACGAGGATCCACAGCCACAGATTCAAGTTCAGATGCAGACACCCCGCAGTTTTTCCATTACGCGCGATCAGCACGCAATATGATGAAAAAAATGGGGTACAACCTAAAGCAGGCAGAGGGCCTGAATTTCGGAAAAGGAAGAGTAGTTTGCTGCAAAACTTTGTGCCAAAAAGGAAACCTGCAAATTACTATGATAACACGCAGGGGGTTGGGATACGTTACGCCCACACCATCAACAACGATTCAATTCAAGGATGACGAACCAATTCCATCACATTCTACCTCTTCCTCCGAGTGGGACTCAGATGTCAGTGTGGGGATGATGTTCAAGAATCTCACTGTTAATATGACTTCAAGCAGTCAATTGGAGCCTGCGGAAGCTACTGATGAGGAACCATGGGCTCAGCAATTAGATCTCCAATGGGAAAAGCGATTCGAACTGCGCGAACCACCTACTGAAGATAAGGTGATGCAGGTCAACTTGGGTAGTCAAGATCACCCTAAACCTATCTTTATAAGTGAAAGCTTATCGCTTATGGAAAAAGAAGAATTAATAATGCTCGTAAAGGAGTACATAGACGTCTTCGCATGGAACTACGAAGACATGCCTGGACTTGATCCACAAGTAGCCATGCATCGTCTAAATATTAAGCCTGACGCCAAGCCAGTTAAGCAACAACAACGCCGATTTCGCCCAAACATTATGGAGGCTATTGAAGTCGAAGTTCATAAGGTCATTGCATGTGGCTTCATACGGGAGGAACAACATCCAGATTGGGTTGCTAATATCATTCCCGTCCTCAAGAAGAATGGGAAAATTTGGATCTACATTGACTACGTGATCTCAATACAACTTGTCCTAAAGACGAATTCTCACTGCCCATCACGATGTCATGATTGACAACACCTGTGGATTCGAAAGAATGTCTTTTATGGACGACTTTTCAGGGTACAATCAGATCAAAATGTACCCGACGACGAGAAGCATACTTCGTTCCGAACACCATTGGGGGTATACTGCTACACTGTAATGCCCTTCGGACTGAAGAACGCCGGAGCAACCTATCAGCGGGCAATAAGTACAATCTTCCGCGAGCATCTCCGAAAAAATGCTTTGTCGACAACATTGCTGTCAAAAGCCGCAATAAGAATGACCATCTTCGTGACTTGAGAACGATGTTCGACATAATGCGGGCTCATCAACTGAAAATAAATCCGACAAAGTCCTTCTTGGGAGTTTCGAGTGGCAAATTCCTTGGATTTATTGTTACATCAAAAGGAATTCATCTTGACCCAAACAAGGTCAAAGCCATTCAGAACATGCATCGACCAAGGAATCTCAAAGAGCTTAGAGGCTTGCAAGGTAGACTGACTTATATCAGAAGATTCATCGCAAATCTCTCAGGCCGTTGTCAACCATTCACCCGACTCATGAAAAAGGGTGCTTCCTTTGTATGGGATCAAGCTTGTCAGGAAACTTATGAGGATATCAAGACATATCTCACAAAACCCCCAGTCTTGGTAGCACCCACATCAGGGAAACCATTCTTGCTTTATGTGAAAGCCATGGACCATTCTCTTGGTTCCCTGCTTGCTCAAAAAGACGACAATGGTCACGAACAGGCCATTTATTATCTGAGCAGGACTCTGATAGGAGCGGAATCTCGCTATAATCCTATCGAGAAGGAATGCTTAGCTCTTATCTTTGCTGTTCAGAAGACACGACATTATTTGGTTAGCCAAACTATACATGTCATCTCTAGAGTGAACCCTTTACGTCTTCTCATGACGAAGTCAGGATCACTGAATTCAAGATTGGCTAAATGGGCACTTCTTTTGTCTCAAAATGACATGATCTTTAACCCTCAAAAGGCGGTTAAAGGCCAGGCCCTTGCGGAGTTCTTGGCTGCTCATCCAGTTCTGGAACACTCAAAACTTCAAGAAGATATTCTGGATGAAGTCTTCGAGTCCAATGTAACTTCAGAGGATGAAGTTTGGCAGATGTTCTTTGATGGAGCATCACGAATAGGTCCTAAAGGCAGGATCATCGCCGGCGTGGGGGTTGTGTTTATCTCTCCACAGAATCATGTCCTTCCTAGAGCATTTTCTTTGACGGAATCATGCTCTAACAATGTAGCAGAATATAATGCTCTACTTATTGGCCTTCAACTCGCCCACGGAATGGAGATACGCTACCTTGAAGCTTACGGTGATTCAAAACTGATTATCAATCAGGTTAAAGGTGAATATGAGGTCCGTCACGAAGACTTGGTGCCTTATTATCACACAGTCATCGAATTGGCCAATCTGTTTGATGGTTTCTACATCGGGCACATGTCTCGATCTCAGAATACTAAGGCGGATGCTCTTGCTGCATTAGCAACAACTCTAGCCCTGTCAGTCGACACCGAGTATCACCTCACAGTGGCGACTCGACACCTTGTCTGCTCTAAACATATGTTAAGAACCAGAGAGGTCTATAATGTCTCGACGGATCTTGAGCCAAGAGATTGATGATTTCCTTTCATCGACTATGCTCTACATGGTCTGTTACCAGACGATCCTAAAGAAGCGGCATCTATCAGACGAAGGTCTCTCCGTTTTTACTATGATCCAACTCTGAAGACACTTTACCGTCGTTCATATGACGGTATCCTCCGTTGCCTTTCTAATTTAGAGGTGCAGGAAGTGCTTAAAGAAGCACACGACGGCATATGCGGAGCTCATCAGCTAGGTCCAAAACTTAAAGACAGATTGTATAGGCTTGGATATTATTGGCCAACCATGATAGCCGATGCCATCCAATATGCACGAGGTATAAAGCATGCCAAATTCATGCGGACTTCATACACCAACCTCCTGAGTTGCTTCACCCAACTGTTGCTTCATGGCCATTCGAAGCATGGGGAATTAATGTCGTAGGGCCAATCAACCCCTCTTCAACAAAAGGTCACCGGTTTATCCTGGCAATAACCGATTACTTTTCAAAGTGGGCAGAAGCCATACCACTGGTTGAAGTCAAAACTTCTAACGTGGTCAATTTCATCAAACACCATGTCATCCATCGGTTTGGTGTCCCTAGGCGGATCATCCATGATAACGGTCCCCAGTTCATAAGCCAGGTATTCTATCGATTCTACGATAAATACCGAATTCAGAATGTGACTTCAACTGCCTATAATCCCGCCGCTAATGGTTTGGCGGAAGCATTCAACAAAACAATCATCAAGTTACTCAAGAAGTTCGTCTCCTTGAATAAGCGAGATTGGGACGAAAAACTTGGTGAATGTCTTTGGGCCTACCGAACCACAGTTCGGACCCCGACAGGCAATACGCGTTTTTCTCTGGTATACGGGTGTGAAGCAGTCATACCGTTGGAAATCCAGATGCCGTCATTACGAGTTGCTCTGACCACTAAGATCACATCAGAGGACAATGATCGGTTGCGTCTTCAAGAGCTCGAAGCCCTAGATGAGAAGCGACTACAACCTCAGCAACACATCGAGTTGTATCAAGCTCGAATCTCAAAGGCCTTCAATAAGAAGGTCAAATAAAGAGTCTTCCAGAAAGGAGATTTGGTTTTAGCCGTCAGACAACCGATGATCATGACGCACAAAACCAAAGGCAAATTTCAGCCTAAACGGGAAGGACTGTTTGTAATAGAAACAGTCTATTCAAACGGAGCATATCGCCTTATGACTTCAGATGGCGATTTACTCATGATGCTGATCAATGGCAAGTTCTTAAAGAAGTATTATCCTTGATTAATGATCCTTCTCATGATCAAGTTAACATTACACCTCTGCTTAAAACCTTCAAATCCAAGATACACATAAAGAGTCCTCTCTCTTCCTTCAAATGGGATCATACAACCATAAACCAGCAGGAACCTGGTCATACACTGGTTGTCCCAAAGGAGAATCAAGGTTACACATACTCTAACCAAATGATCCAACACCTTTAACGGTTAAGGATTGAGGAAAATGTTGGCCTTTAAGCCCAACATAAGTCCTCGACAACTCATCATGCTGAGGGGAATAGCATGGCTAGCCCGACTCAAACGGTAGTTGGTAAAGTCATATCAAACCCGTTGACAGCTAAGAATTTGCTAAAAATCCTAAGGGACCTGTTCCCATTTGATTCCCTCTCCAAAATCACTTACCAATTCTCATCCATAGAATGGTAAGACCACATATAAAATTTTTTTCATCCATTTCGCTGTTACGTTAACATTAAATCTATGATAGTGATTTCCCCGTTTCTCCCCGTGAGAACGAGAACCCTTTCATGCTATGTTTAACAGTATAACCTCTGGCATCCATTTCGCTGTTACGTTAACATTAAAACTATGACAGTGATTTCCTCGTTTCTCCCCGTGAAAACGAAACCCTTTTATGCTATGTTTAACAGTATAACCTCTGGCATCCATTTCGCTGTTATGTTAACACTAAACTTATGACAGTGATTTCCTCGTTTCTCCCCGTGAGAACGAGACCCCTTTTATGCTATGTTTAACAGTATAACCTCTGGCATCCATTTCGCTGTTACATTAACACTAAACCTATGACAGTGATTTCCTCATTTCTCCCCGTAAGAACGAGAACCCTTTCATGCTATGTTTAACATATAACCTCTGGCATCCGTTTCGCTGTTACGTTAACATTAAACCTATGACAGTGATCTCCTCGTTTTTCACAATGAAATCGAGACCTTTTTTCAAATCCCATCAAAACTTTGAGCTTGGTGGCTTCTCAATCGGTTATGTCAGTGCGACCTTTAAACCGGTAGATAGCCAAGTCTCACCTTTTAGTCCGTCAAGGACTACCTCGAGCTTGGTGGTTTCTCAATCCGTTACGTCATTGCGACCTCTGAACCAACAGATAACCAAGTCTCACCTTTTAGTCCGTTAAGAACTACCTCGAGCTTGGTGGTTTCTCAATCGGTTACATCATTGCGACCTCTAAACCGACAGATAACCAAGTCTCACCTTTTAGTCTGTCAAGGACTACCTCGACCTTGGTGGCTTCTTAACCGGTTACGTCATTGCGACCTCTGAACCGACAGATAACTAAGTCTCACCTTTCAGTCCGACAAAGACTACTTCGAACTTGGTGGCTTCTCAATCGGTTATGTCATTACGACCTCTGAACCGACAGATAACCAAGTCTCACCTTTTAGCCGTCAAGGACTACCTCGAGCTTGGTGGCTTCTCAACCGATTACGTCATTGCGACCTCTGAACCGGCAGATAGCCAAGTCTCACCTTTCAGTCTGACAAGGACTACTTTGAGCTTTTGGCTTCTCAACCGGTTACGTCATTGCGACCTCTGAACTGGCAGATAGCCAAGTCTCACCTTTTAGTCCGACAAGGACTTTATTAAGCTTGGTGGCTTCTCAATCGGTTACGTCATTGCGACCTCTGAACTGGCAGATGGCCAAGGCTTATTATTCAGTATAGAACGGACTGTTTTCTCAAATGGCTGCAGTACAGCTTGAAAGCGACAGTTCAAAAGATAAAACAAATTGGAAATACGACAAGGGGAGTCAAAAGAAAATTACTTTTATTGATTCCGTAAAGAAGGGATACATGAAGGCACATATATTACAAGGTATGATGGTGCTTCATAAGATTTGATCCGTCCTTCAAGAATGGCCAGCCTTGTCTTCCTATCATCAGCAACCCAGACAAGCACCTGCGACCTCAGCTCAGCCTCATTAAAGCTCGCCGTCTGGGCTAAGCAAGCTTCAACTTCAACTAAGGTTGCCCTTTAAGCTAGCTCTTGCCGTAAGAGTTCGTCATTTTGGGCCCTAAGCTGCACAAGCCGGGCAGTCTCTTCAAGACGCACTGGTTCAGCCTTGGATAAAAGAAGATTTGCCTTCCTAATCATCTCCTTGGCCTTTTCAATTTTATCTTCAGCGTTAAGAAGAGCACTGCTAGAAGCATCTATGGCGTCCCTGAGCTCTACCTTCCTTGTCTCTAAGGATTTCAAGTCAGAAGAAATGGCCTTAGCGGCTTCTTGAGCGGCAAGATGAGCTTCATGCATCTGAGCGACAAGGTGCGCAAGCTGCTCATTAACTGAAGACTCCAGGTCTGAATAGCTAAGACGGCGCCATTCGTCTACATCCCTCTCAAGTTGGTCCACCAGAAGTTCCAATGCAGCGGCCTGATCATCCCCTCCAAAGTCTGGGATACTCTCAATGCTTCAGGAGAGGACCACTTTCAAAGCAGAGAATAAGGTAGTCGAGCCTTTCAAAATCAAAGCGATGGATCGCTTCAAGCTCTTATAAAAGCTATCGACTAACTCAGCCACAAATTCATTCTCGGCCTCAATCACTCCTGGCAGACGAGCAGCCCCTGAAGATTCTACTGGCTTTATTGACATCACTGTGGAAGGAATAGTAGAAGCACTGGCTGCAGCAACATGAGAGGTCATCGGTGATCTCAGAGGAGTCCTCATTGAAACCATTACACTGGCCACAACCGAGGTTGGACTAGTGACTATTTCTGGGAGAGCGGTCTCAACCACCAGCGTTGGAGAAGTAGGACTAGTAATCACCTTCAGCTCCACACTTGGCAAGATAGGAGGCGCTGGCGAAACTGATGGCATCTTACTCACCGATATGGTTGGAAGTGAGATCGGCTCCATGACTACCGTCTCCTCAATTTCAGTCCCTCTGGCTGGTTCAGGCTGATAAGAGGGAAGATCGCCATACAAAGCATCCAACTCAGCAGCATCCGCTGCGGTCGAAGTGCTTAGTTCACCCCTGGATCCCTCAGGAAGATTCGTTGGCTCTCTTGAAGTCGATGCACCCAGTGACGGAACACCTGCGACAAGACTTTATTTAGGCAGGGCATAACGCAAGTGCTAAAAGGTCAAAACAGTACCAAAAGATAATGTCGCCTTAATCGTCTTGACGGCTGCATCAGCCCTACGGGCTCCATAGGAAAATCTTTGGCGGAATCAACATGAATGGCCAGCCCACCTTCGCTTGCCGAACCCTCCGTGGTCTGTTGACACTTAAAAAAGACAAGATTCTTACTGGCCTGAACAATGTCTAAACTTGTTGACATTTATAAAAGACAAGTGACAGACGAGCTGAAGACCAGTTTTTCACCCATCTCCGAGGGACAAGGAAGCAACTTGGACTCCACTGATCCAGCAAGCAGACAGTGAACCCGGATTGTTTCTGAACAGACCTCAGCAGGTCTAAGGTGCTAGCACTTAGCATCACATGAGCCCAAAGGGATAGCCTCGCTTGAGAGGTTAGGATCATTCAACTATGCCTTGAAGCCATTCAAAGCTCCTCTAGGAAGCTAACTTATAGCTTCGCCTGAACTGCTAGAGCGCAACTCCACAGAGAGTTAACTTCGCTTGAAGCTACACAACCGCGCAGAAGGATGTTCGATATCTTCGCCACAGATGTTATCCAGCTCCGCTGAAGAGCTTTTTTCGGACTTCGCCAAGAAATTGCCTCTAGTTCCGCTATGAGTTCAAAGCAGGCAGCGCTGCTATCGGTCTGCTATGGTCAACCTTTGACCAATCAAATCTCGGATGAGATCGGATCAATATCAAATCCAATCAAGATCAAATCTGAGATCAAATTTGGCAGTTGATTGCCACAATCTCTTGACTCTCCTAAAAACGAGTAAGAAGTCAGGGGAAATCCTCCAACGATATGGAAAGGATCAAAACAGATCAAGAAGATCAACCGACCTGCCATTCCTAGCTTCGCAGAAGCTGATCCTAGCCTCGCAGCGAGGCTACTTTCCAGATTTAAACAGATTTGATTCAATCTGTTTCCATATCTTCAAGGGACGATTATACCCTTACTCTCCTTATAAATAGCCCATCAGGGGTACAAGGAGAGAGGAGGCAAGGATATCTCCAGAAACAAAGCTTTTCTGAGACAACACGCACAAGAGGACTCCACAAGCAGAGGCTTCTTCACGACGCACCGTGCGCTCTTGAATTCAGAGACTTTTAGAGAATTGCTTCTCTAATCAGGTTGCTGATACCCTAATACCTTCTTCTCAAGGAATCTCCGGAACAAGGAGAGAAGGAATTCCTAATTAAAGGCGGTTTTGAGAAGTAGTAAGAGGGTTCTACCAACCTTCTATTCTCTGATTCCCGGAACCAGGCGAGAAGGGAATCTCATCGCTCGCATCGTCAAAGGGACAAAGTGGTCGTGCGCTGACCAGACACCTATCGGCACACTTCTCCAGAATCTCTGAGGAGATCTACTTGTAATCTTTTTAAGAATACTTGTAATTTAGCTCCTCAACCCTTTTTATTGTAAGTTTTCCCTTTTACAAATCAATGAAAAACAAGATGGCGACTCCGCTGGGGAATGTATTCTCCACTGCCGAGAATCAAGTGTCGCAATGCGGCGAACAGAGCTTCGGGTCTAACTCTGAAATTAGAAAAGCTGGTGCACCAGAGCCTCTCTGGCTAAATCTTCAAGGAAAGTCTCTGCGGAGACAGAAAAGGTTCTCTGCGAACCTACTGCGGTTCTCTGGCGCAACAAGGAAGCACGCCCGCAGTCCAAGTCCTTCACTTTCGAGAATCTGGTCGTTCAATTCGACCAAGGAAGATTTGAAGAAGTCCTCTCTGGGGGTGGCCTAATGCTTCGAGCACGGAAGCATAGGACGGTCTCCACGACTAAGGTTTCAGAACAGAAACCAGAAGCAGAATTCTGCCAACACCCTTCAGCCTCGTGTATGGCTAATCAGGTTCCTTGCGAACCTAAGTATCCTCTGCCAAAGCGGATATGGAGGCCTAAACAGAAGACTCTGGCCGAAGCTTCAGGTGTAGCTACGCCAAAACCGCGCCTGTCTCACAAAGAAAAAGGCAAGATGCCAGTCTGCTCCTACAATGCTGCCAACCATGAAGTCACGACGACAATCATACCGTCGCCCAATTCAAGAGCAGCAACGCATTGTGCCAGCCTTGTTTATACAAGCGAAGCTACTGTACCTCAGTGTACTCACTGGGTTCATCCCCTTCGCAACAGCATAGTAGGTAAAGCACCACAGTGTGCTCCGCTTTCTAGTGCGTCAAGCACTACGTTCGCGCCTATTGGCAAAGCTAGAACTCAAGCACTACTCAGTGCTAATCCTTTCTGTAGGGATAAAAGGAACAAGACATTCTCCTATGCGCTATCCAAGGGAGCTTCTGCACCAGATCGTTTAAGCCCAACTGGGTCTGACCTGCGAGAATTCTTGACGAACAAACGGAAGTCGAAATCTTTTCGAACTACTTCCCTGTTGTCAGCTGGTGACCGTCCACTCGGTCCATTGCCGGCTGGGACCAATCCCTGCCACTTCTCCAGGCCGACGATCAGTTTTTGATCGACTATCGGTACAGGCCCCGGTGAAACATCATAAAAGGAGCATCTCGCGAGATCTACCCTCTGCATCCGTCAACATGATCGGAAGAGGACGAGAATTACGCAGGGGAAGACAAGCATCTGACGATACCCCCTACAGCTCCCCATATCCAGATTATAGCCCAGGCTTAGGCGAAGTCTTGGTGCATGAAGAGGGTGTTTTTTGAAACACCAGATCTAGGGTGGTGATACCCTATAATTATGAACAGCCTTCCTCCTCAACGGCCCTAGCCTCGCCGGGGCCCAGGAGAGCACTCCAGCCATCGGATGAAGAGGACGAAGACAGTGGGTACGCCTCTTCGGCGACAGTTAGCTCAGTGCGAACAGACAGAGCATCAGTCAATATGGCTGATAACACTAATGATGACCTTCGTCGGCGCCTGGAAGCTCAGGAACAAACTTCCAAAACCCAGCAAGAGGCCCTGGACAATATTCAACAGATGCTTGCTCGACTCCTCAGCAATCGAAATGACAATGATGCCGTGAGCAATCACGATGAGGAGGAACATTTCAGCAATGAGTAGCCAAAGACGGAAAAATTCAAAGAGGGTTCTTCCTTAGACGCCGAAGTCCTCAAAGGCCTCCAGGCTCAAATCGCATCCCTAGCTCAGAGGGATGAATTAAAGAAAGTAGGGGCAGTCCGTCCTTACCCATTGGAGTGGGATTCGGTGCCATATCCACCGAAGTTCAAACCACCAACGTTGCATACGTATGATGGTAAGAGTTCACCAAATCAACACTTCTACTACTTCCGGTCTCAGACTGGTAATGTTAAAAGCAACGACGCCATCATGGCTAGGCTGTTCATTGGCACCTTAAAGGGGGTAGCATTTGACTGGTTCTGAAGTCTCCTTCTGGGCTCTATCAATTTCTGGATCGACCTGGAAACCCGGTTCCTCTCTCGTTTCTATGAGGACGATACCGAGGTAACCATGGACAAGCTCCTCTCCACGGTGCAGGAGAAGGGCGAATCCGTCCGTGACTACATTGAGCGGTTCAGAAACTTATCCTTGATGTGCCCAGCAGGGATGCCGTTACCCATGCTCTTGCAGACGTGCATGCACAACTTCCTGGACCAAGTAGAAGTTCGCATGGGGCTGTCAAGGCCCACACTTGGAAAGAATGGTCGAACAAGCTGAGATAGCCGAAAAGTCGGCTAAAAAGTTCGAACCATCCACCCCTAGAGGCAAATGGGGTATGAACAGTAAAGGACGTAGCGACCTACCGCAGTCTTCTCAAGCCAAAGGGAAAGAGACTATGTCTGTGGAGTTATCCGGGGACGTGCAGTCAAAGGACAAAAAGAGTGGCTTCAATAATCAGGAGCCTAAGTTCCCTCCAAAACAGTACTCCTTCAAAGACGATCAGGTGGTCACGATATTCCATTTGCTCCACAAAGGGAATAAAATGAAGCTACCAGACGCTCGGCGTCCCAATGAGATAGGACGCACAAATGATCCCAAATCCTGTCTCTACCACATGATGATTCACCATCCTACTGACAAGTGCTATGTCCTCAAGGACAGAAGTCAAGCCTTGATCGATGCCGGGGTTCTGACATTGAAGACGGAGCAGAAGAAAGTCACTGCCAATATGGTGACTCTCGAGTTCGGCAGCACCCAAAAGGTCACAGTTCCTGACGGGTGATTGGGAAAGAGTAATGTAGAGTTATTACACAAGTATTCAATTAAAGAAGAAAGGTTTAGAGTTAACCTTGGTGTTTGTTTACTCCACAAATGTATTCAAAGTTCAATATACCCTTTCCAATCTCCGCTATAGCAATGGCTATACCGGGTCGATTCTCCGAGAGAGCTAGCGATAGAAGCGTTACGGCATGGGGTGAAGAAATGAAAAACAAAGATTCTTCTATGTATTTATACAAATGCAAGAAGCAACATGAAAAGAAGTGATGGATTTGTGCATTATGAAAAAGAAATCAAAAGAACTTGGATGAAGTGTGTTACAAAGAAAGAAAAGCTAGTAAAGAAAGTGTTAGAAAACTCTAGATGAGAAGGTACATGGCTAGCTAACTTTACCTCATTGCTAACTTACTAAACTCAATGGTGATGCTATATTGCCTCATGTTGATTCATTGGCAATAGGAATAACTTGCTTGTTTGTTCAAGTGTTTTACCGTTATGGAGATGAGTGTTCTCTTGTTCTTAGCTTGAAGCCTCATATGAATTCATTGGCTCTCTAGATAGATGTTCAATGATGAACTCTAGGATAGGTACTCAAAGATGCTAAGTTCGAAGAATCAACATTCATTCAAACATTCAAGACATAACAACAAATTAGCTTGAGGTAGAGAAGTTGTTCTTACAAGTAGCATATGTAGGTGATCCATCTCCATGTTCCATCAAAGGCACTTGTTCTAGACAAGGCTCTAAATAAGGCACACATGAATCATATGGAGTATGAACAAGCATTTGCCAAGGGAAGCAACTCTACTTCCTTGGTAAGTAAAAGAAATATCACAATGCAAGTATAAAGATAAGCATTATCCAAAGAGATAGAAGTTAGCTAGGTAAGTTCTTAGATAGCCATGCAATAGAGACTTAGCTATCCATTACACTAGAAACAAAGCAACTATTCATGATGTAAAGCAATAGAACTAAAGCAAATGAAATAGCACTAGAATGAAAGCAAGAAATTAAAGCAAAGTAAAGTAAAGCATACTAGAGATTGCAAAGAGATGAATGGAGCTCTTTTGATAAATCCTTGCTTACAAGAATGTCACTTTCTTGATACAAGCTTTCAAACAGCACTCTCTCTCTCACTTTGTCAAAATCTCTAGGAAGAAGAAGATGAAGACTAAAAACCTAGGAGAATAACAAAATACAAGAATTTCCCCTATTTTCTTCTCTCTCTTCTCTCTGTTCTCTTCACGCAGACTCTGGTCCTCTATTTATAGCCCTCAGTGAGAAGCCTCTAGAGCCCAGATCGTTGGAGAAAAATCCGGGGCTCAACGGCCCAGATCCTGCGCGCGCGCGCGGCAAGGCGCGACCGTTTGGAAACGGTTGGCTAACAACTTTCTGTTGTGAAGTTGTTACAAGTTTGTTAGCCACGTGGCTTTCTAGAACATTGAGTTGGCGCGTGGATCTCCTTTGATTCTGAATTCAAACTTGGGCTCTTTTGGGCTTTGGATTAAATCTCTTTAATTATTGCCAATTAAAGAGATTTGGGCTTTTTTCTCTTTTAGGTTGTGGACCTGCAAAATAGAGAGAAAAGGATTAAAAATCACATTTTTATATACAATATGCATGGTATGGAAGCGGTAAAATATGCAAATATGTATAACAATCACACCCCCATACCTAGCTTTTGCTCGTCCTCGAGCAAAACAAGAAAAGAAAAAGAAAGAAAAAAAGAAATCCTAACTAGTTTATTACACCACTTTCGTAGGTGACACGATTGCACTGAGCATGTGCAACAAGCCGTTAAACCTCTAGGTTACCCTAGAGGAGGAGTGTTGTCTCCTGAGGGTTTTCAGCGGATTGCACCCACAAAATCCATAAAGAAAAATAAAAGGGTTAGTGAAATTTTTGATCCATGTTTTAAAGATTCTAACTTGATCTTTAGGTTTCAGGTTACTCTAAACTTTTCATTCCTCTTATAAGTGTCTAATTGGAGTTTTGTTTTCAGCTTAGGTTAAGATTTTAGGGAAAAGATCAAAAACCGGATTTTGCATCAATCCTAGGATATATACATCTATAAATATGAAGGATCTTTCTTAGACTAAGTTTATTTATTTACTAATATATATAATATTTTTTTTCTTCTTTTTTTTATGTTTATTTATTTACATTCCTTAGCATCCTTAGGCTTTCTAGTTTACCCTTGTAGCGAGCCTTTAACCGATGACTCCCAAACCAGATGGTCTTAGGGCACCAGATGAGAAAACATCCCTCGGGTTTAAGGTCTCGAGTAAAAAAGGCCACGAAGGAATTTAAGGACTTAACCACCTTTAGGCGTGATCGGCAATGCTTCTTGAGGCACGGCTAACCAGCTTAGTCAGTGGCTAAGTATTTATTATTTATTATTGTACATATTTTTTTCTTTTATTTTTAAATTTTTTTTATTATATATATGTGTAAATAAAATCACGAAGTCTTTGATTAATCCTTCAATATGTTTAATGTTTATATTTAAAGAAAGAATTAAAATCTAGTAATTTTTCTAATCCTTTATTACTTAACCTAAAAATCTAACAAAACTCCTCTTTTCAACTTATAATTAGAAATCTTAATTTAGAGCTTCCTTAATCCCTAATTTCAAGTTTGATTCTTTAAACATGGATCAAAGAATTTCTTCTTTTTTTTTAATATATTTTTTTTCCTTTTCTAAAAGAAAATAAAATCTAACAAGAAAGTAGAAAATCTATAAAGAAAGGTAAAAATCTAAAGAGAAAACCTAAAAAGAAACTGAAAATCCTAAAAATAAAATAAAAGGCCTAAAAAGAAAATGAAAAATCCTATGTTAGCATCTACCCCCCCATACCTATCTCATGCATTGTCCCTAATGTATGCAAGATAAGAATATGCATGAAAATAGGTAAAGGATAAAAATCATCCCCTCTGTCTCTTTGGACCAGCGGTGGTGCTTGGTCCAGCAGACTGTGATCGTCTCAATGCCGCCTCTATACTGTCCAAACGAGAGGAATTCTCCTCGATCTTCTTCCTCAGACGAACTTGCCCTCTAAAGATCTTCTTCATGCCCTTCCAGACGGCGGACATGAAGGCTCGTGATTCTGTGGGGGGATCCTGTGTCCAGAATTGGGGTTCATCTACCTCTTCTAAGCTCTCCTCCGAAGAGGACTCTACCGGAATATCCTCAGGTTGGGCCCTAGGTGTCCAGAGGGCGTGTAAGCAACCAGTGTATGAGCTAGTGGGTCTCTCTGCTACAACATACACTCGGGGAAAGGAGTCAAATACATCGTCTGGTATATAGTTTTTACACAGACGGGTAATCAAGACTGGATGGGAATACTTTGCACCCCGAGTGCGGGAGGAATTATCAAGTATGGCATGGAAGATGACCCTATTCAAACAAACCGTGTGTCTATGAGTCATTAAATCATGGATGATTTGTAACACAGGTCTGTTGAAAGTCGTGGTATGATCAAGTCCAAAAATATTGCGTTGGAGCCAACGTCCAATGCAATGTACATTTCTAAACGTGGATTGGGCTTTGAGCCCACGGTCCTGCTCTGTGCAGCGGACTCCCATGATGGGCATGTAATCAACCAGTGGCAAGGGGTCAGTATGATGGGGATGAATGGGGACATCGGTGATTTCAGCAATGAGTGGAATGGTGACAAAGATGTCACCGAATGGCATATGAACTGTGAATTGTTGTGTGTTATGATTAACAGATGCATGATCCAATGTGTTGTAAAATGTGGTGACCAATTCAGGGCAATAATAAGCATCATTTCATTGTTATCATAAACTAAGGAATACCAATTCCACGCACATATTAGATCTACAAATATATGCCCATATCCCCCTTGATCATTCAAAAGTGTAGAGAAATCCCTTCCACAAACAAACTAGGGGCCATAAATAACAGTAAAAATTAGAGCAAAGGAACCAAGGGACAAGAGATCAAACCGCCCCCGGATTTCGTGGGGGGAAATCGAAAGACAGGTGTGCAGAAGGCACCAGAGACAGCTTCGGGAAGAATGGGTCTGTTTCTGTCTCCAGGGAAAAAAATCAGTCAACCTGAACTCTTCCGGTGCTCCTGAGGTGTCAGAACGGCGGCGGAGCTGCGGCAGGGCGCGGCAGGTTAGATGAAACTAGGAGCAGAATTTTGGTGGAGGTCGGCTGTTGAAGGAATATTTCAGATCTGAATGGATGTTCTCGTTTGAGGGAGGAAGATAGGTGAAAAAGAGTATTTATAGGAGGGGAAAAAATGGTTTCCAAATTTAACCCTAGGTCAAAGGTATATTTACAACCCTAGGTCAAAAGAGTTTGGAAATGAAAGGAATCCTAGGGAAGAGAAAATCCTAGGAATTTGAAACTCTAAAATCCCTAATTTTTTTATTTTTTATTTTTTTATTTATTATTTACAAAAAGTGTAAAAGAAAATTATTTACAAGTGTGGTCCCAAAATGATATTCAGGAAAATACACGGGAAACTGTACAAATGGAATTTGTCACAAATAAACTGGGTCACAAAGACCCAATTCATGAACTTCGTGTGACACAGAATTGGTGGTAAGAAATGGCTTTAAACGTTGTCCGTTCACAGTGAATATGTTGCCATTATTCGGGTCAAGAATCTCGATCGCACCGTGGGAAAAAACTTTGTGAACAATGAATGGTCCTGACCACCTGGTTCTCAATTTACCAGGGAAAAGGTGGAGTCTTGAATTGTATAACAGAACCTTTTGTCCTGCGACAAAAACCTTTCAGTGAATGGATCTATCGTGAAAAAGCTTGGTTCTGTGTTTCGTGATCCGAGCGTTGTCGTATACCTCGTTTCTCAGCTCTTCAAGTTCAGATAACTGCAACTTCCGTAGAACACCGGCTTTATCCAAATCCAAGTTTAGCTACTTTAAAGCCCACATAGCTCGGTGTTCTAATTCAACAGGCAAGTGACAAGGTTTCTCAAATACAACTCGATATGGAGACATACCGAGGACAGTCTTGTAAGCGGTCCTGTATGCCCATAAGGCATCAGTGAGTCTGATGGACCAATCCTTACGGTTCTGTCCTACAGTTTTCTCCAAAATGAGTTTTATCTGTCGATTCGTGACTTCAACTTGCCCATTGGTTTGAGGATGATAAGCCGTGGACAATTTGTGAGTAATAGAGTATTTTCGCATCAAAGCTTCAAAAGCCCTATTGCAGAAATGACTCCCATTATCGCTTATTATCGCACGGGGGGCTCCAAAGCGAGAGATGATGTATTCTCTTAAAAACTTAATGACAACATGGTTGTCATTCGTCCGTGTTGGAATTGCTTCAGCCCACTTGGAAACATAATCTACGGCTACCAAAATGTACTGGTTACCGTAGGACAGAGGAAAGGGTCCCATAAAATCGATGCCCCAGAGGTCGAAAATTTCGACTTCCAAGATGGGTGTGAGGGGCATCATGTCTCTTTGTGTGATACGACCCGTCATTTGACACTTATCACAGAGCTTGCAGAAATTATATGCATCCTAAAGAGAGTGGGCCAATAGAATCCACTCTGAAGCACTTTCTCAGCAGTTTTCCGTGGACCAAAATGTCCACCGCAAGCTAACTTGTGACAGAATGTCAAAACGCTCTGATGTTCATCCTCAGGAAGGCATCTACGTATGATTTGGTCAGGACAGTATTTGAATAAATATGGTTCATCCCAAAAGAAGAACCGCATTTGGCGCAGAAAATGGTGTTTTTCTTGTCCTGACCAATGAGAAGGTATTTGCCTGGTAGCAAGGTAGTTCACTATATCAGCATACCAGGGCTCTCCACATATCTCAAAAATATGCTCGTCAGGAAAATCATCGTTAATCGGTATTCTCTCTTTAGGTGCATTTGGGATTCTCGACAAATGATTTGCTACCACGTTCTCAACGCCCTTTTTATCTTTAATCTCCAAATCAAACTCTTGCAAAAGAAGTATCCATCGAATCAATCTTGCCTTAGCATTCTTTTTTGCATCAAGTATTTTAAGGCGGAGTGATCAGTGAAAATAACAGTTCTGGACCCTAGCAGATATTGACGAAATTTCTCCAACGCAAAGACAACTGTTAAAAATTCCTTTTCAGTAGTTGTGTAGTTGAGTTGGGCATCATTCAGCGTTCTGCTAGCATAATAGATTACGTGTTGCCTATTATCAATACGCTGCCCTAAAACAGCGCCTATAGCAAAGTCAGAGGCATCACACATAATCTCAAAAGGCTTGGTCCAATCTGGTGCAGATATGATCGGTGAAGAGACAAGTCTACTTTTAAGCTCCTTCCATGATTTTTGACATTCCTCATCAAATATGAAGGGTACATCCTTTCCTAAGAGATTTGTCAAGGGTCTTGCAATATTGCTAAACCCTTGAATAAATCGCCTATAGAAACTGGCGTGCCCTAAAAATGATCTAATGTCTTTTAAGCACGTCGGTTCAGTGAGCTTCGTTATGACTTCCACTTTGGACTTGTCTACCTCGATTCCTATTCTTGAGACCTTGTGCCCAAGTACGATTCCTTGCTTGACCATAAAATGACACTTTTCCCAATTAAGTGTCAAGTTTTTCTCCATACAACGTTGTAAAACTAGCTTCAAATGGTACAAGCATTGCTCAAAGGAATCCCCATAGATCGAAAAATCATCCATAAAAATTTCCAAAAATTTCTCCACCATGTCCGAAAAGAGGCTCAACATGCAACGTTGAAACGTTGCAGGAGCATTGCAAAGACCGAAGGGCATCCTTCGGTAAGCAAATGTTCCAAAGGGACAGGTGAAGGTAGTCTTCTCTTGGTCTTCGGGAGCATTTGGGATCTGATTATATCCTGAATATCCATCCAGGAAACAATAGTACTCGTGTCCCGCCAATCTCTCCAGCATTTGATCAATAAATGGAAGTGGAAAGTGGTCTTTACGTGTGGCGGTATTCAACTTCCTATAATCAATACAAACTCGAATCTTCGTTGGAAGACGTGTTTGTATCAATTCTTTATTCTCATTCTCCACCACAGTAAATCCAGCTTTCTTAGGCACAGCGTGAACTGGACTTACCCATTGACTATCAGATATGGGATAGATAATCCATTGTCTAATAGTTTCAATAATCTCAGATCTAACAGCATAATAAGGGTTTAAGTCTACGCGTGGGTCTCGTTTAGGCTTAGCATCTTCCGTTAAGTGAATCCTATGTGGATAATGGCAGGACTAATCCCCTTGATATCAGCCATGGTCCAACCAATGGCTTCTCTATTTCCCTTAACACAGTCAGAAGGTCCTCTTCTTGTTGTTCAGTAAGATTGGATGCGATGATTACAGAAAAAGATTCCTTCTCATCCAAGTACTTGTACTTGAGATGATTGGGAAGAGCCTTAAGCTCAGAAGAAGGTACCGGATCTATAACTGGTTGCTCATGGTGCAAGGGAAGAATAGGTGTGGAATTAGTGGTCCGTTCAACATTTGATCCAATAATCTGATCTAGGTTGAAGTCATCCGACTCCAACTTCTTCAGACTCATACTCAATTTCCTCCACATGTTCACTGGTCAATCCTCAATCGAGTTCACTTCAAAAGAATCATTGTCCACATCCCTTGGCTGCTTCCCCAGATGGAAGACATTCACCTCTTTCGTCATATCTCCGAACGTTAACCGCAATGATCCATTTCGGCAGTTGATTATTGCGTTCGCGGTGGCTAAGAAAGGACGTCCAAGAATGACAGGTGTTTGCGCTCTGTGATTTTGTACGGGCTGTGTTTCAAGAACAACAAAGTCCACGGGGTAAATGAATTCCCCGACCCGTATCAAAACATCTGTAATTTCCCCTTGGGAATCTTTACAGAGCGGTCAGCCAATTGAATAGTCATCTGGGTAGGACGAAGGTTGCCTAACCCTAACTGCTGATAGACAGAAAAGGGGAGAAGATTGATGCTCGCGCCCAAGTCAAGCAAAGCCCTATTTATGGTGGTCTGCCCTATGATACAAGAAATGGTAGGGCTCCCTGGATCTTTGTACTTCACAGGGATAGGACCATTGAGCAGTTCACTTATGTTGGAAGCCAAAAAGACTTTTTTAGGGACATTTGCTTTTCTCTTTTTAGTACACATTTCTTTCAAAAACTTGGCGTAGGATGGGACTTGTTGAATGGCATCTAAGAGAGGGACATTGATTTGTACTTGGTTGAATATCTCTCTTATCTTCTCCATGTGAGCATTCATCTTATGATTTGTAAGCCTATTGGGAATGGGACAACAGGCTTATATGTTTGCTCATCAACTTTCTCTTTTCCTTTAGACTGGGAAGTGGATGGTTGTGTGCTTGATGAAGGACTATCTTGCAAAGGCTGGATTGGAACAGAAAGTGGTGGCATTGGCACAGATTTGGGAGAATGATTTGAAACCTTATTATCTACATGCTTTCCAGATCTAAGGATTTGAATGGCTTGGCATTGGCTGGGTCCCAAGTCTTCAACTTCGTGCAGAGGAAAATGGGCTTTGGGATGGGCACAGGTTGGCTAGGTAGCATTCCTTTTTGTCTTTCAGTCAAAGAGTTAGCCAACTGCCCTATTTGAATTTGCAATTTGTTCATGTCCTGCTGCTGATTGTTCATCATTGAAGCTTGGTTCTTAGATAAGGTCTCTATCATTTTCTCCAAATCAGAAATTCTTTTGTCTGAAGGATTGTGTGGTGGATGATGCTGAAACTGGGGCTGAAAATTTGCTTGGTATGGCACAGGATGTTGATATGACTGGAATCTGGGTGGACTCTGGTATGAATGAACATTTGGTGGGTTCTGGTGGTAAGTCGGTGGATGAGACTGAGCAGGGTATTGTTGTGGAAATGGTTGTCTCGGCTGCTCAGGGCCAGACTGACTCCAAGAGAAATCGGATGGTTTCGCCATCCCGGATTATAGGTTTTGGAGTAAGGATTGTAAGTTGGTCTGGTGTACGCGGCATTCGTACTCTCCTGAAATATTTGAGTTTGATAAACTGGACACTCCTCAAACAGATGATTCAGATCATGGCAGTAGGTACAACCCGGATTAAACAACAGGTGGGTTGACCTGATTCACAGCAGAGTTTTCCCTGGACTCTAGCAATTCAATCCTCTTCATCAACTGAGTTATCTTAGCTTCTGTAGCTATTGAGGATCCTATGGAATGTAAACCAGTTCTGAAATTGTGGGTGTAGGTTTCTCAGTACATGATTCCCACTGGACTGTCTTTTCAGCTAATGCCTCAAAAAGATCCCAACCCTGATCTTCATCCTTCTTTAAGAATTCTCCTTGACACATGGTTTCAAGGAGCGTCTTAGTCTGATAATCAAGCCCATCATAGATAATCTGGCACTGGCGCCATTTTTCTATACCGTGATGGGGACACAGGGCTACTAGGTCTTTGAAGCGCTCAAAATACTTCCAAAACGGTTCATTGGCTTCTTGTTTGAATTGCATTATATTCTTCCTCATAAGGGCTGTCTTATGGATAGGATAAAACTTTTTAAGAAAGACCTTAACGAAATCATCCCAAGAAGAAATTGCTAACTGGGAGATTATAAAGCCACTTCTTAGCGATATCCTTAAGTGCAAAAGGTATAAACCTAAGTCTAACAGCATCCTCGGTTAACTGGGAAATTCTCATCATAAGGCATACTTCTTCAAACTCTCGGATGAAGAAGTACGCATCCTCAGAGTCAAGGCCATGGAATCGTGGAAGTGTGTTTATGAACTGGGGCTTCAACTCAAAGTTATTTCCATTTGTGTTGGGAGGAGAATGCACGATGGAAGTGATGTGCGAATCGGATAGAACTTGTCTTGCAACGAAACGTTGGTGGTCATGATTGTGTCGAGTGGTGGTGTATGTGGCAGTGTAGAAGTTCTTACAAGCCTAGCAGAATTCGGATCTCGATACCACTCTTGCATACAATTACACAATCAACGTGCACCTTTCACACAGGCGGAAAATGAAAAAAAAATAACAATCAAGAAAAAAGAAAAAAAATCAATCCAAGCTTTCTAGGTTTCCTGGACCTAGACGACTCCTAACTTTAGATCGTCCACAGGAGGTTCGGTGTAGACTTTGACTATAAGCAAATCAGCCAGGGAAGGGTAAGGTTGGTGGAGGTTTTCCGTCAGAGACGTTCCTTAATTAAGTAACCAACAACCTTCGGGTTTTCGGCCCTCAACCCCTTTCCTAGACACTGATTTTACAAAAGTCACTTTCAAACACTTTCCCCCCTTAGGATAATCTCCTAAGTGAGTCCGGATGTCCTTAGGGCCAACGTCTAGCAATTTTTAATTAGAAGCTTAGGATTGTGAGTGCGTGGGAAAATGATTTGTGGGCTAAGGAAAAGGTGATAAAATCCCCACCTTATCTTTCTTATGGGTTATGCCCTTAAAGTTGATTTGTGCAAGTGTACAATATAACAAACAAGGTTCACTCAAAGCGTAATTAAATCAAGCAAAGAGTGATTCCTAGTCTATATGCTATGCTTACGTACCTTGCCTCCAGCACTCTTCAACAGTAAAAATAAAGAAATTGAAAGACACGTGCCTAGAATGCAAATGTCTAAACAATTTTTTAACTTTTCAACTAATTTTTTATTGTTGATATTAGCAGGTAATAGGTGAAACAAACAAGATTTTATGTATTGCAGCAGCAGTATTTTGCAGAGAAGCAAGCCCTGCAGAAAAGTGGTCAGTAGTCAACTCCTCCTTGCCGCAGAACCGCGGCTTTTGCCGTGGGAACGCGGCAAGTCAGAGGGCAACTGGTCTTGCTTTCGAGAGCAGAGGCCCAGAGCCGCTTATATGTATTCTGCAATGCAAATTTTCCTGTTTTCTTCACCTGTAACCTGTAACAGAGAAGAAGATTCGTTTAGTTCTTCACTTTAACCAAGAACCGTTGCTCTCCCCGGCAACGGCGCCAAAAATTTGATTGGGAAAGAGTAATGTAGAGTTATTACACAAGTATTCAATTAAAGAAGAAAGGTTTAGAGTTAACCTTGGTGTTTGTTTACTCCACAAATGTATTCAAAGTTCAATATACCCTTTCCAATCTCCGCTATAGCAATGGCTATACCGGGTCGATTCTCCGGGAGAGCTAGCGATAGAAGCGTTACGGTATGGGGTGAAGAAATGAAAACGAAGATTCTTCTATGTATTTATACAAATGCAAGAAGCAACATGAAAAGAAGTGATGGATTTGTGCATTATGGAAAAAGAAATCAAAAGAACTTGGATGAAGTGTGTTACAAAGAAAGAAAAGCTAGTAAAGAAAGTATTAGAAAACTCTAGATGAGAAGGTACATGGCTAGCTAACTTTACTCATTGCTAACTTACTAAACTCAATGGTGATGCTATATTGCCTCATGTTGATTCATTGGCAATAGGAATAACTTGCTTGTTTGTTCAAGTGTTTTACCGTTATGGAGATGAGTGTTCTCTTGTTCTTAGCTTGAAGCCTCATATGAATTCATTGGCTCTCTAGATAGATGTTCAATGATGAACTCTAGGATAGGTACTCAAAGATGCTAAGTTCGAAGAATCAACATTCATTCAAACATTCAAGACATAATAACAAATTAGCTTGAGGTAGAGAAGTTGTTCTTACAAGTAGCATATGTAGGTGATCCATCTCCATGTTCCATCAAAGGCACTTGTTCTAGATAAGGCTCTAAATGAGGCACACATGAATCATATGGAGTATGAACAAGCATTTGCCAAGGGAAAGCAACTCTACTTCTTGGTAAGTAAAAGAAATATCACAATGCAAGTATAAAGATAAGCATCATCCAAAGAGATAGAAGTTAGCTAGGTAAGTTCTTAGGTAGCCATGCAATAGAGACTTAGCTATCCATTACACTAGAAACAAAGCAACTATTCATGATGTAAAGCAATAGAACTAAAGCAAATGAAATAGCACTAGAATGAAAGCAAGAAATTAAAGCAAAGTAAAGTAAAGCATACTAGAGATTGCAAAGAGATGAATGGAGCTCTTTTGATAAATCCTTGCTTACGAGAATGTCACTTTCTTGATACAAGCTTTCAAACAGCACTCTCTCTCACTTTGTCAAAATCTCTAGGAGGAAGAAGATGAAGACTAAAAACCTAGGAGAATAACAAAATACAAGAATTTCCCCTATTTTCTTCTCTCTCTTCTCTCTGTTCTCTTCACGCAGACTCTGGTCCTCTATTTATAGCCCTCAGTGAGAAGCCTCTAGAGCCCAGATCGTTGGAGAAAAATCCGGGGCTCAACGGCCCAGATCCTGCCGCGCGCGCGCGGCAAGGCACGGCCGTTTGGAAACGGTTGGCTAACAACTTTCTGTTGTGAAGTTGTTACAAGTTTGTTAGCCACGTGGCTTTCTAGAACATTGAGTTGGCGCGTGGATCTCCTTTGATTCTGAATTCAAACTTGGGCTCTTTTGGGCTTTGGATTAAATCTCTTAATTATTGCCAATTAAAGAGATTTTGGGCTTTTTTCTCTTTTAAGTTGTGGACCTGCAAAAATAGAGAGAAAATGATTAAAAATCACATTTTTATATACAATATGCATGGTATGGAAGCGGTAAAATATGCAAATATGTATAACAATCAACGGGACCTATCCAGCCCCTGCGCCACGGTTGGACGTCAAGCATCCTCCAGCTACAACTCAAAACAATAAGGGTCTTGTTCCCTTAACATTGAAGACAGGGGAAGTCATGTGGATACACCCAGACCTCGTCCAAGACGTGCAGTGGGATTCAAAGGAGCCCAACTCAAAGGGCAAGTCTTGCAATGTCATCTCCATCCTGCCAGACGACCCCTCCTTGTTCAAAAGGACGACAATGGTCACGAGCAGGCCATTTATTATCTGAGCAGGACTCTGATAGGGGCGGAATCTCGCTATAATCCTATCGAGAAGGAGTGCTTAGCTCTTGTCTTTGCCGTTCAGAAGACACGACATTATTTGGTTGGCCAAACCATCCATGTCATCTCCAGAGTGAACCCATTGCGTCTCCTTATGACAAAGCCAGGATCACTGAATTCTAGATTGGCTAAATGGGCACTTCTTTGTCTCAATACGACATGATCTTTACCCCTCAGAAGGTGGTTGCCCTGGCAGAGTTCTTGGCTGCTCATCCAGTTTCGGAACATTCAAAACTTCACGAGGATATTCCAGATGAAGTCTTCGAGTCCAATGTAACCTCAGAGGATGAAGTGTGGTAGATGTTCTTTGATGGAACATCACGAATAGGCCTAAAGGCAAGATCATTGCCAGAGTGGGGTTGTGTTTATCTCCCCACAGAATCATGTCCTTCCCAGAGCATTTTCTCTGACGGAATCATGCTCCAACAATGTAGCGGAATATAATGCCCTGCTCATTGGTCTTCAGCTTGCCCATGGAATGGGGGTACGCTACCTCGAAGCTTACGGTGATTCAAAATTGATCATCAATCAGGTTAAAGGCGAATACAAAGTTCGCCACGAGGACTTAGTGCCTTATATCACACGGCCATTGAATTGGCTGACCTATTTAAAGGTTTCTACATCGGGCACGTGTCTCGATCTCAGAATACCAAGGCGGATGCTCTTGCTGCATTAGCAACAACACTAGCCTTGCCAGCCAACACCGAGTATCACCTCACAGTCGCAACTCGACATCTTGTATGCTCCAAGCACATGCTAAGAACTCGAGAAGCCTATAATGTCTCCATGGATCTTGAGCCAAGAGACTGGCGCTTTCCTCTCATTGACTATGCTTTGCACGGTCTGCTTCCAGACGATCCTAAAGAAGCGGCGTCTGTCAAACGAAGGTCTCTCCGTTTCTACTACGATCCAACTTTGAAAACACTTTACCGTCGTTCATATGACGGTGTTCTCCTCCGTTGCCTTTCTCATTCAGAGGCACATGAAGCGCTTAAAGAAGTGCACGACGGCATTTGTAGAGCTCATCAGCCAGGTCCGAAACTAAAGACAGGTTGCGTCGGCTTGGATATTATGGCCAACTATGATAGTCGATGCCATCCAATATGCACGAAGGTGTAAAGCATGTCAGATCCATGCATACTTCATACACCAGCCTTCGGAGTTGCTCCACCCGACTGTTGCTTCATGGCCATTTGAAGCATGGGGAATAGAGTCGTAGGACTAATCAGCCCCTCTTCGACAAAAGGTCACTGGTTCATCCTCGTAATAACTGATTACTTTTCAAAATGGGCGGAAGCTATACCATTAGCTGAAGTCAAAACCTCTAATGTGGTTAACTTCATCAAACACCATGTCATCCATCGATTCGGTGTCCCTAGGCGGATCATCCACGACAATGGTCCCCAATTCATAAGCCAAGTATTCTATCGGTTCTGCCGATAAATACCGAATTCAGAATGTGACTTCAACTGCCTATAATCCTGCCGCCAATGGCTTGGCGGAAGCATTCAACAAAATGATCATCAAGCTACTCAAGAAGTTTGTCTCCTCGAACAAGCGAGATTGGGACGAAAGCTCGGTGAATGTCTCTGGGCCTATTGAACCACGGTTCAGGACCACCGACAGGCAATACGCCTTTTTACCTAGTATATGGGTGCGAAGCAGTCATCCCATTGGAAATCCAGATGCCGTCATTGTGAGTAGCTCTGACCACTAAAAATCACATCAGAAGACAATGATCGGTTACGTCTTCAAGAGCTCGAAGCCCTAGATGAGAAGCGACTTCAAGCCCAGCAACATATTGAGCTATATCAAGCTCGAATCTCAAAAGCCTTCAATAAGAAGGTCAGACAGAGAGTCTTCCAGAAAGGAGACCTGGTTTAGCCGTCAGACGACCGCTGATTATGACGCACAAGACCAAAGGCAAATTTCAGCCTAAATGGGAAGGACCGTTCATAATAGAAACAGTCTATTCAAGCGGAGCATACCGCCTTATGACTTCAGATGGCGACCTACTCATGATGCCGATCAATGGCAAGTCTTAAAGAAGTATTATCCTTAATCAAGGATCCTTCTCATGATCAAGTTAACACTACACCTCTGATCAAGATCTTCGTGTCAAAGTACACACAAAGAGAGCCTTTCTCTCCTCCAAGCGAGATAATACAAACCGTATAAACCAGTAGGAACTAGTCGTGCAATGGCTGTCCCGAAGGAGAATCGAGGGTATTGATTGGGAAAGAGTTGTGTGGAATTTTAGCACAATATTATGTAAAATGAGAAGGTTTAGAAACAACTCAAGTGCTTTGATTACTCCACAAATGTGTATGAAAGATGATAATAATACCCTTTCCTATCTCCGTTATCATAGAGCTATACCGAGTCGATTCTCAGGGAGAGCTAGCGATGGAAGCGTTACGGATCGAAGTGAAGATGTAAAACGAAGATTCTTCTATGCTTTAAAAATAAAAACAAATGGGAAAAAGAAGTGAAGAATGGATGGATATGTTCATGATGAAAGTGAAAAGAAATCAAGAAGAGGTTTGCTTTGGTATTCACACTAAAAAGAAAAGAAAAACTTTGAAACAGACTTGAATAAAAGAAGACCATGACTAGCTAACCTTACTACCTTGCTAAAGACTTACTAAAACTCCGTGATAGTGAATGCGTGCCTCATGTTGATTCATCGGCATGGATTTGTCTTGCGTGTTGGTCTAATTACCTTCCCACTTGGATGACGGGAGCTCATCTTGGACTTTGTCTTGTAGCCTCCATAGATGTCATAGGCCAAAAGTTAGACTTCAATAATGGAATCAAAGAGCTACACTCAAGGGATGCAAATGAAGAACATAGACATTCAATAATGGACTTAAAGAAGTTGTACATCAAATAGCATATTGGTGATCCATCTCCATGTTCCATCAAGGCACTTGTTCAAAGACAAGGCTCTAAATGAGGCACACATGAATCATATGGAGAATTACAACAAGATACTTGCCAAGTAATGAAAGAAACCCATCGGAGAGAGAAGATCATACACTTGCAAGATGAAATAAAGCAATCACCCATGAGTTAGTGAAGATAGCAAGGCTAGTGGTTAGCTAGTACATGGAGAAAGAATTAGCTACTACTAGCCATTACAAAAGAAAAACAAAGCATGAAGTAAATTGCAAGAAAGAAAGAAAGCAAGTAAAGAAAGCAAGTAACTAGAACCAAGCTCAAGTAGAGGAAGGAGAATGGATGAATCCTTGTTGCTTCAAGTTGTCACACCTTGATTACACAAGCTCTCTCTTCACAATCTCTCTCTTTTACAAAGTATCTGGAAGAGGAAGATCATAGAGAGCTACAAAACATCCTAGAGACAAACTAACAAAAAATACAAAGCTTTACACTAATCTCTCTCTCTTCTCTGATCAGTCTTTGACGCAGGTCCAAGTGCAGTATTTATAGGCCCTGAGAGAACTCTCCAGAAGACGAACAGGTGGAGAGAAATCTGGGACTGAACGGCCCAGATTTTGCGGTGGATTGTGCGGCAAGTCACGGCACTTTTGTGGCCGTTGGATCCCAAATTTTTGTTACAAGTTTGTTACGAGGTGTTATCCACGTGGCCTTCTAGAATCTTGAGTGTTGCGTAGAATTCTCTAGATCCTGGGCTCAAATTTGGGCTTTATTCTGGCTTTGAATAAATCACTTAATTATTGCTAATTAAAGGATTTATGGGCTTTCTCTCATTTCAGTTGTGGACCTGTAAATATATAGAGAAGATGAGTAAAAATCATTTATTATTATTTGCTAAAATGCATGGGAATGATATGGTAAAATATGCACTTT
>JAVJIF010006981.1:0-226234 GCA_038442645.1 Agave tequilana | reverse complement strand
AAACACATCAAGTATAACACAAGAGTGTAGCCGAATTCCGGTGAAAAGCTCTGAACTATCTCCTCAAGATTCCTCTAGATAAGAGTTGAGGTGCCTCTATGGCTCTCTTGTTGAATACATGTGTGAGCAAACAATCCCAAGCATATATCAATAAGGCACAAGATATATCAGGCATATAAAGATAAAATCAATATAAGCATGCAAGATATAAACACAAGTGAGAGATAGAGAGAGAGCAATCGCAAACACGGGAGATTTATTTCGAGTTTCGAGCACCCTTGCTCTACATCTCCAACTTCAACACTATGAAGGATTTCGACTAGAATCGATCCCACCGGATCACTCGGTGTCGCAACACCTACAAGGAGTTCACACTCGAACTCTTGGACTCACTAGTCCCTCTCTGTTCCCGCAAGCAGAACTACACACGCAAGCACACTAGCTTGCCGAGGCCGCACCTCTACACCGAGCTCCCACAAGAACTCGAAACAATACGAACCGCAAGTTCGCCTCCTCAAATACAAGGTAAAACACTTTGGTGATCTCAACACTTTGATCACCTAAAATACTCTCACAACAAAGATCCTTATAGGATTGATATAGCAATGTATAGCTCAAGTGTGTATGAGAAAACTAGGATTGATTTGGTGGTGAAAAAACTCAAGAAAACTCTTTTTCAAAACACTCTTGATAAACTCTCCTTTTGATATGAAAAATTGGCTCTTGAACAAGTGGAGAAAACCTCTGAAATAGATGGGAAAAACTAGCTTGAAAATTCTACAAAAAGCTTGTGTAAAATAGCCCAAAACAACCCCAATTTATAGGCCTAAAAAACACAGCCATTGAGGTCTAACTCAGCAGGAAATCCTGCTGTCGGTCGACCGGCCGGTCGACCGTCAATGGTCGGATTTCCGACCGTTGTGCCACCGCCGTCGGACGAGCCCGGTCGACCGAGGCCTAGATACAGAAAGCAGAAAACTCTCCGCCGGTCGATCGGGGCCAGATCCAGAGAGCAGAGCTCTCTGGCGGTCGACCAGGTCGGTCGACCGGCCCACCAGCCAAAGTGGTTGTGCACATTTGTGCACCTCGGTCGATCGGACCGGTTGTCCGACTTCTGCCTCGGTCGACCGATAGAAGGCCAGGTCACAAATTTTTAGAGATTAAAACATGATTTTTTTACCTTCAATAAAATCACATAAATTCTCATAAATTCTAAAAAAATAAGTTCATTAATATATTTTGAAATACAAACATGTTTGATTAAAAATCAAAACATATTACAAACATCTTGAACTATTTTTGTGACAAGGAAATTTTGGCTTAAACAAAAATCTGTATTTTTCAAAAACAATCTCCAAATTGAAAAACGATTTTTTCAAAACTTCTTCAAATACAAAAACAAGATATTTTAGACACTTTTGAAGTTTAAAGTATATGGATATGATCCACTGCACATATGAGATGAAATATTTATGTTTTTGACATTAGGCTCTAAAATAGTTTTGATAAAACATGTGTATATTTTGAACCTTTAAAAATCAAAACGGTATTTTCTAGAACACATATAAATTTTATGTGTGAGTGTATATGAACTTGAGCAATCCACCAATAATCTATCCTTTACATTTTATCTAAAAACAATATCTTGACACTTAAAAAATCCGACACAAGTCTTCTGAAAATCTTCTCTTGAAAATCTTCTCTTCTTCTTGACTTGGTCCAAACCTTGATCCAATTTGAGTTAGACTCCTCTTGAGTACTTGATGCGATCTTGAAATGCGAGCTCTTAAATGTACAGTGCTAGCTCCAAAACTTGACTTCGAATCTTTTGTTGAAGCTAAACACCTACTAAGATCTTGATCAAATATCTGAGACTAGTTAAACACAAGATCATTAGTACTATAACTACATGAGTTAATCATCATCAAAACTAGAGCGATGGGCCTTTGGGCCAACAATCTCTCCCTTTTTGATGATGATAAAACTCATGGAGTTATTTATACATGGATTAAAGTTAAGCTTCATGGAAGCTCCCCTTTAATTCATACATAACGATAAACATAAATATATTCAATGAAGTGCATAAAATTAAACAAATATATATATATATGTGTGTGTATGCATAAGTAAGGAGATAAACATGCATAAATTCACCAAATTCTTCTCCCTTTTTGCATAAACAAAACATATATGCATAAACTCTCAAAATTCTTCTTTCCCTTTTTGTATAAAACAAGGAAATGAAATAAGTATGCATATAAAACTCATCAAATACTTCTCCCCCTTTTTGCCAATTCATCAACAAAGGGGCGAAAACAAATCAAACAATAAAGATATATGTGATATACATTCATAAAGAAGAGAGACGTGAAGTTAGCTCCCCTGCATACATGCATTATATGAAGAAGAGATGATAAGACCCTAACTCACATAAAGCATAGTATGCAATGTATGAACGGAGATGTTAAGCTCCCCCTACACACGTCAAGAAATTTTAAAATCACTTTAAAATAAAATTTTGAAATCTCTTAAGTCAAAAAAATAAATTTGAGATACCACTTGTAAATAAACAAAATATTTGATACCACTTGTAGATAAACAAAAAATTTTGAAATACCAAAAGAGAACAATGCAGAAGCTCATTAAGATACCAATAATATTTAAAAAATTAGTCAAGCTTAGCATAAACATAATTTGTGCTTTAAACATGTAAAGTTATTGTAAAATAAGCACAATCAAATCACATATATGTATGAAAAAGAAAATACCAATTGAAATTGATATTATTTGAGATTTTGAAGCATACATATATAGAGACAAATATGAGTATACAAAAAATAGAATTTCATGAAGTTCATTTGTATATCTCATAACTATCCACCCTATTCATGCACATGTTAAAAAAAATATTTTCAATAAGGAGCATACAAGGCATGGTCGCCCATCATCCGCCCTTCAAGGATAGAAGTTTTCAAAAAAAATTGAAAATAGTTGTACATTGAAAACACTACAAAATGAAGAATAAGTAACTAGTTAAAATAATTTTTGAAAAACTACTTAAAGATCCTTCAAACATGAAAACAAATCATGTATCCCATGAATCATTGCTAAGAACACAAAAATTGTCACTCAAGGTCTATAAGGCTCAAAAAATATGCTCATGAAGTAAAGTCATGAGTAAACAAAAAAATAATGTGAGTAGATAAGAGTCATGTGATTAGCATATTCATGAAATAATTAATAATTGCTTTTTTTCTTTCATGGTAGGTGAACAGACGGACGAATAAAGTTTCTATATGAGTCATAGGAGGAAACTTTCCTTCGGTTGATTTTGACCAGGGGTGAGCATTGATCAGTTCAGTTTGATTTTACTGATTTTGAAAAAAACGAATCGAACATGATATAGAACCGAACTAACATACTTGGTTCAATTTGATTTGGTTCATTTAATTCAGTTGACCTCTTTAAATAACCCATCGTAATTCTAAGCTATCAACTTTAACCTCGAAATTTTCATATAAATCTAGAATTTCAATTTGTTTTCTGTCATGTGACTTGATGTGTGTCATATATAACACCAAGAGTAAAAAAATGTTTACAGTGTACAATTAAGGATGCAGAATTCTTAAAATTCATGAAATATGGATGCATAGCATTATTTTTTGGTTGCAATTGCTAGTTCATATTGTTTTTTTTTTATTGTCTTGATTTGAGGATTGTTTATTTGCATATATTAACCTCTTAGAGATTTCATGAATCTAAATATAGATTTTTTTTGCTAAAGTTAGAGAGATTCTTAATATTGGAACAGCTGGTGTAGAGAACAAATTGGGCTCATGGTTAGAACTATTAGAGATAAATATCTCACACTTCTGTCTAGAACATTAGCTGCATCTTAAAGCATTTTAAGACAATGATCTCACAGTTTTATTTTTACGTGTATAGTGTACTAAAACAGAGATATACTATAATCCCCTCTTTTATCATAATAAAACAGAGACAATGATCTCACAGTTTTGGTGATAATAATTCGGTCGGTGTGGTCAATTTCGGGTATCGAAACGAAAACAAAAGCCGACCGAATTGCAGCGATTCGGTTCGAGTTGGGTTCGATTTTCAGGTATCGGTCAGTTTTTTGATTTTTTCCGAACTCTACTAAACCCTAACTAATATCAAGTGAACCTCGTATTATGGGGACTAATATCCAAAAATGATATTATTCAAAAAAAAATATTCAAATAGGAGATTTGTTTGAGACCAAGATCCGAAACACCCAATATATATTTGCTTCACATGGACGGGGGACACTTTGGATTTGTTCAAAACTGAATTTTAAAAATGAACTTGTTTTCGGGTAAATTGCATAAAACCCCTTTAGCCTAAGAATGTTGCAACAAGTTCCATGTTTTACTAGATTCCGCATGCAACTCATCTCCTTTGATTTGGCAAAACACCTTATTCAGATTGTAGCTCGAGTCTGACTCGAAAGTATTAATGTGAAAAGACGAAAGCTATATAAAAAAAATAAAAAAAAGGAAAAAAGAAAAAGGAAAAAGACTTTAGGCCCGAATAAGATGAGTTTTGCATGATTCATCCTCAAAAGCAAACTATTGTGACCTATCATTCTATGTTTATTGAGGAGACTTTGTTATGTATAGCTCATGTGTGATTTCTTGTGATGAATACTGCAAGCAAAATATCATCGAACAACACGTTGTTCTACCCATTGGGGTTTATAGTTAATTTATTGTTTTATAAACATTGTTATTGTTATTGTTACTGTGATTATATCGTGATTATTATTGGAAGCACGAAAGGCATAAATTTCATTCCATTTGATATTCATAATAAATAATCACATGAGAAGGGGATGAAGACATAATTACATTAAAAAAAAACTTGTACAGAAGAGAGGAAACTGGTGCATCCTCTGTTTAGTTCATGCTATATGGGCGTTTTGGCTTAGTTTTAGAGACTGTTTGCTTAGGGATAAAAGTGAGAAAGTAAGAAAGTAGTAATAGTTTTATTTAAAACATGATAATTGGTTAGTAAATTTTTGACGTTTGGATATTGTTGGAAAGTGTGGTTTGAGAAATATTATATCTTTTCCTGTGTTTGGATGATAATGTTGAAGTGGAAGTGGAAAATTTAATTACAAAGTTCATCGCAAAATAATATTAAAAAAAATAAATAAAAAAAAATTAGACTGTAATTAGAATGCAAGTGAGATTTACATAATCACAAAATTAACTGTTTCGAGTTACAACTTATTACAAATGAGATTTACATAATCACAAAATTAACTGTAGCACCCTGTAAGTGAGGAAATGGTTACGTAAAAAAGAAAAGAGAAAAGGAAAAAGAGTTTTCTTATTTTTTTTCTTCTGATGTTTGAATATATAAGGAAGTGAGAAATGACACTACCTCATTTTCTTACTTCCGCCCACTTCCTTGACTCCAAGCAGCCCCTTAGAGAAACTGTACGGACCATATAGCCTAATTTTTAATTAAGAATATAACAAAATATTCTCCAAAATGGAGGGCACAAACATTTGTGAACTCTTACAAAAGTTGACCCCTCAAACAAAAGGAGACGTTGTCAGGATTTTATCATAAAAATTTTATAATAATATTTTAGTTATCATATACTTCACCAAATGTGAGGTCCTTTAAATTGTCTTGCACTTTCTAATTGCATTGTAGAGATATAGTTGTGTCATTTTAGAAGGATTGGAGGCCGAATATTTCTCACTCTAATATAACTTTGTGATATTCTATTGCAAAATCTACCTCATTAAAGTTGATCTACATTATATCAAGTACCTAAAATTTAAAAATCATCTAGTTTAAATATTTTTTGCCTATTCATAAAGTAATGAACGGCCCGAAATAGTGAGTTGGTTGGTTTAACGGTGTAGAATATTTAAAATCTAACAAAAATTAGTGTGTGAGAGTTTTTAAATGTTTAAATCATAATGAAATGGTCGTATCGAGTATTTGTATGTCTAAAGACGTAATATGCTATTTTCGACAATTTATTTTGCGCCTACTTGATGGATGTGCAAAAAGTAATCAAAATACATGTTTAAAATAATGTAGATCAACTTCAACGGAATAAATCTTGTATTCAGATGTTGAGTGAGAAGAATTCGGCTTCTAATTCTTCCGTAATCACACAAGTCTATCTCTTATAAATTAATGCAATCACAATGCTTATCATCTCAATAAAAGAGATATGAGTTAGCATTGACTTAGAGGGAGAGGAAAAAAGAGCATGGAAGTCTCCAAACTGTATTTGCTATCTCGCTAATTATGGAGCTATATTGGACAAAAGCATGTCAAAAAGGAAAGAATAAGAGAGTCCATGACTCCACATCAAGCTGTGATGCAAGACTGCAACCAAACATATTTATATATAGCACCGTCTTTAAAGCAAGAACAGCTCAATGGTCCTAGGAAATATCTATAGTATATACAGTTTTCTTTCACACCAAAGTCATGTCCTTTATAACAAATTTTAAAGAGGTTTCCTTTTCATGTCTACTAATATATATGGTCCCGATTAGTGTTAGTGTAAAAGAAAAATAAACCAAAGGGAAGTGGGCTTTCCCTGTGAATTGAAAATCTAACACTTCTAAGTTAGAGTTGTTATACGTCCTTAAACACTGTGTCTGAAGTAATATTTGACCTACTCAAGTGCAAGGATCTCAAAGTCATATTGTACAGCAGTTGAAGTTCTCTGGTGTGTACCAACTAGATACTCAAGTGATCTCCTCGATCTGTTAATGTGGTCTGCACAGACATGACTCTACTGACGAGCTAGACACACTTCAAATAAGCTGCATGGAAGCCTATTTATAGGACTCCTGGATCAGTCCAAGGGTCACCATTCTTTATAGAGGGTAGCTTAAGAGACTTATCTAGATTTAATGAATCCAGCCCACATGTCACCATTTCTTAATGGGGTAGTCCAAGAGACTTGTCCAGATTCAATGAATCCAGCCCAATCCAAGTTCAATGTAGGAAGATCAAAGGTCTTAAATGCATTAACCACACCCATTCCAAGCCCAAGTAAGTTTGTACAAGAATTAGTTAGATAAAATGTTTTCAATTTGCCTTTGACAAGCTTTGAACCCACGATCTTTAGTGTGACAAAATAAAATTTTACCAATGAGCTATTTAAATTTATTACAATAAATATATATGCATAAGATATATATACTTTGAAAACTCTTTCATGTTTTGAAAAGCAATTATGCACAAAACATCTAACAATTACAACCTTGAAATACTTGATTGTATACAAAAACATAATTCTCAAAAACTTGAAGAAGTCATATCAGTTTAAATCAGCATTTTTATTTCTACTTCATGCTTCTTTGCAGCTGGAGAAGAATGGATCATTTCACTTATGTCGCAAACCAGATTTCTTGGCTTACTTTCATCTCTAGGGGGATTGCGTGTGAGGAGCAGTCCTTCACAGACCTTCGGAAGCTCGCCATTATAAGCTTTGCAGATGTACGCTTCAAAGTTTCTATAATCCTAATGCAAAAACAAAGAGCAATAGTGAATGAGATCTATTCTTTTTGATGTTTCAATCCAAAGATAAGAAACCAAAATGAAATAGAGTGAAAAATATACTATAAGGACTAAAACACTACGAGTAAATATAGAACTTTTCTTTACTTAATTTAGTGAACACTGATATTAGAAGGCCAACACGAAGTGGAAAATCCAACGAACTTTTATTTTGAAATAATAAAACTAATTCTTAGTAAAAATTTCAATCGAAAACCCAGTGAATTTGTTGCTCTCTTATTAGAGAAGTGAAACACTACTTCTTTACATGAACGTCATATTGTAGGAGAATCATTAGAGATTACATGAAAATAGTTGTCGCCCATGCCATTTTGATGAGAAGATTACATGAATTCTCGTATGTTATAAAACTTACATCATAAAGGGGTTGCCCATCCACAACCACCCAAGGCACATATCTATGAGGGGGTTGAAGTGCATCAGTTTGTGTTGCATACTGTAGCTCAAGCTGAAAAGGGGAATAAACAATCAATTTGAAATATTACTTCAAGAAGACAGCAACACATATCATATATGTATGCATGTTTAGATTTATACAATGCTCATCATCACCTCATTAAGGGGGTTTAAAACAAAATAATGATGACCGATAACGATGATTAGTTGCTTACTCGCTTGCTGCATTAGGTAGCAGAAGTACTAAAAGGATGAAAATTGATAATCATTACAGTATCTCAAAGAATGAAGAGGGATAACGAGCACAAGCATTGGAGGAGACAAGGGAGGTCAAAAGAGACTTAACCTTTTGGCCATATCCACTATTATAGCAATCCAAGATAGCTTGTGAATCCATCCCAGTAGTTTGGAAACAAGATTCCCAATCTGTGTATCTGTGCTCGAAAACCAATTGCTCAATGCAGTACACGAACTCGAAATGCTCTTGCTGCATCAATTTGCTGGGGTCAATGCATCTGATATATATATATGAGAACTTGAAGCAATTATCAGTCTTTAGAACTAAGTTTTGGAACACATATACAAAAGACAAAGCAGAAGTATATAATAATTTCTGACATATTCTACATAATATGATGTTCATACAAACAATATGATTTAACTTGTCATTAGCATGATGCGTGAGCTATACAGCCATTTTTACAGTAACAAGTGGAAGAAGAAAAAAAAGTGTGATTACCACATCAGGCCAAGTACTGATAGCACAAGCTTCCACGGTATTCAACAAACATTCGTATGCGCCATGCTGCAAATTACTGAGAGAAAGATCAGTCTGTCTTGACTTAGAGTAACAAATTAAATCTTATGCTTTTTAGAAGATCGCAAAACTCGTAGCTTCCGGTAATTGAAAGAGCAAGCTAGAAACAATGTTTGAAACAAGTATTATTACACTGAGAACAAGGTAGAAGAAAACAAGTTTTGAGTGTTTTGATAGAATTGGAGATGAGAAAGATGGCTGTTGCTGGTGACAACATTCTTAATCAGAGAGTTAGCATTTCAATCAAACCATAAAGACTAATTGGGTGTGCCTAAAATGATTTAAGGGTAAAAAACAGAAACATAAAGATTTTGGGAGCTAAAATGAAAATAGAAGGCTAATTTGAGGCATCATTAATAGGATATATCGCATAAAAAACCCCTTCTATATTAAAAAAAAAAACAATTTTGTACTCGAGCAGAAAACCGTCGTGTATAATCAAATTCAGAAGAAAATATTCATGTACTATTGTAATATTTTATAACTTCTATTGATTCTTTGATAACAGTAGGAGATTTTTTTACTATATTTTAGCTACAACAACTGTTTTACTAGCCGTATTCAATAAAATGAGAGAATTTATTGTATTCTCCAATATCATAGGCTAAGTTTGATAGCACATAGAGTTTCTGCTTATTTCAATAGTGCCGGGGGAGGTTACGACATAACGATAGTCTTCGGGGTTTGCCTGCAATTTACCCCTGTTAATATTTAAAACAATCAGAAAGCATTTATATAAATAGAGAACACTTTGAGGGGCTAAATATAATAACTCATTCTTTAAGTTCATTTCTGAGTCATTCTAATAACGTCTCGATCCCATATTAACACCAAAAAAAAAAAAAACAAAGAAAAAAGAAAAAAAAGAAAGAAAGAAAAAAACAGCAAAAAACAAGAACAAGAAGAATCTCGTCCTCACAAATTGCAGAAAACGCCCTCATTCACCACACCAAACTCAAAGGCCCCTCCGACCTACTAACACGCTCAGTTCATTCACTCCACTGAGAAAGAGAACTCAAAACTGTTAGCAAGAGAAGATAAGAAAACCTGGCAGGAGATGGAGCCGTTGGATACGACCTGAGCGTTCCCGTAGGGCACGAGCTCGAGATCGACGATCGAGATCAAGCCGTCGTCGAAAATCTTTGGCAAATAATTCACCAAGAAGTTCGAGCAGTACGGGCACAGAGTCTCATAGTACAGTGACAGAGTGACCTTCGAAGACGAAGCATGGCAAAGAGAGGAGACAGTAAAGAGAAGAACAAGAGCCAAACGAAACGAAGCCATGTTCGCAAGCAAAAGAGAAGAGGGTGATATTATTTAGACTATCAGAAACAATGAGGGGAGGCTGTCACGAGCGTATGCTCACTCGCGGACTAGGTTAAGAGCGAGCTCAGGCGCAGTTTGGATTATGCTTTGCTTCACACTGGTTTGTTTTGAGCGGGGGAATTGTTTTGCTGTTGAGATGTGATGCGATGAAGGTTAAACGGTTGCTTTGTTCTTTGCTTCGCTCTTGCCACTAGTGCCGTTTGCCTTTGACCTTTGAATCTTTTTTCTTTTTGCAATTTCGATCTACTTGGCATTAAATGAAAAGTACAAGGAGGGATCTGACAAAATTCTGGAGGTGGTGGGTGGGGCCTTTATTGCAAATTCTGCGGGCGTTGATTCTCGAGAATGGCCGCCGAATGGGGCCCACATGACTTTGAAATTTTGCATATTAATGCTTCTAAGCCTTTTAATTGGTCAACAATCCACCATGACACTGCCTCACGTAGCAAAATGAACCTTGCCCAACCAAAGGAAAACATATTATAAATGCAAAACTTTTTATAAGTAAACTATATGAACAAAATGTTGAATCAGATGAATGGATGAACAAGTGTCACTGTTGCACAGTGGTAAAATTTTTTTACAGTAAGCAAGAGGTTTGGATTTAAATCCCGCTTCCACTAGGCTACGACCTATATTTCAAAATAAAAAAAAGATTGAATTGATGGAAATACATTTGAAAAACAGTAAATATAACACTCCGTCCCCGGAATACATACTCATATACGTGTCCTGATTTTTTGATCTTATTTTCCTATTTGTCCCCGTAATTATTTTTATTTTGTGATTATTTATATTATTACTTAATATCGGATCCAGATCTTTGGACTCAAAGTCAGCCCGAATCCGAACCTGGGACCCGACCTAGTGTACTACTTGATTTGACTTTTCTGATAGTCAGATTAGACGATTTCAGTTTCAAATATTGATTTTCAATATTTTGAATTTTTCACGATTTTCTGAAATTTTTTTGAATTATTTTGTAAAATCTTCTAAAATCGGTGTCGACCGGTATCGTGATCGATTTCAGAATTTTTAATTTGCAAACGGTATTGAATTTCTTGAATCTGATTTCACATTATTCCTTAGGATAATATTTTTCATTTTTGAGAATTTTGTAAATTTTTCTAAATTAGTCAAAATTTTACCAAATAAAATAACATTTGTGTTTTTCCCGGATTTGGAGTTTTGGCCCAGGTAATCTACTTTTGTTTTCCTTTCCTTTTTCCCTTTTCCTTTCTTTTCTTCTTTTTTCTTCCACCAACTTCCACAACCTTCCCCAACCTTCCACCACATTTCACCATCGTCTCCCTCTTTCTTTCTTTTCTTTTCTATTTTCTTCTTTTTCTTTTCTTCTTCTTTTTCCTTCTTCCTCATCTGGTCGGTGATGTAGCCCTCTCCCCTCCTCTTTCCCTCTCCTCATTTCTCCCTCTGACTCTCTAATCTATCTCCCTCTCACATATCTCTCTCACTCACTCTTTAATTTCCTCTCTCTCTCTCTCTCTCTCTCTCCCCCCCTCTCCCTCCCCCCCACCCAGTCGGCGGCCTCCCACCGCCGATCACTACTCTGATACAGGTGCCCCTCATAACTCCGGCCACTCCATTCTCCCTCCAACTCCTTCTCCTTCCTCCCTTTCTACCAAACGTTACCATCATCATCTCCACCCAAAATTTTCCCCAATTCCTCCTCCACTACAACCACCACCTCCCCCAACATCATCCTCACCTCCACCAATTCCTCCACTATCAACCACCAAGCACCACCTTTTCCCCCACTTCTTCCGCTCTCCCCACTAAAATTCACCACTTCCACTTCACTTCCACCTTCATCATCAATTCACCACCACCAACACCCTTACACCACCCCTCTCCCCCCAATTTCTGGCCGGCCTCCTCCTCCCTAGGGGTCGTGCGTGCGGCCAGGGGCACAGCCAGCCCAAGCCGTGGGGCCCCCTGACTGTGCGCATGGGCTGCCTCCCCCTCTCTCCTCTTTGATTGTCTCTCCTCTCTCTCTCTCTTAATATTGTATGCACGTGCTCGTGTGGTATTTCGAAATTACTGGATTTCAAGACGTATTCTGAGATTTTTAGGCGAGTGATTCTCTCTTTATGTGTGTTACCCCCGCTTCAACGGGTGTATTTGTATTTTTGGGTCTAAGTTTGTATTTTCGTGAACTGTGTATTTGTATCTCTGTGGACTGATGTATTTATATCGGTGTGGCGAATGCTTGTAATAGCGCAGTTTAATACTTGTATATGTATACTGCTTGTAATATTACTCTATTACTATGTTTAGTCGATCCTTCGTGGTCTCCCTGCCTTTGAGTGCAGCCTCCGTGCGCAGCCTTCAGGCTTTTCTCCGGCCTTTGGGCTCATCCTCAGGGTTTTATTAAGTCTTCAGACTTAAACCCTTTGAGTTTCACATGCTCCGCCTGGTAGGCGAGTCTAACGCTCAGCGTTTTACTGCTAACTCAGTCCGAGCGTAGTTACATTGTGAACGTGGCTTCGCCACGTGCGGTAGCATAGCGTTCATATGCTCGCTTCGCCGTGTGTGTTTAGCTGTGCCACGAGCGGTAACCACACGCGAGCATGATAGCGTCTAGCGCTGTACGTTAGCTTCGCTCTAGCTTGCTTAGCTCCGCTTGGATGTTCAATTGCCTACTCGCTAATTTTCTTCCCGTCTTGCTCAGCCTTCGGACTTAACCGCTCTGCGATTTCACTATTCAGCTTTCGGGCTTAACCTTCGAGTTTTACATAGTTCTGCCGGGAGGCGACCTTAGCGCTCAACGCTTTATAGCTAATTCGTTCGAGCGTAACTTCGCCGCGTACGTAGCCCGGCGTTCATATGTCGCTTCACCATGTGCATTTAGCTTCGCCATGAGCGTGGCTTCGTCACTTGTTAGCAAAGCTTTCATACGCGACTTCACCGTGTGCGTTTAGTTTCGCCGTGAGTGTGGCTTCGCCGTGAGCGTTAGCTGGACGTTCAGATGTCACTTCATCGCGAATGATAGCCTCGAACACTTTAGCATTTAGAGCTGCACACTAATTCCGCCAGGAGCCAAGCTCTGTCGTGTACCTGGCATAATGTCGACACAGCCTGACTGTGCTCCAGCTTGACCAACCCCGCCTGGATAATTAAATAATTTAACTATTATTCTTTCTTGATAGTTGTGAAGAGTTTGGAATCTTTACTAAATTGTTTCTTAAAAACTGTATTATTTTTCGATATTCGTACAGACCTCCTATATCTATACTGTTTTCCCGTATTGTGTTACATGATAGTTTAACACTTGCTATGATGATCACCTGACTTCAGTATGTTATCACCTGACGCTTGCTATGTTATTACTTGACTTATGATTATCACATTACGGGAATGAGTAATTGATATCCTGTTATACTCATATACTTTTGTACTTCTATTACTCCTGTATCATGTTCCTGCTCATTCTGTAATATGACAATTATAAATAATCTGTAAAAATGACAACTTATACCGTGTCGGAAGAAACTGATGGACTTCAATAATGTGCTTATGTTTGCAATGACATTAGGTATGTTATTGAACTAAAACTTTCAATTCTACCTGGGAGCCTCCAGGTGTTTCGAGGAGTGTGCTGGCACCCTATCTCCTGTTACATTCATAAATGGGCATATAATAAGACCCTTCCCCTCCTTGAGCCTCGCGGCCGATTCCATAAACCAGCGATGGAACACTCTAGGCCATGGTCCGGACATGCACGGGACCCATTGTAAACATAATTCGTTGATTTCCTCATCAGTTTTTTAATAACAAACATCGACTTAATTATATATGGATGTATGTGGGTTGAAATATATGTCAGGACACATATCTAGATATATGGGTCAGATGAGTAATAATAATAAGATGATAATATAATAATTCATCCGTGTTTTATCAGATTCGTATTGTTTTACAATTCGGGTTGTATACACTCGGATTACGGTGACATGGGGTAAAGGTATTTATGTGAGGATTTTCTTGTTTGGATTATTTCTTCGACGTACTAGTCTCATAAAGCCATAAACCAGGTTATACAATGGTTTTGCTCACATTTGGTTTTATCGAACTTTGTATTTATCAGATTTCGTGTTTGTCAGATTTATCATTATTATTATTTATACTATTTTTATATCTTGCTCGCAACTTGTGTAACACACTATTGTCTCTTACTTGATATTACACTTGTTTTACTGTACTTAACCTTCTGTCTTGCTTACTCCTTATTTTATACGAATTCCTCAGTTACCATTTATATTTACTATTTTTTCTTCTCTGCATGACTTGAGTACCCTACATACTTCACAGTACCTATTCATGTTCTTTTATTCCGTTAATTATGGCAACTCGAGTTGTATGCACTCAGTCGATGGAGACATGAAGTATATGATATATATATGAGGTTATTTGGATTATCCTCTCGACGTACTAAGCTCATGAATCCGTCAACTGAGCTCGCACATCTGATTTTGCCACATCTGCTTATAACATATTACTTGATGCCTCATTACATGTTGGTGTGTTTATGCTCATGACACAATTTTTGATACATGCTTTTTTAAGTCAGTTTTGTTGATACACGTATGGTTGCTTGCGCATGCTATTTGGCCTCATTTTACTGCTCGTTGGGCAGCTTTTTGACTCCCCGTCCTGCATGTCCAAATCATGGAGTTGGAGTGAAGTAGACCCGTCTGCCGGCGACCGAGCTTATCTTGTGGAGCAGGCTGTCCAACTACAGCTCTTCCCTGTCAGTCCCTCCTGATCAGCTCACTGGATTTCTCTTGTTGCTCGTGAGCATCGTTTTGTATTGTTTATCTGTTATGTTTTTGCGTCTATTGATGATGTAATTGTAAGTACACCTAGAGGGGGGTGAATAGGTGTACGGCTAATCTAATGAACAAAATGCGAAAATTAAAAACTTAATTGCAACACACTTAATGTAACCAACGAGTGTAGCCGAATTCCCGGTGAAGGACTCTGGACTAACTCCTTTTGATTCCTCTGAATAAAAGTTGAGGTGCTATATGAAGCTCTCGTGGTTAAACACAAGTGAAGCACACACAAACAACACAAGCATATATATGAAATGGCAATATGATGCAATGTTCAATGTAAAAGAGAGAGAGAGTAAGAGTCAATGGATCAAACGCAAACACCGAGATTTGTTTCGAGGTTCGAGCACACAGCTCTACATCCCCGCCTTCACACAGAAGGATTTCCACTAACTTGTCCACACAGGACTCCCACACAGGGAACCTCCACTGAGGATTTGGGCAATATAAACGGGAGTACACAACTCCTCTCTCAATTACAAACACAACCTCTACACTTAGAGGCTAGGCACAAATCCAACAAAATCAACCTCACAAATGAGGGATAGGCACAAAGCCACTAACAACACAATCCACCTCTTCACTAAGAGGGATACCAACACAACCTCCACTATCAACCTCTCATTAGAGGAATACCCACAATCACCTCTCACTAGAGGGATAACACAAATCAAGGAGGGTTTACAACTTGGTGGTTTCCACAACCACAAACCAATTTTCCCACAAAATAAAGATCCTATAGATAGGATAGCAAGATAGCTCAAGTGTGGAAATAAAGAGTTTGGAAATCAAAAACTCAAAGAAAAACTCTAGGAAAAAACTCTAGATAAAATAGAAAATGAAGATCAAACCAATTCCCAAAGAATTTTCTTTTCAATGATTTTCCAATCCCTTTAAAAACAAAATAAAGATGAAATCTTTAAAGCTCTAAAAACTCTTTGAAACTTTGTAAAACACTTTGAATGGGAGAAATTTTGCTCTTAAAAGTTGTCCCAAAACACTCTTGAAATGGGGGTATTTATAATCCCCCAAAAGAATCTGCCCGTTGGCAGCATACAGGTCAATAATGACCTTCCGGTCGACCGGCCAACGGTCAAAAATATGACCGTTGAGCTTGCCGGTCTACCGCCCGGTCGACCGCGCCAATTCCAGAGAGCAGTTGCTCTCTGGCGGGTCGACCGCTCGGTCGACCGTGCCAAGCCTCACGGTCGACCGTCCGGTCGACCGCCCCCCACCCGAGAGTGGGGCACTTTCAGTCGGTCGAACGCTCGGTCGACCGGCCTAAGTGGCTGGTCAGCGTGTACGTTCTTGTGCGACTCTGGGTCCGGTCGACCGCCAGAGCCTGGCAGGGCATGGTTAAGGGATTTAAAACTTCGTCTTTTTAATATCAAATAAATCCCATAAAAATCTCTAAAAATCCACAAAAATAAGTTCTTAATTATATTTAAAATACAAGCATGTGTGAAAAAATTCAAAAAATATTTCAACTTATTTGAACCATTTTTGTGTCTTAGAAATTTTGCCGAAAATCAAAACTCGTATTTTTCAAAATTTAGATTTTGAAATGGAAATCCGATTTTTTCAAAACATATCCAAATACATAAACATGATATTTAAACAACTTTGAGGCATATAGTATATGGATATAATCCATATACATATAAAGATATATCAATATTTTTGACAATAAATTCAAAAATAAGTTTTTTAAAATACCAAAACTCCAAACTCATGAAATAGACTATCAAACTAAGTTGTTTAAATAGTTGAAGTATAGATGTATATAGAACAAATTTAATATACATTAAACCATGTAAACTTGTTGATTCTATCTATTCATGAAAACCAAGATCGGTTAAACCAAAAACCGAAAATCAAAACATGAAACTTAAACAAGTGTGTGTGTTGTGTGTTGTGAACTTGAGCATATCACACTATCTAATCTTTAACAATGGATCTAAACAACTATAAACTAAACACTGTACCGAAGTCTTCTTGTAGAGCTCCGTCTCCAAGTCGACTCGATCCAAACGTGATCCACCGAGCTTGACTCCAATCGAGTGCTAGATATGAACTTTGACGCTCGGGCTCTTGAATCACCATGTGAAAGCTCCAAACTCTTTTGTTGAAGCTAATCACCTACTAATATCTTGGTTAAGTATCTGAAACTAAACATCACAAGATTATTAGTAAACTATAACTACATGAGTAATCATCATCAAAACTAGAGTGGAAGGCTTTGGGCCAACAATCTCCCCCTTTTTGATGATGACAAAACTCATGGAGTTATATATGCATGGATTAAAGTTAAGCTTCAAAGAAGCCCCTAACTCATGCATAGTAATAAACAATAAATATATGCAATGAATACTAAACATGGATATGCATCAACATGCATAAAACAATGAAATGAACATGCTCTTGATACCAAACATGAAATAAACATGCTCTTGATACCAAACATGAAATAAACATGCTCTTGATACCAAACTTTTAAAATAAGTTCATTTTCCTTTTTAAAATAAACATGTTCTCAATTAATTGCTTTTGATACCAATAAAAATTTTAATGTGAAAACTTTATCAATAAAAGCAACATAAAAACTCTTGATACCAATCAATAAAAAATTCAATCAATAAAAGTTCTTGATACCAATTGGAAGATAATCAATAAAGTTTTTGATACCAACAATAAAAAATATCAATATGAAACAACTTTGATATAAACTTACAAAACAATAAACATGCATATAAACTCAAATACTTCTCCCCATTTTTGTCAATCATCAACAAAGGGGTCAAAGAAAAAATAAAACAATGTTCTCCCCCTTTTTATCTTAAACAACAAGAATATCAATAAGGGGTGAAATCAAAAACAAAACATTATGAGACCATTGAAAAAAAATATATCAATTGAGTGCATCATGATATCAATTTACAATAAATAAAACAAAACAAATTGAATGTACATAAAACAAATGTTTTAATATAAATTTAAATACCAATTGATACCAATTATAAGTAAATACCAATTTAAATACAATTGTAAGTAAATAAATCATTTTGAACATAAAGTGTGGGAGTAAAATAACAAAACAAATTGAAAGGTGAAATATGAATTTTCTCCCCCTTATGAAAAACTAAATAAAATGATGCATAAGCTTGTATATGATACCAATTGAAACATAATCAATTGAAATATAATAATCATTTAAGAAATCAAGTTAGCATAACTAAAATTTGTGCTCAAAGATATAGAGATATAGTAAGCACAAATAAAGCATATATATATGTATGAAAATTAAATACCAATCGAAATGATACTATTTGAAGTGAAAGCATACATATATAAAACATATATGAGTATACAAAAAGAATGTCAATAGTGATACCAATTGAAAAGATCCAATAATACCAATTGAAAACAAAATAAGATCAAGTGTATAACTCATATTACTTCCACCCATTTCATGCACATGTTTAAAAAGATTTTCAATAATAACATACAAGGCATGGTCGCCCAACAACCGCCCTTAAATGGAAAGGGTTTTCAAAAATAGGTTTGAAAATATAATAGCATAATTAAAAACTCTTCCAAAATGAAGAATACGAACTAGTTATATGAAAAATTTGTAAACTAGTACGAAATCCTTCAAGTAAGGAATAAAACAAAAATATTTTTCATGAAAATATGGAAATCACATGATATTAAACACTCAAGGGTCTATAAAGCATATATAGTCTCATGAAAACAAATCATGATTAAACAAATGATGTGAGTGTATAAGTATAAGTGAAATACAAGTCATGAAAATAGGCAATAAGCTTCAAATACGAAATTCCTTTAAAAAACATGAAAATCATCAAAACTAGAATACTTCAAGGTATATGTATGTCATGTACAAACTAAAGTATATATACATATCCAAATATAAATGAGTCCACAAAAGTATATGCATGAAGGCAAGTGGCTCAAGGATGTATATGTATAACTAATAGTTTAGACAAAATAGACAATATACATGAAGCTAAACATGTAAACATGAAAAACATGTACAATATGAGAATACAAGTCAAATGCATGAATCATCAAAATTAGGCTATACTAGTACATCTAATGAGTACAAATGAGCGTTCAAGCACAAACATGTAATAATCTATTTGTGGCTCATTAGTTGTACAAGTATATATCCAAGTTTTAATGAAAAACTAACATTTAAACATGTAATCAAAACATGAAGTATAGAATCAAAACAAACAACTCATAAACATATATATGATCATTATGTACATGCACATGCATAGATCTAGGACATATACATTAGTTAAAACAAATGTGAGAACACAAAGATATAAATCCATATTAAACATGGGTGTCTCAAATAACTAAACATGTATATCACTAATCTAAATACATGGCATATGACATAATGAATATTAAAACAAGACATGCTATAAATGAATGATCTAAAAGCATGCAAACATAAAGGGAGTTAGAGATAGTTACCAAAATCAAAAAGGCAACTCTATATGTCTCCAAACCAAGGTGGTCTTCCCACCAAACTCCTCTTGAAAGTGATGCGTCCACATAGTCCTCTTTAAGCTCGGAACGCATCCACCTCAAGGCATCATTAATCTCACGTCATGCGAGAGCCCACACCTACAGCAAATACAATAGGGGTGGTCTTTGGTACCCACACTCTTTTGGGTCCATAGGGGTTAGCTCCTTTCCTAACCCAAACAAATTTAGTTGCTAAATTACATCATGTATCTTATCATAGCAAAATTTAGCAAGGTGACCCTTACGTCCACAATGTGTACAAGTGTACACATGAGCATACATCGGTTATGAGTGTGTACGTGAGGAGCATGTGTATGCCGTGGTTTGTGTGCATGCGAAGATGGAACTTGTTTCGTTCGAAACATAGATTCAAACCGTGTGTGGTTCAAGGCACAATGGCTCAAAGTGGAGCCCAAACAATCAACACTTTTCTTCAAAACATTTATATCATTTTTAATACTAGAAGATAAAGTGGAGCATACAATAGGTAAGCTAGGTGAAGCTACACAAGCATGGCAAACATGAGAATCAATATCATTTTGTAAAGAAATATTTTTCTTAGAAACCATTTCCAATTCCTTTGAAATAGAAGCAATTTTGTTTTTCAAAGATTCATTCTCTTTTAAAACAAATCAAGCTTTGAAGTTAAAAACTCATTTCTTCAAAACATTTCACAATCATTTTTTTTTTTCAAAATCTCATTTTCCTTTAGGGTAAGGTCTAGTTGAGATTTAAGTGAGTCACGTTCACTTGAAATCTCTTCCTTCTCTTGAAAAATCAAATCAAGTCTTGAACACAAATTCTTATTTTCTTTGTTAAGTTCAAAACTCTTCTTTCAAAAGATTATATTTTTCTAATAATTTTTCACAAACAATTGAAAGTTCTTCATTTAAAGCATTTGGATCAACATAATCATCACAAAAGAACTAGCATCATCATCATCTAATGAGATTCCGAATATACCTCAAGGAGTCATTCCCTTGGACCATGTAGCATTGTTGCTCGATTCTCCACTAGATTCATCCTCCACAATGTTGGGCGTTTGTAGCTCGGAGGAGGTCAACGTGTTCCACACTGCAAAGGCGGAATCACAGTTAGAAACCAACATAAGATAATCTTTGTTAAGCGTGCTTCTAAGTGCCTCAAGGGCTTGTGCATTGGCCTCTATATGCTTGCTATTATCAGATAGGATTCTTGGTAGCGGTAAGGAAAACATGCAAGCCTAGAATTTTAGATACATGGACATCCTAAATTTTCACATGTCAATGTTGGAAACATCAAACATAAGATGTGTCAAGCAATTCATGAGTGTGTGTAAACAATATGCGTGTGCAAATACAAATGATATAGATTAGCAAAACCAAGATCACACTCCTAGGTGGTTAAACCTAATATCAGGAGCGTAGGCTCTGATACCAACTGTAAGTACACCTAGAGGGGGGTGAATAGGTGTACGGCTAATCTAATGACAAAATGCGAAAATTAAAAACTTAATTGCAACACACTTAATGTAACCAACGAGTGTAGCCGAATTCCCGGTGAAGGGCTCTGAACTAACTTCTCCTGATTTCTCTGAATAAGAGTTGAGGTGCTATATGAAGCTCTCGTGGTAAAACACAAGTGAGGCACACGCAAACAACACAAGCATATATATGAAATGGCAATATGATGCAATGCTCAATGTAAAAGAGAGAGAGTAAGAGTCAATGGATCAAACACAAACACCGAGATTATTTCGAGGTTCGAGCACACAGCTCTACGTCCCCGCCTTCACACAGAAGGATTTTCACTAACTTGTCCACACAGGACTCCCACACAGGGAACCTCACTGAGGATTTAGGGCAATACAACGGGAGTACACAACTCCTCTCTCAATTACAAACACAACCTCTACACTTAGAGGCTAGGCACAAAGCCAACAAAATCAACCTCACAAATGAGGGATAGGCACAAAGCCACTAACACACAATCCACCTCTTCACTAAGAGGGATACCAACACATAATCACCTAGAGGGGGGTGAATAGGTGATAATGCTAATCAATGCACAAATTAAAATGTTATGATGCAACGATCACCCGAAATAAGACTAGAAGCCGAATACCCTGTGAAGGGCTCTGAACTCCTTCATCGTGATTCCTCTAGATAAGAGTTTGAGGTGCGCAATGCAATCTTGTTGTGTGAGTATTGATCGACAATATAGCAATGAATATGAAGCAAGTAAATATAGCAATGAATATAAAGCAAGCAAGTAAACCAATCGCAAACACAGAGATTTGTTTCGAGGTTCGAGCACCCAGCTCTACGTCCCCGCCTTCACCCAGAAGGATTTCCGATCCACTAGAACTTCCACAAAGGATTACAACCATTAGGGAGTAACCAACTCCTCAATCACACTCCTCTAGTCCAGAGGTAGTGAAGCCACAAATACAATAATCACTGAATGATCAAAAGACCACAAAACTCCTTTTGAAAAACTTTTCCTACAAAACCCTAGAGAATAATATATAAGATTGAAGCTCAAGGTTTTGTAAGTGATATAAGATAGAAGAGAGATTTTAAGAACCAAAAACTTTCAAAAAACTTTTGAAAATAATAGCCCAAAACTTAAACAAAAGCTCTTTCTCAAGAAACTCAAAACTTTTGATCTTTGAATTTGTTGTTGTGAAAACTTCTACCTTAATGACCCCTTTATATATGATTTAGGAAGAGTAAACATAGAAAAGTTTTACCTGAATATAAGAGAAAGAAATTGACCCTCTAATACAACTAACCACGTTTTATTTAAACTTAAACACATTTTGAAAACATGTTAAAAATCAGCCTCCAGAAAATTAGCCATTACTGTCAATCTGGCAGATTAGTCAACTTTGAGCACATTTTTCAGGATGTAAACGTCCGAATTCAGAATTAGGTATATAGGAATAATTTGTAGATCTTTAAGTATTCATTTTAATGAAACTAAAATCAACTCAATATCATTTTGTATTAAAAAGTTATCAATAAAATACTGACAGGTGTCAAAATAGAAACTGTAAGCTATTTTCAGAGCAAGAACAGAGTTCAACCAAATATTTGACATCTTTAAAATTTGAATTTGAAAATGATTATTGAAAAAGAAATTTAGATCTGAAAGTTATCTTTGAAATGCAAGTTAAATCATGTTATTTAAATATAAGAATAAAAAGTTATGATAACAATTATAAAAGGGTGTCAAGCAGATCAGCAGAACTAAAACTGGTTCAAATCCAAAACCCGATATATGTACTTGAAATCCAAAACCAATTAAATCAAAAACCAACGTATTGAATTTATGTGTGTGTATTTGAGCTTCAAACGTATATACTATTTTTTAACAAACTAAAAATATAAAACTTTATAGGAAGGTGTCTCTGAACCGCGTTGCCGAGCTAGAGCCTCCTCTCCTATGAAAGAGTCCTCTTGTGCCATCAACCTTTCAATATGCTTTAAGCGCCAATAACCTTGCAACATGCTTAAAGCCATCAAGACTTATACAAACCTGAATTTCATTCTAGAATCTTTATTAGGAACAAATAGCTTTTGTATGTTTTGTTATCATCAAAACTATATAAATGGAGAGTGTAACCTTTTGGGCCAACAGTATATGATATATATATATGTGAGGGTTTTTTTATTTGGATTATCCCCTCGACGAACTAAGCTCATGAATCCGTCAACTGAGCTCGTACATCTGGTTTTGTCACATCTGCTTATAACATATTACTTGATGCCTCATTACATGTTGGTGTGTTTACGCTCACGACACGATTTTCGATACATGCTTTTTCAAGTCAGTTTTGTTGATACACGTATGGTTGCTTGCACTTGCTATTTGGCCTCATTTTACTGCTCGTTAGGCAGCTTTTTGACTCCCCGGCCTGCATGTCCAAATCTTGGAGCTTGGAGTGAAGTTGTAACCCCCTGCTCCCTGGTGTACGTATCACAGTATCAGTACGCGATACGACATATATTGTTGATTTGACCTTTCTGGTAGTTCGATTGAGCCGATTTCAGTTTTCAATATTCTTTTCCAATATTTTAAATTTTTCAAGATTTTCTGGAATTTTTATGGATTATTTTGGCAAATCTCCGTAGTCGGTGTCGACCGATACCGATAACCGGCTCTACGATTTTTTATTTCACAAACAGAGTTGTATTTTGAGGATCTGCTTTCACCTTGTGCCTTAAAATCGTGTTATCTATGTTAGGGTATTTTTGAGGATTTTTCTGAATTTATCGAAAATTCGGCCAACCGGTGTCGCCCGTACCGACGACATCTTTCAGGATTTTTAATTTGCAAATCAGACAGTATTTCTTCAAACTGTTTTCATATTATGTCTCATAATAATATTCTTTATTTTCTGTAATTTTTGGGAACCGTTCGGGACTAGTCGAATTCAGAATTAAATTAAAGAATATTAATTTAATTAACTAAACCCTTTTCTTTTTCTTTCTTTTCTTTTTCTTTCCTCTTCTTCCCTTCTCTAGAGAGTTCCCACCGCCTAACCCATCCACCGCCTCTTCTCTCTCTCTTCCCTATAAAAATCTCTCCCCCTCCTCTCTCTGCCTCCCAATCTCTCTCACTCTCTCTCTCTCCTCTCTCTCTTCTCTCTTCTCTCTCTCTCTCTCTCAAAGCTCCCTCTCTCTCCCTTTACAGCCCCTCTCACAACCTCTCTCCCTCTCTCTCTGCAAACCGCACGGGGGGAGGCCTGGCTGTTGCCAGCGGCACGCCGGAGGCCGGCCAGGCGCCGGTGGCACGGGAGGCCGACCAGGCGCCGGCGGCGCAGGTGGTGGGGGCGCCAGCCCCACCCTCTCTTTCTCTCTCTCTCGCTCTCTCTCGCGGTGGGCACGTCCGGCGGCCATGGGCGCCGGAGCGGCGCCGGCGCCGGTGGGGCAGCCGCGTCGGCGAGGTGGCCGTGCCGGCCGGGCGGCCAGGCGGCGGGCGCGCGAGGGCGGCAGCAGCAGCGCACGGCTGCTGCTCTGTTGCTTATGTGGGTGAAAAACTCAAATGGGTTTGGGTTTTGGGTTTAACCCAAACCCGACCCGCTTGCAACCCAAACCCGACCCAATAAGGTAAAATTACCTTTTAGCCCGTGAGATTCTAAATTACTTTAGGGCCCCTGAAAAATTACAAACAGCCCCCTGGATATTTTCAGCTATTACATATCTAACATTTTTCTATTGGTTTTGGTTTTCGAACGATATCTGGAGCATCCGGACTCCGATTTGGACGATTCTATATCCGTTGCGATCGTGGGAAAGAGAGCGACATTCCCATGCCCAGTTTGTGAGTGTTTTTATTTCATAAATTATATTTTTATCATATTGATTACACTTGGTTGCTTTATTGAAATAAAACATGAGTACCAGTAAATTCCCATTGTTAATATTTAATAAATTGTAAACATTATTAAAACACTGTAATAAACACTGTAATTAGAATATGCCTGACTGCTCTTGAAACACGCTAATCATTCTTTTACTTGATTTATGATCAGTAACTAAAACTTGAGTAACTAAAAGACGTTAATTGTTACACTGGAGTTCTATCATGTCATGTTCATGTACCACTGACATTCGGGCCACTAGTGCAAGAATACACTATCATTTCATGTATTATATCCCAGTTAGATAACTATCGTTACATGTATACTGCTCCACAGAGACTCTATGACACTACACTGTCACTAGACATGAGTGCTAGACACCCTTATTTCATGCACTGGTATCCTGGACATGGTACTCCATTATACACTCACCACTATGATTACATGTACTAGTGACACACAGATCTGTTACACGGATTATTGTTACACATATATGTTCCACTGGTATACGGATATACCAATTCACAGACTACCGCATGTCATATTAGTGTTATCATCGTTACATGAATACTCTGTGCACAGTTACTTCATGTTCTTACATCACTGTTATATAGACTCACCGGTATACATGCATTGCTTGTCTATGTATTCCTGTTACATGGATCATGGATTTATTCTTATTACACGGATCATGGATTATATTATTACTCATGGATATTCTTGTATTCTCGTTATATTGATCATTGTTTATGTCACATGGATTATTGTTACATGAGTAGTTCGTCTTGTATTCCCGTTACATGATTATTTCCCGTTCTGATATTGATATTCCCGTACTGAATACATGAGCTGTTGATATGCGATGTGTGGAACTAAGTGCCACGTGGATTCAAGCCACGGGGGCCACCTCTAGAATCCCACATCTATTGTTTCCCGTTTCCCGTTATCGTGTTTCGTGCTATCAATAGAGCTCATGTCCTGTTATCGTGTTACATGTATCCTGTACTGTTCTTGTTCCTGATACTCTGTGTACATTAAATGTATGAAATATAAGATGGGGTTGGGGGAGATTTGACGGTTGACTAGATTTTGTCGGGTGGATGTTTGGATCCATTGTTTGTCCCACTGCAGGGGACGGGGTAGTGCTGGCTACCATCTGTTACTCATGAGCTCCCGTTTCCCGTTATGTTTTAGCTCATTGAGATTCCCGTTACATGTTACAGCCTTAGTGGGCTGGCCCTGGTCTCAGCAGCCAGGGATCTGTTTAAGGCCGTTGTCCCGGGTATGCACGGGATACACCCACCCGATAAGAGCTCCTCGACCATGGGTTTCCAATTAACATAAGAAAACAGTATACACAATAGTGATGTCGGGAACACTTGTTATTTGGTCACTCTCTCGTTTGGATAATGGTACCCGTAGGCCATGTCCGGATGGGTTCGACTGGAGTGCGGGCTCCAGTATGAACTGTCAGTGGTATGGGACACTGGAAGAGATTGATTAAAATACCAGGTGGTACTGATTGCTACTATTGTATAAATGACATGACTTGCCTGATACATGTATGCTATCTTGTTACTGTTCCTGATGATTTATCCGCTATCATGTTACATGTCTACTTGTTACTTTACCTGTTACATGTTACACTGTCTGTAGTGGCATACTACGCATATTCTGCATTACATATAGTCTGTTTTCTGTATAGCAGATATCATTACTGTATATGTACAACACCGTATTATGGTTATATTGCATATGCCCATCTGCATGTTCACTTCTATCACGTCACCACCAGCGTGTTCATTTCTATTACGTCACCACTTATTATATAAACTGGACACGACTATAGACATGAGCCGATGATAACCGGCTAGGTAGTGATGGTATTAAAAAACTGACATGATTATATATTTCGACTGCTTCTTATATACTTATTATATGGTATCACTAGTACAACAACATGTATTATATATTATTATCGTGCTTGTATTACTATCGTATGTATTACTGCCTCCTTCATTTTACCACTCACTAGGTCGCTTTCTGACGACCCTGGGTTTGCGTGCCCAGGTTGGATACCCGAGTTAGCATATCGGCAGATAGTCCATTGGGTTCACATAGGAGACTCATCAGCGAGCTCATTCATAGGTATCTTTGTGATTTATTGCTGTTATCTTATTTATCCCTGTTTTCCTATCTGCTATGATCACTAATCTCTTTCTGCAGGTATTCTTGTACTTATTTCCTGCTGGAACTCCTGTGTATATGGAGGTTATGTCATGTACTGAGGCTTAACGTACGCGTGAGGTTGTTTTCACCTCGCGTATGTACGTCGCCATAACGTCCCCGTACCTGCGGGATCGAGGCGTTACATAGTGGTATCAGAGCTTAGGTTCACACCTGGTGTGGGTAACCACCTGGGTCAATACTCGGGCTCTTACCAACAGTACAATCAGATTCAGATTCAAACTTGTCTGTATCTGAATTTGGGATTCCAGCGACGAGTACAAGTATACCATGTCATTGACACTTCATTCTTTGACTCTTTTGTATTCCTTACTTACAGTTGTTAACCAGAATATCCGATTTCCTCCTCGTTTTCTTTGCATCTTATTGCTTCCAATCCGTTATTGCTAGTTCACTACAATACTTCTCCATCCCGAGTTCCTTATAGATATCAGAGTGCGCAACGGAAGTGTCGTGAACCCGTAACATTTAGGCTTTGGGGTTGAAAATATTGTTCTCACACCTGATTTGAAATTTCGAGGACGAAATTTTGTGTAAGGTGGGGAGAAATGTAACCCCCTGCTCCCTGGTGTACGTATCACAGTATCAGTACGCGATACGACGTATATTGTTAACTTCACCTTTCTGGTAGTCTGATTGAGCCGATTTCAGTTTTCAATATTCTTTTCCAATATTTTAGATTTTTCAGGATTTTCTGGAATTTTTCTGGATTATTTTGACAAATCTCCGTAGTCGGTGTCGACCGATACCGATAACCGGCTCTACGATTTTTTATTTCACAAATGGAGTTGTATTTTGAGGATCCGCTTTCACCTTGTGCCTTAGAATCGTGTTATCTACGTTAGGGTATTTTTGGAAATTTTCTGAATTTATCGAAAATTCGGCCAAACCGGTGTCGCCCGGTACCGGCGACATCTTTCAGGATTTTTAATTTGCAAACCAGACAGCATTTCTTCAAACCGTTTTCATATTATGTCTCATAATAATATTCTTTATTTTCTGTAATTTTTGGGAACCGTTCGGGACTTGTCGAATTCGGGATTAAATTAAAGAATATTAATTTAATTAACTAAATCCTTTTCTTTTTCTTTCTTTTTCTTTTTCTTTCCTCTTCTTCCCTTCTCTGGAGAGTTCCCACCGCCTAACCCATCCACCGCCTCTTCTCTCTCTCTTCCCTATAAAATCTCTCCCCCTCCTCTCTCTGCCTCCCAATCTCTCTCTCACTCTCCTTTCTCTCTTCTCTCTCACACTCTCTCAAAGCTCCCTCTCTCTCCCTTTACAGCCCCTCTCTCAGCCTCTCTCCCTTTCTCTCTGCAGACCGCACGGGGGGAGGCCTGGCTATTGCCAGCGGCACGCCGGAGGCCGGCCAGGCGCCGGTGGCACGGGAGGCCGGCCAGGCGCAGGTGGTGGGGGGCGCCAGCCCCACCCTCTCTTTCTCTCTCTCTCGCTCTCTCTCGCGGTGGGCACGTCCGGCGGCCATGGGCGTCGGAGCGGCGCCGGAGCGGCGCCGGCGAGGCAGCCGCGCCGGTCGGGCGGCGGGCGCGCGAGGGCGGCAGCAGCAGCGCACGGCTGTTGCTGCTGTTGCTTATGTGGGTGAAAAACTCAAATGGGTTTGGGTTTTGGGTTTAACCCAAACCCGACCCGCTTGCAACCCAAACCCGACCCAATAAGGTAAAATTGCCTTTTAGCCCGTGAGATTCTAAATTACTTTGGGGCCCCTGAAAAATTACAAGCAGCCCCCTGGATATTTTCAGCTATTACATATCTAACATTTTTCTATTGGTTTTGGTTTCCGAACAATATCTGGAGCATCCGGACTCCGATTTGGACGATTCTGGATCCGTTGCGATCGTGGGAAAGAGAGCGACATCCTCATGCCCAGTTTGTGAGTGTTTTTATTTTATAAATTGTATTTTTATCATATTGATTACACTTGGTTGCTTTATTGAAATAACACATGAGTACCAGTAAATTCCCATTGTTAATATTTAATAAATTGTAAACATTATTAAAACACTGTAATAAATACTATAATTAGAATATGCCTGACTGCTCTTGAAACACGCTAATCATTCTTTTACTTGATTTATGATCAGTAACTAAAACTTGAGTAACTAAAAGACGTTAATTGTTACACTGGAGTTCTATCATGTCATGTTCATGTACCACTGACATCCGGGCCACTAGTGCAAGAATACACTATCATTTCATGTATTATATTCCAGTTAAATAACTATCGTTACATGTATACTGCTCCACAGAGACTCTATGACACTACACTGTCACTAGACATGAGTGCTAGACACCCTTATTTCATGCACTGGTATCCTGGACATGGTACTCCATTATACACTCACCACTATGATTACATGTACTAGTGACACACAGATCTGTTACACGGATTATTGTTACACATATATGTTCCACTGGTACACGGATATACCAATTCACAGACTACCGCATGTCATATTAGTGTTATCATCGTTACATGGATACTCTGTGCACAGTTACTTCATGTTCTTACACCACTGTTATATAGACTCACCGGTATACATGCATTGATTGTCTATGTATTCCTGCTACATGGATCATGGATTTATTCCTGTTACACGGATCATGGATTATATTATTACTCATGGATATTCTTGTATTCTCGTTATATTGATCATTGTTTATGTCACATGGATTATTGTTACATGAGTAGTTCGTCTTGTATTCCCGTTACATGATTATTTCCCGTTCTGATATTGATATTCCCGTACTGAATACATGAGCTGTTGATATGCGATGTGTGGAACTAAGTGCCACGTGGATTCAAGCCACGGGGGCCACATCTAGAATCCCACATCTATTGTTTCCCGTTTCCCGTTATCGTGTTTCGTGCTATCAATAGAGCTCATGTCCTGTTATCGTGTTACATGTATCCTGTACTGTTCTTGTTCCTGATACTCTGTGTACATTAAATGTATGAAATATAAGATGGGGTTGGGGGAGACTTGACGGTTGACTAGATCTTGTCGGGTGAATGTTTGGATCCATTGTTTGTCCCACTGCAGGGGACGGGTAGTGCTGGCTACCATCTGTTACTCATGAGCTCCCGTTTCCCGTTATGTTTTAGCTCATTGAGATTCCCGTTACATGTTACAGCCTTAGCGGGCTGGCCCTAGTCTCAGCATCCAGGGATCTGTTTAAGGCCGTTGTCCCGGGTATGCACGGGATACACCCACCCGATAAGAGCTCCTCGACCATGGGTTTCCAATTAACATAAGAAAACAGTATACACAATAGTGACGTCGGGAACACTTGTTATTTGGTCACTCTCTTGTTTGGATAATGGTACCCGTAGGCCATGTCCGGATGGGTTCGACTGGAGTGCGGGCTCCAGTATGAACTGCCAGTGGTATGGGACACTGGAAGAGATTGATTAAAATACCAGGTGGTACTGATTGCTACTATTGTATAAATGACATGACTTGCCTGATACATGTATGCTATCTTGTTACTGTTCCTGATGATTTATCCGCTATCATGTTACATGTCTACTTGTTACTTTGCCTGTTACATGTTACACTGTCTGAAGTGGCATACTACGCATGTTCTGCATTGCATATAGTCTGTTTTCTGTATAGCAGATATCATTACTGTATATGTACAACACTGTATTATGGTTATATTGCATATGCCCATCTGCATGTTCACTTCTATCACGTCACCACCAGCGTGTTCATTTCTATTACGTCACCACTTATTATATAAACTGGACACGACTATAGACATGACCCGATGATAACCGGATAGGTAGTGATGGTATTAAAAGACTGACATGATTATATATTTCGACTGCTTCTTATATACTTATTATATGGTATCACTAGTACAACAACACGTATTATATATTATTATCGTGCTTGTATTACTATCGTATGTATTACTGCCTCCTTCATTTTACCACTCACTAGGTCGCTTTCTGACGACCCTGGGTTTGCGTGCCCAGGTTGGATACCTGAGTTAGCATATCGACAGATAGTCCATTGGGTTCACATAGGAGACTCATCAGCGAGCTCATTCATAAGTATCTTTGTAATTTATTGTTGTTATCTTATTTATCCCTGTTTTCCTATCTGCTATGATCACTAATCTCTTTCTGTAGGTATTCTTGTACTTATTTTCTACTGGAACTCCTGTGTATATGGAGGTTATGTCATGTACTGAGGCTTAACGTACGCGTGAGGTTGTTTTCACCTCGCGTATGTATGTCGCCATAACGTCCCCGTACCTGCGGGATCGGGACGTTACAGAAGTAGACCCATCTGCCGGCGACCGAGCTTATCTTGTGGAGCAGGCTGTCCAGCGCAGCTCTTCCCTGACAATCCCTCCTGATCAGCTCACTGAATTTCTCTTGTAGCTCGTGAGCATCGTTTTGTTACTGTTTATTTGCGTATGTTATACTTTTGCGCCTATCGGTGATGTTATATATTTGTAATATTATTTCACGTCTCGTGATAACTTTGTAATTGTACTCTTTTTGTTGAAATGTATAAACGTTATGCACTTTCGTACTCTGATTCTTATCTATACTGATGCTTAGCACATATATGTGAGGGTATTTTCTCCTTGCGTATATACGTCGTAGTAATGTCTCTGTTCCTACGGGATCGAGACGTCACAATAAATGAAGGTCATTATAAGATGTTGAGGTAAGTTCAGTTTACAACGGAATGAGAAGAAACAATTAATTTGGTTTAGACATGTGCAATAAAGTTCTACAATAAGTACAGCCATTAGATTAGAGGATGATAGACTTGCAATTAAATGAAGTAGTAACTCTAAAATATATAAGCGAACATGAATTAGATTAACTAAAGAAATGTAATCTTTTATTTAATAGATCAATTATTAAAAGATCTAAGTTTCGCAAAATAAATAAATGAATAAATCATATAGTCGACTGTATTCTAAAGATTTGAATTTAAAAAAAAATGAAACTTGGAAGTCCCACATTCAAAATCGTGTTATAGCTTTTTGTGTTTTTTTTAAAAATAAATAAAACTTTGCATGGATGCTTTATAACTACTATACATAAGAACTCTTTAGGGTGTATAATCTGAAATTGAAATTGGCCTGTGATTTATGTTGATTCACGACCTCATGTTTTGAGAAAATATTTTAAATTTCTAACAAGTTTTAAATATCTATAAAGTTTTTTGCTTCAAATACAATATGTCATATCACAATTGAAACATTTAAATATGTTATTTTGAAGAGCGAGTCATATTATTGAAGAGATTTTAATAAGAATGATTTACATTTATAATACTTAGAAAGTTTTTTGTACGTACCAAAAGCGCATGTAACTGATACAATATATAAGTGTTTTTCTCTAGTATAGAGCTCGGATCTAAAATAAGGTTGGCAATTTATTCTATTAGAAAAGAATTTCTCTGAAATCAAGCAAAATTTAGAAGATTTTTGATATATATATATATATATATATATATATATATATATATATATATATATATATATATGAGAGAAATGTAAATCAGCTGACACAGGAGGCAACTTCTCCTATGTCGCACTCAAAAATCATATTTCCCGAATGAATTTTCAAGATCCGACCGCACATTATCATCTTCATATTCTATGATATATACATATAAAAAATCAAGTGATTTGAAGTTTGTTTACTACATTTTTTTGGGTTCAAACATTAACGGTTTTTTAACAATAGAACAAAATAGAACGTTTAGATCAATGAGTAAACGAACTTCAAATCACTTGATTTTTTATATGTGTATATCTTAGAATATGAAGATGATAATGTACGGTCGGATCTTGAAAATTCATTCGGGAAATATGATTTTTGAGTGCGACATAGGACGAATTTGCCTCCTGTGTCAGCTGATTTACATTTCTCTCTCTCTCTCTCTCTCTCTCTCTCTCTCTCTCTCTCTATATATATATATATATATATATATATATATATATATATATATATATATATTACTGATGCTCGTACCCTCGGACAAACCAATAAAAATGCTCATTTTTAGTGAATTAAACTAATAATCAACAATTAAAAAAAAATAACGAGTGACAGAGAGGAAAAATTAACCACCCAACAATGGGTATTATATAGACTCATCATATACATTAATCAAATTCATTAATCACTTGCCTTGTTCCTGCGGAGCCAGACCTGACCGCAAACCCAGGAATCCCACCTTGAGCTGCGATCCACGCAATGGTCTCTCTATTAGGATTATGACTGGAAGACGTTGTGAAGTTAGATGAAACTTCGGAGATTAAAGAACGGATGTATACAAGAACCTGTGCGTAGTATTGGTCGACTAATGATAAGAATTAATCGACTTATACATTAATATAGTCGACTGGGTATTGCAAACAGAGAGTTGGGTTCTCGAATTATGTCAGAGTAGGCTACTAATAATTGGGTATAGTCGACTAATACATGTTACCAGTCGACTTATATTAAGGCCTAGTCGACTAGTGTCAGGCCTCACTATTTTCTTCTCTGGATCTGTTTCCAGTTTTGAGTTGGATTCGAGTTTCGTATTGATGAAGTTTGTATGTGATTAGAAGAGTTTTACGGTTTATAAATAAACCCTTGAGATTGGCCTTCAATGAATTCAATGAACTAGCAATTTCTAAAAAGTGTAGTTCATCAAAGAGAAAGTTCGTGTGAGAAGTTTTAGCCACAAGAGTTCGCTGTTCTAGACAGCCATTAAAGCGCTGGTAATTTTCTTAATGAAAGGTGTAAGTGTTTCTAACTGTATTCCCTCAAAGTTTAATAAAGTTTCCTCTTTCCCATAGACGTACACATGATCTATTTTAATGGTGAAACAACGTTAAATTGTGTTTTGGCTTTTTATACTTCAGAATATCTACTTCCTTCTCTTTTTCTTCTTGTTGCTCGTCGATCCTGTGTTGATTCCGCTGCGTCGCAACAGTAATTGATCATGGGGGCAGTTCGTTTCATAACAATTGGTATCAGAGCATACTGATTGTTATTCCAACACTCTCAGCAATGGAAACTGAGTAAGACCAGTTCATTGTCTGAAGTCAAGACCCCGAGCCGAGCTGTGGCCAGTCCAAGGGATGAAGCTGAATCAGCGAGCTCGCATGAGTTGCCAGATCAGAAGGAAGAGCTGAGAGTCAATCTTCAGAAGATGCTGAACAGAGTGATGGAGTAGGAGAAGGTTTTCATGGAGAAGAAGTGCCGAATGACTAAAACGGTTAAGTAAATTGAGAAGGCTTGTGAATCTCCAGTTCTGTATGAAATTTGATTTGTTTTCAATCCTGTCGTAAAATGTACTATTTGTTGTGAGATCATTGTGATAAAGTGTGGTTCCTCAAAAGTTTTCAGACATGATTTGTGATCTTATTTGGAGCTGAAGTTAGATTATGTACAGAACAAAGTAGGGATTGCAATTTGACTCGTACCCGCGGGGACCCGACCCGACCCGACCCGAATGGGGCGGGTTTTTTGATTACTGACCGGGTTCGGGTCGGGTAACGGGGAAAACCCGAAATAACAAAGGCCGGGGCGGGGCGGGTACGGTATAGCATTGCCCCGCCCCGCTACCCGCCCCGTACCCGCCCCGCTATTTTTTCATATAATGAGTATAATAATATTATATATACATCTACTTAAATAACCCAGCTTTTAACACTAATTACAAATATGTCATTCCCTATAAATATCTAAACCAAATGGTCCAAAATCCAAATCCAATTTGCCCTAAAAATTTGAGCCCAATACACGATTTCGGGTCGGGTCGGGTCGGGTATTTTTATTACCCGCCGGAGCGGGGATGAGAGTGATTGTGAAATACCCAACGGGGTCTGGGGCGGGGACGGGACGGGTTTTGAGATTTCGGGTACGGGGACGGGGTGTTCAAAACCCGGCCCGACCCGCCCGTTGCCATCCCTAGAACAAAGTGAATCAAAGTTATGGGTTTTTACTGCAAAGTACAAAAAAAAAAAAAAAAAAAAATCTTAATGGGCTGGCCTGAGCCCATATTGGCGGGCCAGTATAATGCCCAGTTCAAGTTTAGGCTAGCCAATAGCCCACCCATTTCAGGTTCGGTCTGCTTTGGCCCGTCCCGGCCCGTTCTCGACCTACTCTCATCTCTGTTCTCTATCTTCTCCTCCCACTCTATCCTCTCTCATTCCCTCTCCAAAAATTCCCCATTCTCCATTGTTAGGGTTTTTCTCCCCCTTAAACCCTAGAGCCTCCCACTCCTCCATCAATGGCGTCCATCAACCTCGGCTCCTTCTTCGACAACTGGTTCCGAAGACCCCCAAAACCCTCCTCCTCCTCATCCTCCCCCAACTTCGCCTTCATCAACGCTGGCAACCTCTTCTCCAAAAACCCTAACCCTAACCCCCCAAAGCTCTCTGCTTCCTCAACCGAAGAGGACCAATCCCCTCTCCCCCATCCAAATACTCCCAAATGCTCGATCAGTACTTTTGGGAGTGTGAGAACCGCCCCGACTTCCGCCACACCCCGAGGTCGACCGCATCCTCGGCGAAGATCCCCTTTTTGAGAACAAGCCCAACCCGACCCCCGAAGAAATCGAGGAGAACAAGCAATGGTGGGAGGAATTCAACTCGTCCCCCGTCGTCCAGTTCTTGAGACGGGCAGAGGAGGTCGCGGACAAGATCAATGAGATGGAGCTCAAGGAGAATGAGCGGCCGTATAGGAAAGAGGACTGGAAGCTGTGGAAGAAGCTGCCGCACGTGCCTGGGCTGGACGGCCGGCCGATGCCCAGGAAGGCGATAAAGACGAGGAAGCAGAGCGATGACAAGTTTTGGGACTTTGCCAGGCAGTTCTTTTTGGGATTGTGGGGATTCAGGCAGCGGCCGTACCCGCCGGGGAGGCCTATTGATGTTGCGCAGGCGATCGGGTACGAGAGGTTGGAGAAGCGGTATTATGACTGTGAGTTTATTGTTGTTGCTATCAATTTGGTTCCTTATATATATTGCATTACATTTATATATAAGTAAGAGTCTTTAGTGAATTATGATATGCTTTATAACCCTATAGTAGAAATTTCCATTAGCTGTTTTGAGTTTTCTGTAAACAAATTGGTAACTAGTTTGGTATGGTTGATTTGACATTTCTAACTTGCCCTAAGGCATAGCGAGAAATTGGAGAGTTTGGACTGAGAAAATAGTTTTGGAGTTGAATATGTTGGAAGTATTGAGTGGATTTCAATAAGATTTTTAGTGTTTGGCCTAGTCTGCCAATCATGTTTCAATATCTGAGGTCATGGTTTGGATGCCAAACCCCATATTGTGAAACTAGAGTTTGCTTGGCAACCAAAATAGAGTTTCTGAAACCATAATTTGGGAGCTCTAAATTTTAGTGAAATCATAGTTTCATAAACTCTAGGCTGAGCAAAGTTTCTATGACTATGAAATTTCGAGTGAAGCGAAGCAATCACTAGGGCTTGCCAAACCTCAAATTTTTGAAACCAAGGTTTGCACACATACAAACCTAGGGGTTCATTTTTAACTTAAAAGAGACCATGATTTCAAGGACTATTTGGCAAACTGGGCCTTAGAGGTAACAATTATGGCCGGAGGTCATTGTATGTGTTTGTTCCATTTTTACTTAAAGTGACCATTATTAGTTGGATGTATTTACATTTATTATAAAATTACAGAATATTTAGTTAGTGTGGTCTTGTTGAGTTGCAATTTCCTATCCCGAGGTAACTAGAGTTTTTGAATCAACATAAAGTCAAGAACTCAAATTATGAAATGCTTACATCCATGTAGTATAACTTTCATGAACAATTTTGAATTTTCTATACGAACAAATTTGTAACTAGTTTGATGGTTTAGTTGGCATTTCTGACTTGGTGTGTGGAGAAGATGTGGTATATGGACTGTAGAAATGGGTGTGGAGTTCAAATATGTCAGAAGTTCTGTGTGGATTTCAGAAAGATTTCTAGGGTGGTGCCTTAGAGATCAAAATTTGGTCCTGAGGTCACTGCATATGCTTGTTTCACTTTTGCTGAAAGGAAGCAATTATGGAGTTGGGATACAGAAAATGGGACGTGATTTGGAATGGATTTAGATAACTAGGATGGGATACAATAGGATCACACATGCACACAGGCATATCCTAGATGCTGTTCATTTACTCATTGGAATAGCAAATAACTCACTAAAAAATTTCAAACATAAGCACTTCATGAGTAGATAAACATCCATTTTATTGATTGGTTTAGAGAAAGAAAAAAAGAGAGGGAAAAACTCCTTTCCTTTTTCAAGGAGAAACTCTTTTTATTTTTCCCGTTAATGAAAAGGTGGATTATGGCAATCTGTTTCATTAGAAAGTTATTTAGCACAGAGACTTCCATTGCGTGTGTTGGAACATATAGGGCTCAATACTTATGGTTGTGTCCTCATTATTTCATGCCCACTATGTTAGAAGTTTTGGTGTATTGGCGTGTCAGTGTTGTGTGGTATCGTCATGTATCTATCTGTGCTTCTTAGATAAAGGGAAAATAACGAAGCAAAACAAAATTCATCTATATGTAAGGCTATCTCAAAGTGAGAAAACAGCATAGAAATCACCTACATGCAAGTCAACCAAGAAAATAAAAGAAAAACCAGAAATGTTCTGAATACATGCCACAAAACAGAACATGACATAGCTTTTTTTGGGGGCAAAATAATCAAAGAGGAGTCAAAACGCCCTAAACAGTCAACAAAGCCCTCCAAACTCTAGTCCTAAACGAATATGTCACATGCCTCACCCATGTTGATGTCATCCCAAGTGGTAAAGGGAGATTCCTACATGATCTTGCACCTTGTAGAATTAGGGGTTGCAATGGGCTGTATTCACGGAGAATCCTGTAGGATCCACTTGGTGATTTGTTATAAATTCATTGCATCCACATGCAGAACCAAACCCACTAATAAAATTGGGACCCACTTGTCGAAACCCAATAACTTATCAGATCCAGATTCTGGGTAGTTATCCAAATTCAATCTCTCTCCAAAAGCGCTAATTTCCATTAATAATTAGTAGAAACTGGCAAGAGTTTCTTACCCACTTGTGTTGATTTAATGTTATTTTTCTAGAAATATTAAACATCTAAACATGTCCAAATAATCTTACATAAGTGAAGAAAAAATGATTGAGATTGAACAAGTGAACAAAAAGATGAATACTTATCGGCTATGTTGCACGGGCACAGTAACGTTGAAATGAACATGACACGTGAACACATGACAAATTCTTAAAAATACACACGACACGCGTGTCCGACACGTTTCGAACACGACACGACTTCATGATAGAAGTGTCCGTACTACGTAGCTTATCAGATAATTGGGTTTGATTTAAGGATCCATATTTAGATCCAATAAAGAATCAATTTTATTCTTTGATCCATACTATCTAGTAAGTTATACAATATTTTAGGATCCAAACCCAAAAATTGGGGTCACGTTTGGATCAGTTTATTAGGTAATCCAGTCTTATTGCCACTCCAAGTAGAAGCTAGACCTGTCCGAAAGGAAATCAAGCTAAATATACGAGGTAGTACTAGTGTCTTTGTAGGACCTTTACCCTCTCCTCCGACATATATGTTGTTTCTGTTGCTCCAAATATCCCACATGGTTGTTGTAGAACTGATATTTCATGGTGCTTTATCATCCTTTTCGATTATCCTAAAATGGTTCCTCTCCCAAAGTTATTCATTCTCTTGAAGGTTTCCAAAATAACCTCCGATATGCTAGTGCTTCCAAAATCTTGGGTGGGGATGGCATATTATCCTATTAAATAACTCCAAGATGGTAGTGCTTCCAAAACCTTGGCAAACTTGGGGATCACATAGTATCCAATTAAATAAAGCATTAGAGATCAAACTTATTCTAATATCGAAATAGGTAATGTTTCAACTTATTATATTAATGAATATCGCACCAGCTTTCTTTCCTTAACAAAAAAAGTAGAAATGTCTTGAGAATGCATTTAGAGTCGCAATGAATTATGTTATTAATGTAAACCCCATAATTTGAGCATCATTTTAACTCCATTCATCTTTAAACTCCAAGCAATATCAATATTGTGAGGATCTGAATGTATCCAATATGTCTTAGATATTCTAATTTCTAGTTCAGGATTGCAAGGAATTTAGACTGTTACAATAAATTATATTGTCTTATTGGATGTTTTGGTGCTTGCAGTATTTTAGATCTGATTAATTTTGTATATGCAAGGGTGCCTAAACTCTAATAAAATGAGTGGTATAAACATGCTAGTGTATATACTTCTGTAGGAATTAGAGGCGAGAACCAGGAGTGGTGAGTAATGAAACACTGTTTCATACGTGAGGGCATCATGTTATTATTTTTTGTGTGTATTATATTAAGCTTTACCTTGGATTTTGGATCAAGGCTTCCCCAGCCCATTTCCTATTAAGAGGGTGATATCTTCTAATCTCATCCAAAACTACAGGCACTTGATTTGTACAGCTAATTTGCTGCAAGCAGTTGTCTAGTGTGAGGTACTTAAGCACTCGGGTGATGCCCATGTAGGCAAATTCTTCCTAGATTCTAGCCTTGCCAAAGTACGTGTTTGAGTAGATACTGAGTGGATTGATTTGAATCTAGAATCTTCAGGGTCCATTGAGCCGTAGCACTGTCTATCATGGAGTATACTTCAGCTTGAAAGACATAATTTATTGAGCTATGCTTTCACACGGTTTTCAGATTTTATCCAATTTCACGTGTTTTACTTATACTGATATATACCACTTCAGCATATGAATATGCCAGACAAATTTCATGGTATTGCATGTGAGACTCTGTTGCTATTATCATTTGTATTTTTTACTTATGTAAAAGGTGGATGTTCTTGCTTCTTAGAGTATTAAAGCTGATTTAACTGTAATATATAGCATGATTAAGGGACAAAGACCTTGCAAGAGTTACTGCTAACTAATTCTGCCACTTACATGACATAGTAGGTCACATTCTTTCATGTTGTTACTATTTTCTTCTTCTTTTAATCGCCACTTATTGGTTCTGCAGTTATCATGAGAAGTGGTGGTTGGTATTACAAGGATCGGTTAGGCCGTACAAGAGGGCCTCTGGAGCTAATTACTCTGAAAACAGCTTGGGCTGGTGGAATAATTGATACAGACACTTTCATATGGGGTGAAGACATGGATGAATGGGCACCTATTGGAATGGTTTATGGCCTACAGAAAGCAATTGCTACTTGGGAAGGTCTGTTACTCTTAAGCATTCTCCTCAGCATTTCCCATTCACAAGAGTATGCCATGAGGAATCTCCTAGTCGTTCTATTAGTTTTCATCATTCTACAAATAGATGATTCTGTATCTGTAAGCTCGTACGAAAAGGCGCGCGTGTTATGATTTAAATGTCAATTTGAAATTATAAGAATCAGCAAATATTTGAGGGAATAGTTTAAGGAATACTTTATTTGGTCACTAATAAATATCATTTATTGATTTAACAGTTAGACTAGGTGCTGCTGCAACAGCCTTCCTTCACAAAGTGCAGAAAGGCATACCTCCATGGACTCCTGTAAAGGGACAAGAGAAGAAATCCTACCAGCAATTACAAGATGAAGCTATTGAAAGCAAGAAACGTGACATGGCTGTACTTGCAGCGAATGGAGGTATCTGGCCAGGTGTAAGAACTCCTAGCCATGCACTATTTCTTTGGGCTAGTGGCTCTGAACTAACCACGATTTTGGAGGCAGATCATATGCCAAACAAATATATCTCCAAAGAGCTAAGGTCTTTCCCTTAAACTTCCTTTGCTTTCAGTTCTGTATATTTAATTAGGTCTCTCTATATACTGTAGCGAAAGGGTTCTATAACAGGATGCAGTCTGAGTTCAAAATATTTTAGCATTAAAGTTTTTATTTTATTTTATTTTATTTTCTGATGATTCCTTTTGTTTACATTTAAAACTTTCTATACAGATAATTGCATGCAGTTTCTCTTTATATATTTCTCACATGATTGCTGCTCAACTTTATATCTAATTCTTTAGGAATTTTCTTCACAAGCATGAAGCATGTAGTTAACCCAAAATTATTTCATGCTTATTTGGAATTGTCTCCAGTCATTTTGAATTGTGTCTTTTTTTTTTTTACTCTTTTTAGCCAGCATTATTCATTGCTGCCATGAATGACCTTTCGTTAAATTTTATGAGTTTTCCCATATACATGCATATAAGCTCATGAAACTTGTTGAATGGCCGTCATACTAATTTTTTTTTTTTTTTTTTTTGCATAGTGTTGCTTTCAGTTGATTGTCTGTTTTTCAGAGGCAGGGGAAGGTTTTGCTGTTTCTCTAGGCATAACCAAGATGGTTGTTTCCAGTTTTAAAGTGCTGGGCAAGAACACACTCTGCATCATGATCTACTTGTTTAAATCTTCTATACACTAGGAATTGGAGGTTTTGCAACTTTCACAGTGCAGTTAAGAGGTCTCAATTGTTTTCTAGTTGAAACTTTTCTGCAGCTGTCTAAGGTTATACATAGGTAATAGGTTCCAAAGACATATCAGTCCATACATACACGAGCACCATGTAGTTAAGTAGTAAATTTCTCAATTTATGGTGTGAGAATAACATTTCCAATCAATTGTGTGGCTTTTGTGTCGAAAGTCAGCAGTAGGTGGTTCCATTCAATTGTGAATGTGTGGAAGTGCAGAGAGAGCTCAATGTTTCTCTTCTCTCTGATAGTTGATCATGAAGGATGTGAAGTTGGGTTAATTAGTATTGTGGTATGCTATGAAGCACGAACACTTCAAAGTGAGTGCCGTGTCTGTGTCGGACATGTGTTGGACACCTACACTTGCATGATATGTATCGGACAATCCGATACCGTGTTGGATTTTAAACATTTATAAAATCACGTGTCAGCACCGTATCCAACGCCGCGTCGGCATTAAGTAAAATTTAAAGATCATGTATTAGATATCTAAAAGTCACATGTCACTTAAATAAATATGAAAAAAATATCGTTCTGATATAAGCAAATATGTTAGTAGAACTTTCACTCATCATGAACTAGGTGAGGTATTAGTTAGATTTTTTTTCTTTTTGTTTTGTTTGTTACTTTATAAATGCTATAGATGTAAATTATTTATATTTTATTTTGTTTCCATCTTACCTTTAATAAAACTATTTATTTATGCTTGATTATTTTTTGACAAGTTGATTATTCATTATTCTACTCACACAGGTAGAATTGTGTAAAAATATCTACTTCGAAAAGTACCATTAAAAAAGTTGAAGACAATGCACCTCTTTGAAAGTATGAGAGAAAATCAGAAAATTAGAAACTATATGTAATAATAATAATAAATTGTTTGCCATGTCCCCGTATCCTTTTTTTTTTGCTGTGTCCCGTGTCGTGTCTGACACCTGTGTCCGTGTCCGTGCTCCATAGGTGGTGCGTATTATGAGAAATCGAAGCATACTCCTATAGATTACAAAAGCTCCACTACATGACTGAACTGGGCCCTGAATTTATGGTATGTGAGCGCACATAAATGTCTATGTTGCTTGAGAGTCACACAGCTCTAGCCTCTAGCATCGCGTGCATGCAGAGCCTGGCCCATTTCCGGGGCCTAAATTTAGATAGCTTTTCATCCTTTTTGGATTTTATGCAGGACTACAATACCAACCATTTTGATCTTGAGAACTATGTTATAACTATTAAGACTTAGACTGATCATTATGGTAAATGCAAGGCACAGGGCTTTCTAGTCCACATATCAGGTTGCGTTTTCACATCTTGTCAAACATGGCACCACACATCATTCATGGTTTCTTTTATTGACTAATTGGTGCTAGTGTTTGATTTAGCAATTGCTTTAGACAATTGTGATGCCGTATGTGATTCTTTATCTACTATGTTTGATTGGGCATTTGGATGCAATTGATTTACCTTTGGGCATTTGGAGGCCGTATGCTTTAGACAGTTGTAATGCCATATGTGATCCTTTATCTTCTATGTTTGATTGGGCATTTGGATGCAATTGATTTACCTTTGGGTTGCTGTAGATTCTGTCACTGTCTTGTGCCAGACTGCTTTATGTAAAACATTTATACTTTATGTAAAACATTTATAGCCTTTAGATTTAGAAGATATCTAGGGCCTTGTGGGACCTCCTGAGATGATGTTTCATGTAACTGATTGTTGTTATTTAATTTCGTTTTAATCTTTTTTTTTAATTAACTTTAAAAGACCTCTAGGCAACATTTTCTTTCTATTTATCATTGTTTTTCTACTGATATTTCTTGATAAGATTGTTTCCACCAATAGAGTCAAATTCATAATAAAACTGCTGCCCACTTTGACAACAATGTTTATTTTCAGGGCATTATGTAGCAACACAGACACAAAATATATGATTTGTCATTTAATATTATTATAATGTTGAATAATATTGATGATTTGTTAGGTTTAATTTCTTTCTTTCACTCTTTTTTTCCCCAGCATATACTTCGGATTGGACTATTTAAATTCCTCCATAACACTTTATACTCAGTATATATCTCTATGATATTTTTACTGGTGCCTTTGCATTCCTTCACATTGCATATTACTTGAACATTTGGTAGATGTTAGTTTTACCCTCTAAATATGATGACCTTTAATTGACTACTGAAAAAGGTATTATTGCTTGTATCTGCAGGTATCGACTGGCAAAAATTATCCCTGGTTTGAGGCCATGGGAGGTTCTAAGTGTAGAACAAGCTATGGATCAAATAACATATGATGGGGAGTGGTATCGTGAGCCTTTAGGCTCTTACGCTACTGGTCCTCCATATATCAGAGACTGGAACAGGGATGTTAAGGTTGCATTCTTCTTTCTGCACTAGTTAACTCATTAGAATTATCAGAATTATCTGGTTTTTTTTTTTTGTTCTTAGCTCATTAATCAACAATTATTTATCGGGTAGTAATCAAGTTTCAATGACAATTACAATGCAAAGCATATATTTTGGTCTAAATCACTAAATAATGATGAACTTGCCAAAATAATACTGAGAGCAAGTCAATGTGTCAGGCTAAGAAATAACTATGGCATTTTCATGTCTCAAGTAGAGATGATTCTACCACTAAACTTTTAACTAGATGATTGGACTATATATTTTTAGCGTGAATTATCATATTCTGTAGAAAGATAACCATAGATATGTGGTCAAAAATTATTCTGTACTTGTCTCCAACCATATTATTCATTCCACAAACCAACCTAGCTGCATGACTCGAGTAAATACAACAATTCATCATGAACCATCTGGTCACATTTTTTGGAATGAGATGTTCTATTAATACTTTTTCATGAAGCAAACAGCAACTGACATCAACATACCTGAATTGTTTTATGCAGAAAATGTATAGAATCTTTTACAACCTGAGCTATAGAGTTTACAACAAGTTAGAGAGGACAATTCCAGGTTTTGACAAAGTGTCGGAGAAAGTCCGTGCTGATTTTGCTGCAAGTGATGCAAGACGCAAGGAAAGGAGAGCTGCACAGAAAAAGGCTGAGGCTGAGGCTGCTATCGGTCGCAGAGTATCACCTGATCCATAGTGAAGGTCCAAAACCTTCATTTCATTATTGCGCTTGTTTACTCTCTTGTTACAGGGTATTTGTATTCTTTAGGGCTGCAGTTGTTCAGCACTAAACTTCCTCAACAACTTTGCAACACCACATTGATTTAATATGTTTGTTTATTGGGTATCAACATATAAAGCCCCTTTCATGTTTTTTCTTCAGCATTTTTAAAAGAATGAATTTAGTCAATTCTGAGAATTTGCTACCACTTATTCCCACTGGCAGTTTACCTTCGTATCTGTGCTTTTTAGATTCTATTTGACTATAAACCATACAGTATGCAACTCTAATCTCATAAAATGAATTTTCTGGTAAATCACTTCCATCCATTTTCTTTTTCCAGGAAGGCATTTTTCTTCATACATCTTTTTTTCTGACTATGTTCTTTGTCATTTGTGTTAGACGCGGATCTCCCTCACCAAATTATCGGAATCCTGGAATCGTGACAGTTTTGCAGTATCCACCTGAAGGTCCTGAACCATGTGAATGGGTGCTTCCAGAGATCTACTGGGCCCATTCCAGGTTCACACGTTGTTGTTCTGGAGGAAAGCTAGTTGTAATCAATCAAAATTTCGGTCATTTGTGCAAACCAAAATGTAAGCCAATGGACGAAAGTTCATGTACTTAGATAATCGTACTCATCAAAGCAGCTACAAGTCCGTTCAAAGTTCATTCAGATTAGATTCTTATTTGGATTGCCAACTCCACTATTATCTTGTGAGGAAAAACCTGCATGGAACAAAGTTTTTGGAATTATGGCATGGAGACATAATCAAGTTATGTGCTATATAGACTACTTTTGCTGAAAAAAGGGAAGAAATCTTCGACAAGTTCTACATAATTACTCCTTTTGCAAGACTTGAGAATATCAGTAACCGATATTTATAACATGAAAAACCTGAGACAATAAATCTCTTTTCCCCCTGCTCTGCAATGCACCATCACAGGGATTAGCTTAAAAAAGCTTCCTGGATCTTTGGTCCATCTGACTATTTGCAGCTGAACTCGAGATAATTCTTAGACGAATCATTTGTGCTATAGCTACACTGGTTGAAGACCATAACACCCACATGATATTTGCAACTTGAGAAAGAATTTTGAAATCAACACAGGTTACAAAATGTCAATACAAATCCACGCTAATGGAGCAACATCACATTTTTCAAATTCGTTCAGTACAAGCTCAGCAGGCCAGTGATGCCACATTATTGACGTCTTTTGCATCTCCCAGAAGTACAAGTTTAATAGCTTACTGAGTTCTCAAATATACAAGCATGCAGCTCTGTACATAGCAAAAGGTCACACCCAATGGCGTAGCTTATAAAGAACAACAGCTTATATGAGCTTAGGTTCATAGAGGTAGGCAAACAGTTACCAACTAATGATATTTGATTCAACTCCGAGAAAGTTTTCATATGTAGCCCTTGCTCTTTAAGCTTTCAACGGAGTCCTTGATGATTTCCTCCATGGGAATGAAGCTCATACCCAGGTCCAGCAACTTCTTTGATGGATTTTTCGCCCTCAGTAGACCAGGCTGAGTATCCTTGGGGAATCTACATAATAAAGAAAAGAATGTTGCAATATAAGGTTATCAATGTTGAAGACGGATAATTTTTTCTGATTAAGTATGATTGATTACGTACAGGGGTATTTTATACTCCGGGTAGAGCTCTGCAACTTTGGAAGCAAAGTCACTGAAATGTGCAATGCCTTCTATACATAAGTGCCTCCCTGATGCTGATGGATTTTCATAGAGAAGAATATGAGCCAGTGCGACATCTTTGACATGAACAGATCCCATGTAGAAATTCTCGTAATGCTCAGTACAGCCTGTTACCATATACATCAGAAAAAATCAGCTCTCTTGGATTCATAATTTTACACATGTATGGTCAATAAGAAAAGTATAAATAGAGAAGTCGGGTTTCAAAAGCTGAACCAATCAAGAGTAACAACTTGACATAGATATCATGTCATTCTTTGTATGGAACCAAGTGTTAACCAATATTCTATTTTTTCTCCTTTATATTATCCAGAGGAGCAGATCTCTATGATACGCAGATATAGTAGTAATATTGAATAATACCAATGAATATTTTTATCTCGTCACCAGATTAGGAGCCACTTTTTTTTATTTTGATATTCATAAAAGGAGAAAAAATATAACATTCGAACTAAATCCTAGAAGGCAAGAGGGCTTACCAAAGATCAACAGCCTACCAGGATTCAGAAGAAGCAGATAGAGCAAAGGCATCCTCTTTCTGAAGGGTATCAATTAGATATTAATCACTTTTAAAGATCATATATGAAGAAAGTGACAGCAAGTTCAATCTAATTATGCCGGTTAGCCAGTAGAAAGTACAAGTGTAGGGCCACAGCTGTAACTCACCAACAAGTTGCATTGCTTCAAGTTTACTTGCAAATATAAAATAGTACGCATGTTCTTAAAACCAAACAAAAGCATTCCATCATTTCCTTTCAAAAAATTTCCCAAAAGATTTAATAGCAAAAATTTTCTCCTCTCTCTTTACTTCCTCTTCCTGATACACTTTACTTCCTTTTCCATCGGCACTCTCTAGAAAACCAAAAACTGCTCTTACAACCCAAGAAACACACTATTATGCCAACCCCAGCTAACTTTTACCTTGCGTTCCTATCAAGGTTTGGTTTAAACCCTAAGGATTGGGCCTTATCATGACTAATTGGTGCGGTGGCCTTGTCAGTCCATCTTTCAAATCATTTCTATAATCACGGGAAGCATTTGGTGCAATATCAAACTAACTTAAACTTCATTCTTGTAGTTTAAATCTCCTCCCCTTTTCTAACTCTTCCAGACAAGTTTGAGTTCCATCCTTCAGTATTGGAATGGACGTGAGACAGGACTCAATGTGTCCTAAAGTTTCTGACATGGAAGGCTTCATATTACCCGTCACATGCAAGTATGTGCGTATCAAAGAATGCAATGAGTCACCACATAACCAACTGTTCTATGATTGGAAACTGGAAACTCAGACCCTATTCGATACAACCTAGGCTGGAAATCATGAGAAGCGTCAACACTACAACAGATGCAATATCACTGTGATTTTAAGACTCACAGTGTAAGTTATTGGAGCATTTAGGAGGTGCACTAAAGTCTCTGTATTTCTACATGTCAAAGAACTTGAAATTTGACCAGTCCGCATAACATTGCTCCTGTAATTGAGCATCATTGGCATCATTAATTAAAATACATCCTGATATCAACTTTGTAAGTTCTTAATCACCTTGTGCTCAATTGATGCAACTCCGATTATGTGATATTGATACCTGATCTTATTTTCTATGTTATCATGCATCTGTGTAAGTGGTATAATGTAACATTCATCTCCTTTGCCTGGACTCTTTTCTGTCACCTGCATTAGGATCCATAAAATTATATAAATTTTCACTTATGTAACACAACCCAGGAGGCTAGTGGGAAGACGGTCTTAGTTGTACATCCTTTAGTAATGTTAAATAGGTATAAGGCAGATAATTAGGAGTTAACTGCTAGCAGTAGCACAGGGGCTAACTGGAATTAATAAGCCTTTGAAGTGTACTCGACGCAAAAACTCTATATCCAGCCTTTAAGGACTATATATGTTTTTGGAGTGTCTAAATTCACTATAAATTAATATCCAAATAGGAGCAACAGTCCCTTTTGGCCTCTCTATGGAAACATATTGGAAATGATCAACCATGTCTCATTTTGAAAAAAACAAAACCCGAAATGAAGGGTGTATCAACATTTTATAGAAACTGTGTAAATATAATCTCCTCCGATGATCTCAAATCAAATAGCTCACCAGCAAGAGCACGTAATCTACAACCAAAATACAACAATGAGAACTGAAAAGATTTCCCCAAAACCACACACACTTAATGCCATCAATATGGCAAATGAAACTCAAAACTTCTCACAGTGAAGGCATCCCTTGACCTTCTTCATCTAGATTTTGTATCTTGTCATGGGTTTATGTAGATTATTGTGGTTAACCATCACGGTTAATAAAATTTACAGAACAGGGAAAATGCCAAATGAGTGAAGAACAATTTTGATCCATCCATAGTTAAGAATGTGAAAGTAGAAAGCTGACTGAATTATCAAGAAATTAAACTTATGAGCTCCATTATGGTCCGGTTGAGGGAGCACTGATTGTGAAATATAATGTTATTATTGGAGACAATTTGGTTTTACGCTAGAAGGCAAAGTAGTAAACAGGCTAGCTGTTGATTTGAGGAAAATATATGATAGAATTTGAAAGGGCTAAATTTAATTTCGTTTAAAGAAAGGTTAAGGGGCACTTATTAGTATCGGAAGTATTTGCGATGAGAATAATAATTTGCAGTTGTCGCTTAAAAAAAAAAAAAAAATCCTGAATTCCTACCCTTGTCCGAGATATACTGATATACATGTTCAAATTTGAAGAATAAGGTACCAATTTGCATGTCATTTTAAATGATAAGAGTATTAATTGATGAGATGACGATGAGTAGGGGTATGAGATGTAGGAAATGGTTTAGAAGAATAGGGGAGCAGAAGCAAGTAAATGGAATGCCGTATCAGCGACCATGGAAATGACAATTAGGTCCCACTGCTGTTCAGTTCCACAGTAGGCTAATTTTGTCATATTGGGTCTTTATAGAGAAAATGTGGAACCAAATAAGGACATATCAATAGATGGTAGTTTTAGGTAGAACAAGGTGCTTATGCATGCTCTCAAAGTTTACGACCTTGCTTTCCTCTCTCTAATACACACATAAATTGTTCATACTTATAGACCAAAGCACCTACCAGCTGCGTTAATCGACTGAATGATTGCTTAATTGCTTCCAAATGCTTGATCTAACATTTTCTCAGACGGAAGTCCATATACCTTTTCCTCTTTCTGGAATTCTCTCCATAACACTACTTTTAAACCGTCATCTCAGACTACATCAAGCTCATCAAAAGTGAGTCCTGCAGTATAACAATATGAAGATAAAAAATGAACACTTTTAAGAATCTATGGCCATGGACTCAAAATTCTTCTTTCCTGTATTTAAATTTAGAGGGCATCTTTGGCTTTGTTTCTTAAGCACAGTATTCCATAGTTAAGCCAATTAACTCGAGAGTCAAAGTACCAACTGAGGTCCATTTGGCTATTGCTCATAATTTAATAAACTGTAATTATCCAACTCCAAAACTTGTGGTTAACTGAGTTTTGCAATCTAAATAATCAGCCGTAACTGAATTTTTGCTTACCTCCAAAAGATGTGCAAGGGGGAAAAAAAGCACTTTACCTTCTCTTCTTGTAATCTCTCTAACTCTTCTTTTCCTTTTCATTAGAACCCAACACTTCACATTTTTCTTCTTTTCAACTCCAATTTGGAGATAACTCCATTTTGTATCCAAATGGACCATAAAATTAGTAAGACTCCAACTTAAAAAACTACAATCGTAAAATTGCAAATTAGAATTTGCAAACCTCTAATTACAACTCAACATAACTACAGTTTAGAAGACTTCAAAGCCAAACAAGCCCCAAAACACTTGAAGCCAAGGAAGGTTTGAGTAGCATATAAATGCAGGGTATAGCTCTTCGTTCAATAATTAACAAAAGGTTTCAATGGCTTGGACGAACCAAAATTCTAAGAAGTGTTCTTAGGTATTTGTAGGCTCAACAAGCAAAACTATATGGATGATCGGACTCTAAGCCTATGTCGAACAGTTTGATGGTCAATTAACAAAATTAAAACCCCAACATGAAGCTAGTCAATGTATCAATCTCAGGCTCTAGCAAAATCAGAAGCATTTATGATCTACGATAATCTAAATCACAAGATTTTTTCACACAAATACCTTGAAGAAGGCGAAGCAGCATCGCCATGCTAGCATTGATGCTCGGTGGGATGATTGGTCCCATCACCGTCCCCGGATTCACCACCACCACGTCCAACCCGTTCTCCTTCGCAAACTCCCATGCTGCCTTCTCTGCCAGCGTCTTCGACAATGGGTACCAAATCTGCATTCAACCCCAAAAGACACTAAATTTTGAATTATTTACTAAATATTAACATGCTTCAATTATTTACTAGAAGTGAAAATCTCACCCCATTCTTTCTACAGTGCTCCTCATCAGCCCAGCACTCCTCGTTCTTGATGACGTCAGCGGGCCAGTTGGGGCTGGGGATGATCGCCGAGATGGATGACGTCACCACGACGCGCTTGGCGCCGGCGTCCTTCGCCGCCCGGAGAACGTTGAGGGTACCCTTCACCGCGGGGTCGAGCAGCTGGCGGTCGGGGTCGTCGACGCGGTCCACGATGCAGGGGGACGCCACGTGGAGGACGCCAGCGGCGCCGCCCACCGCGGCGGCGATGGAGGCGGGGTCGAGGAGGTCGAGCTGGAAGAGGCGGAGGCGGGAGGCGGCGCCGTCAAGCGCCTCGAGGTGCTTCGTCTCAGCCTCGTCGCCTGAGATGCGAGAGATCAAATTACCGAATTACCCTTGGCTTCTCAGTTTTCAATTCAAACCCTCCAAAGATTTCTCTTTCGGATTAAATTACACGTACAAGCTTTATCACTTGAGCAAAAAAAATTTAGCAAAACACGTAAAATTTTACAAGGCAAAATTTCACACCCACAGATATGTTATGATTGTTATCTCAATGGGTTTTTTCTAGCAATTTTTACGCAAATTTATATATTAACAGAAATTTCCTCCCGTGATCTAGACCTACACACAGGAGGATCAAATATGCTAAAAAGGCAATATAACGATTTCGAGGGGCTTAAGAGAAAAAAAAGGAAAACGGGAAGGGCAAAATCCGTACTGATATTTTTGACGGTGGCGTGAACGGTGTAGCCGCGGTCGAGGAGGAGGCGGACGATCCACGACCCGATGAACCCGCTGCCGCCGGTCACGCACACGATCTCCTTCTCTCCGCTCGACATCCTCTCTCTCTCTCCCCGGTTGTTGTTCTTCAACTCTCAAATTGGCAGCAAGTCTTTCTTATGCTTTGTGGGCCGGTTGAGATTGGGAGACAATGAGTCCAGGCTCCAACTAACCAGAGTGTGTCAAGTGTGAGTGAGTGAGAGCAAGTAGAATCCAAGGAATTTTTTTTGCTCACCGCGTTTTTCGTCACCGCTGTCACCGAGCCCGGCTGGCCCATTGGTTTCGGTGGGCCCCGGTTGGGACCCACCACTCTTAGCCAGCTAAAGGGCTGAGATGGCGCGGTGACCACGGTGAGGAAAAAAACGCGGTGAGCAAAATGGCACTAGAATTGGAGCACGGCACTTCCTTTTTTCTAACGGCTAAGCCTAATAATAATAGCTCATTACTCTAAAAAAAATATAAAAATAAAATAATAATAGCTCGTTTGTCACTAATAGTCCTTTCATGATCTTGACATTTACAGGACAATTGGCGTCTGTTTAAGCGCTTGATGCTGTCCGTGAAAAAGTTTGTTAATTGTTCACAGACAAGTGGAATAAAGATGAGAAGAGTAGCGCAACTTGCTTGTTTAGAGAAGGAATAACCTTTTAATTAGAACCATCAATTAGAATTATCGAATAACTAATTGATTTTGTGATGAATTAGATTTTTTTTTTAAATAAATAAAACATGGCCAAAGGAACTAAAATATTAAATAAAAGTTAAGTTTAGTAAATAACGTACTAATCATTATTAATTATTTATTTACAATATTATTTTTTTATTTAGTGACTCAGTAGACACACTGGGGAGGGATTCTGAACACAGGTACAGGTGGGCAATCATTCGGTTCAATTTTACATGTTTTTGGCAGAACCGAAATTGAACCGAAGTCACTTAAAACCAAACTGAACCCGGTTCAAATCTGACATTAAAGTTGCCTCTGCCCGGTTTGGCCCAATTGGTTTGGGCAAAGGCCCATTACGATCAAAACTATGATCCAATCAACTCTTTTAGGGCCTGTTTGGTTGTTGTAATTGGTGTAATTCGTAAGTTGTAATTGGTAAAGTCTTTTACAGTTGTAAATGAATTACATCCATGTAAGTTTTACGATGTTTGGTTGGTAATATAAAGTTATAAGTGAGAAAGTGTATTATATTTTACGATATTTGGTTGTTGTAATGTGTATGTCATAAGTGAAAAAATTGACCACAAAATTAACTATTTGATGATTTAAAATATGTATGGGGCTTCGGGTTTAACTCATTTTAAAAGGCTTTAAAAGTTAGACCGCAAGAAATAATCCTACAACATTAAAATACAAATAGGGAAGGAGTCTACGGGTAGTAATTTTGGGTTGCCCAATAATTCCCCATTGTTCATTTACTCTGCCGAGTGCATTTCACCTGGTATATGTACTGAATAATTTCTCAGCACTCGGGTGCATTGCACCCATCATACTGAAATTTTCTCCTCTATTTCAGCTTATCAATCAAAATATACAGCAGTCTTTCTCTATATATAAACCCACTGTATTTCCTCCCATTCTTCACAAGTAAACACATGCAAAGGGAGTTGCAAGGAGACACTCACAAATTTCATCTTTGCTCCAACTGAAAATGGCAGCGAAAAATCTTCTTCTGTTGGTTGCTCTCCTCTCTCTGATCGCGTTCTCATTCGCCCAAAGTGAGTTTCATCACCATCATCATCATCCTCTACTATGCTTCAATATTTCTTGTTTCATAACGTTAACTGGCTTAATTACTTGACTTTTTTTTTTTTTTTTTTTTTGACTTAATTTCTAGTGTGTGACTTCTACGTTGGTTCATGCGTCAAAGATCAGGATTGCATTGACCAGTGCATGGATGCTGGCTTCAACCCTAACAATGTCAAGTGCATCAATAACCCAGCTGGCCATAACCCACAGCATATTTGCTGTTGCAAAAAGTTTTAGAGTTGAGAAGAGGAGGGAGTGAATTTGGGGAGGAGTTGTGATTGAACTTTCTTCGATTTGTATTCCTCCTATATGTACTCCTTGGCTTAACATGAATAAAATTGAGAGATGAAATTTTGCTTTTAGTTTTCTTTCTAATATTAAAACTTTATCATATCTAGTTGGCTAGTATATATCTATTAGAGAATTGTATCAGACATTATATTGTTGTCTCGACCATTCATCATACATTTATTTATGATAGGAGGGGTCATGTTTTTAGTGTTTTGATAGTTCCTCGAGGATTAAGCTTAGATTTCATACAGATATTGAGTTGTTTTTAACTTTCAACTAATAGCAGCTGAAAAGATTTTTGGCTAAACCTTATAAGCCTTTCCAATCGGAATTTGAGTGCGTGTGTGAGGAGAATGTTGGAATTGAAGAATATAAAGGTGAATCTTCGAGTTGAATTATGGCGAGATCCGTTGATCGAATCAACCGGATGATGGTTGGAGTGTGTTCTCCTTCCATTTGTGATGAACGTGGTATATTCACATGTTCAATTCCGACTTCGAATGAATGAGATATTCAAGTCCAAAGATTGCCTAATTCAAAGCCAAAAGGGACTAAAATTAGTTACAAGCATTTAGTCCCACATTGGCCGTGTGATGGAAGCCTATGGGTATAAATAGAGAAAAATGAGAACAAAGGGTGTGCCCTTTGGGTACTTGGAGTTTTCGCGCGCGAAAAGGAGGGAACTATGCACGTACATACGTACGTGAGCGCACGCGCGCCGCCGCTGGCTGGCCTGGTTCTTTTTGAATCAAGGTCCCGCTCCTGTTGCAAACCTGTTGGATTGCCAACAGTTGCGCACCTGTTGGACTGCCAAAGGTTACGCACATGTTGAACAACCAAAGGTTGCAAAACAGTCCGCTCCGCGTCAACGGATGCGACTGTTGGATTTGCCAACAGACACGGCTGGACCAAAGGTTGCAGCTTTTGGTTTGGGTTCAAACCTGTTGGCCTACTCCTGGAAAACTATATACAGCCCTCCTGGTTCTCAATTAAAAACACACAAACAGAGAATTAACTCTCTATCTCTATCTCTCTCTCTATTTAAAGTTCTGAACTGTTCTTCCAACGTTCTGAACTGCGCTTCCAGCATGAAGTGGGAATCCGCGATTTCCAGCGTAAAGTGGAATCCGAAGCGACTTCCTAAAGGAGATTCTGCCAAATTCTTCAACCTTCCTACATCCTTAACAGTGGGTGTTCCTCCAAAAGAGTAAGATAAATATTCATTTGAAATTTGTCATTATACCGCTGCTTTGCTAATCCTGCACCGGTGCGGGGGACGTAATTGTCTTAAGGAGATTCGCTCTAAGCGTACCTCACTTCAAATACTGTATAAGTGGATTAAGTCCTTTATACAGGGGATATACTTTATAGTATATCGAGATTGACTTAGATTCAGTCTAAGTGATACTGTATAAGTGGATTAAGTCCTTTATACAGGGGATATACTTTACAGTATATCGAGACTGACTTGGATTCAGTCTAATTGGTGCTTAAACCAAGGAAGGAAATTGAAAGGTGGTTCTTAAATTAAGGAACGTTCTATTGAACGGAAAACCTCCCACCTGATATTTGCCGACCTGGCCAATTAGATTGTTGATATCTCAGTGATCTTGATTAGTTGTCAGATTGATTCTTGTTAAGCAGGATTTCCAACATTCTTAAGACAATTAATATTGAAGTTACTAACTTCAGTTCTGCTTGAACTTGCAGAAGATGTCTGAGACAAATCAAGATACCTCCAGCAAGGCAACAAACATACCGCTCCAAGGCTTGATGCCTACTCCACTTCCTAAACCGAAGCCGGAGAAGCCAGGAAAGTTTGATGGCACAGAATTCAAGAGGTGGCAACAGAAGATGCTCTTCTACTTGACCACTCTTCATCTGGCCAAATTCCTGCAGGAAGATCCACCAGAGCCTGCAACTGATGCATGGACTCAATGTGACTTCCTTTGCCGAAATTATGTTCTTAATGGACTGGATGACTCTCTTTATAATGTCTACAGTCCAATCACTACGGCAAAGAAGTTATGAGCCACTCTTGACAAGAAATACAAGACTGAGGATGCTGGTACCAAGAAGTTCGTCGTTGGACGATTTCTGGAGTACAAAATGGTGGATAGCAAGACTGTCATCAGTCAGGTGCAAGAGTTCCAACTTATCTTGCACGAGATAGAGGCCTAAGGTATGATTCTTCCTGAAACTTTTCAGGTTGCAACTATCGTGGAGAAACTCCCACCTGCGTGGAGAGATTTCAAGAACTACCTTAAGCACAAGCGAAAGGAGTTAAAGTTGGAAGATCTCATTGTGAGGCTTCGTATCGAGGAGGACAACCGCAAGTCCGAGAAAAGGAGCAGTAAGAACTCCTACGAAGTAAAAGCCAATGTGATCGAGGACTCAAAGGGGAAAGCGTCTACTTCCAAAGGCTTAAAGCGGAAGAAGACTTCCCAGGGGTACAAGGGCAAGGTCCAGAAGGCAAGAACATGCGCTTCAAGGGAACCTGTTACATCTGCAACAAAGAAGGGCATAAGGCGAATGAATGTCGCAGCCTTCTCAAAAAGAACAAGAAAAGCCACCCACAGGCAAACTTGACCGACCATGAGTCTCCAAGCCTTTCAGCTGTGGTGTCAGAAGTAAATCTGACAACCAACAATAAGGATTGGTGGGTAGACACTGGGGCTACTCGGCACATCTGCTCCTAGAAATTGTTATTCTCAGAATATCAAATACTAGAGAAAGATGAGCAACTATTCATGGGGAATTCAGCCGTCTTAAAGGTTGAAGGAAAGGGCAAGGTCATCCTGAAGTGGACATCGGGGAAAGAGCTTACTCTTAACGATGTGCTTCATGTTCCAGACATCCGCAAGAATTTGATCTCCGGATCAATACTTAGTAAGAAAGGATTTAGAATGGTTTTTGAATCTGATAAATTTGTACTTACTAAGGGAGGGATGTATGTGGGAAATGGTTATCTTGTTGATGGACTTTTTAAAGCCAATGTTGCAGTGGTAGATAAAAAGTCTATGTATTTGTACCCGAAGCTTATAAATAAAGAAAATTCTTCTGTTTATTTGCTTGAGTCTCCTATTTTGTGGCATGCTAGATTAGGGCATGTAAATTACAAGTCTTTGAAGAACTTGTCTAATCTGGGATATATTTCTAAACTCAACTTGGAAGAAATTCGCAAGTGTGAGATTTGTGTTGAGGCCAAGTTGGCTAAAAATTCATTTCACTCAATAGATCGAAATACAGAACCTTTAGGGTTAATTCATAGCGATCTATGTGACTTGAAGTTTATGCCAACTAGAGGCGGTAAAAAGTATTTTATTACTTTTATTGATGACTGTACAAGATACTGTTATGTGTATCTTTTAAACAGTAAAGATGAGGCAATAAATATGTTTATAACATATAAGGCCGAAGTTGAGAATCAACTCAACAAGAAAATCAAGATTCTAAAATCCGATAGAGGCGGAGAATATGAATCAAATGATTTTAGTGAGTTATGTGCTAGTTTTGGTATAATACATCAAACTACAGCACCATACACTCCTCAGCAAAATGGAATTGCTGAACGGAAGAACAGAACTTTGAAGGAGATGGTTAATTCCATGCTCGTAAGTTCTGGAGCTCCGCAGAACTTGTGGGGGGAAGCTCTATTAACTGCAAATTATATTCTAAATAGAGTACCCCACAAGAAACTTGGTCTTATCCCATTCGAGTTATGGCATGGAAGGACACCTTCCTACCATTACCTCAAAATGTGGTGGTGCCTTGCAAAAGTGCTAGCTCCATTACCTAAAAAGACTAAGTTGGGAGCAAAAACTATGGACTGCGTATTCATAGGCTATGCCTTGAATAGTAGTGCCTACAGATTTCTGGTTCATAAATCAGAAATACCAGATATTCATGTAAACATGATTATCGAATCTCGAGATGCTGTGTTCTTTGAAGACATCTTTCCGTACAAACGGGAAGCAGATAAGACTTCTGGGAAAAGAACACACGAGATGGCATTCAGGGACGAAAGCCCCGAGGAACCAATTGTAAATGTGGAAATTGAACCAAGAAGAAGTCAGAGATCTAGAATCTCAAAATCTTTTGGTCCAGATTTCATAGCATACGCTATTGAGAGCGAGCCTCAAACATTTAAAGAGGCTATGTCAACCCCAGAAGCACAAATGTGGAAAGAAACTATAAATAGCGAAATAGAATCCATACTAAGTAATCATACTTGGGAATTGGTAAACTTGCCTCCTGGAAGTAAACCAATTGGGTGTAAGTGGATTTTCAAACGAAAATTAAAACCCGATGGATCTATCGATAAGTACAAGGCTAGATTAGTAGCCAATGGTTATCGGCAAAAAGAAGGACTTGACTACTTCGATACTTATTCACCAGTAACAAGAATAACGTCCATTCGGATGTTGATTGCGATTGCAGTATTGCACAACTTAGATATCCATCAAATGGATGTCAAGACTGCATTCTTAAATGGTGAATTAAATGAAGAGATTTATATGGAGCAACCTGAAGGATTTATAGTTAAGAACCAAGAACACAAGGTGTGTAAATTGGTAAAATCTTTATATGATTTAAAGCAGACTCTAAAACAATGGCATGAGAAATTTGATAGTGTCATGATCAAAGATGGATTCACTATCAATGAATGCGATAAGTGTGTTTACACTAAAACAGTTGGAGATGCATGTATCATTGTTTGTCTTTATGTAGACGACATGTTGATACTTGGGACTAATATTGAGATTATTAAGTCCACTAAAAGAATGTTATCCAACTGTTTTGATATGAAGGATCTGGGGGTTGCTAATGTAATTTTAGGAATTAAAATTACTAGAACACCAGATGGAATCAGTCTATCTCAATCTCACTACGTGGATAAGATGATAGAAAGATTTAAGGATCATGGGATAAAAGAGAATACAAATCCTTTTCTCCCACACATCCACCTTCATAAGAATACAGGAACTGGAATACGCCAGTTGGAGTATTCTCAGATTATCGGAAGTCTAATGTATTTAATGAATTGCACTAGACCCGATATTGCTTACGCTGTAAGCAAGTTAAGTAGATATACTAGTAATCCTAGTGATCTACATTGGACCGCTCTACTACGAGTATTGGGTTACGTATCACATACCAAGGAATATGCCTTGAGATATGGAAAGTATCCTCCTGTACTGGAAGGATACAGTGATGCTAATTGGATTGCAGATTCTGAGGAATCAAAATCAACTAGCGGATACGTATTTACTCTAGCAGGAGCAGCGGTATCTTGGAAATCTTCTAAGCAAACATGTATTGCCCGTTCCACTATGGAATCGGAATTCATAGGCTTAGATAAGGCTGGAGAAGAAGCAGAATGACTTCGACAATTCTTAGAAGATATACCGTTATGGCAAAAGCCAGTGCCCGCTATATGTATACACTGCGATAATCAAGCAGCTATATCTAGGGCACAAAATGTTTTATACAACGGTAAGTCTAGACATATTCGTCGTAGACATAATACCGTGAAGCAGTTGCTCTCAAATGGAATTATCTCTATTGACTTTGTATCGTCAAAGGATAATTTAGCGGATCCGCTTACTAAAGGTTTAAGTGGAGAGCGTATAAACTGCGCATCGAGGGGAATGGGTCTAAAAGCCTAACCTTACCGAGTCAGCTTAATGGAAACCTCACTTAACGACTGGAGATCCCACGGACTAAGTTCAAGAGGAAAAACTAGTTATGATTGACTCAGCAAGTAAGCACTTGGGAGCTTGACTCCAATCCATTCCTAAGGTGCACATAAGTGCTTTTCTACAAGTGGATTAAGGATAAGCTTAACGCTTTTAATGATGCCTATATCTTGTTACTAAACAAATGGAGTAGAGTAGACTACTCTTAATAGGTCCATCACCTATGTGAGTATAGAGTTGGGTCGGCTCTTTGGAAATCTCTATGGAGGCTGTTATTCCCTAAAGATACTCTCTGAAACCAAGAATGTCCAGGGCCAAAACGGACACAACAGAGAACCCAAGTTGATTTGGAAAGTCACTGTGTGAAGCTTGTTGACTTGGCTTACACTAACGGCTAACAGTTCAAGACCTAGTTCACTGATTAGTCAGTAAGTCCGATAAAGCTTTCGCTATGGAAGGTTCAAGACCTAGTTCACCTATCCTTATGCAGTTTCTTTTCTCAAGTACCTTTCACAATAGAGTCAGTCTCTTTGTGTGTCATTTCCTTGAATCTCCATTCATTGTGGGGGATTGTTGGAATTGAAGAATATAAAGGTGAATCTTCGAGTTGAATTATGGCGAGATCCGTTGATCGAATCAACCGGATGATGGTTGGAGTGTGTTCTCCTTCCATTTGTGATGAACGTGGTATATTCACATGTTCAATTCCGACTTCGAATGAATGAGATATTCAAGTCCAAAGATTGCCTAATTCAAAGCCAAAAGGGACTAAAGTTAGCTACAAGCATTTAGTCCCACATTGGCCGTGTGATGGAAGCCTATGGGGTATAAATAGAGAAAAATGAGAACAAAGGGTGTGCCCTTTGGGTACTTGGAGTTTTCGCGCGCGAAAAGGAGGGAACTATGCACGTACATACGTACGTGCGCGCACTCGCGCCGCCGCTGGCGGCGGCCGGGTCGGGCTCGGGCTCGGACTCGGGTTCAGATCTGAGTCTGAGTTCCCTACCTGGCCTGGTTCTTTTTGAATCAAGGTCCCGCTCCTGTTGCAAACTGTTGGATTGCCAACAGTTGCGCACCTGTTGGACTGCCAAAGGTTACGCACATGTTGAACAACCAAAGGTTGCAAAACAGTCCGCTCCGCGTCAACGGTTGCGACTGTTGGACTGCCAACAGACACGGCTGGACCAAAGGTTGCAGCTTTTGGTTTGGGTTCAAACCTGTTGGCCTACTCCTGGAAAACTATATAAAGCCCTCCTGGTTCTCAATTAAAAACACACAAACAGAGAATTAACTCTCTATCTCTCTCTCTATTTAAAGTTCTGAACTGTTCTTCCAACGTTCTGAACTGCGCTTCCAGCCTGAAGTGGGAATCCGCAATTTCCAGCGTAAAGTGGGAATCCGAAGCGACTTCCTAAAGGAGATTCTGCCAAATTCTTCAACTTTCCTACATCCTTAACAGTGGGTGTTCCTCCAAAAGAGTAAGACAAATATTCATTTGAAATTTGTCATTATACCGCTGCTTTGCTAATCCTGTGTAGGTACTGGTTGACTACGGTTCGACCGTACGGTGATTTGGTAGTGCTATCCAAATACCGTGAAGAAGTGTTGTATCTTAGGAGACCAGCGTCCATTATCCCGTTAGCACCGGTGCGGGGGACGTAATTGTCTTAAGGAGATTCGCTCTAAGCGTACCTCACTTCAAATACTGTATAAGTGGATTAAGTCCTTTATACAGGGGATATACTTTACAGTATATCGAGATTGACTTAGATTCAGTCTAAGTGATACTGTATAAGTGGATTAAGTCCTTTATACAGGGGATATACTTTACAGTATATCGAGACTGACTTGGATTCAGTCTAATTGGTGTTTAAACCAAGGAAGGAAATTGAAAGGTGGTTCTTAAATTAAGGAACGTTCTATTGAACGGAAAACCTCCCACCTGATATTTGCCGACCTGGCCAATTAGATTGTTGATATCTCAGTGATCTTGATTAGTTGTCAGATTGATTCTTGTTAAGCAGGATTTCCAACAGAGAATAGCCCGTAGTCTGATGCAAGCAGGATTTAAATCTCACTCTCTTTGCCTAGTATAAACAGGTTTTGCCGCGGAGCATGAATCACTGAATAAATTCAATCAAAATTCATCCGTAGCTCCACTTTCCAATATGATGGACAAGAGCTCCCCCCCCCCCCCCCCCCCCCCCCCCCGCCCAAACATTTTAGGACCTAATCACAATTATGCGAGAGTATTTCTTTTTTCATCTTTATGATTTCAACTATTGAAGTTTTTGTCAACTTTATGCACAAAAGAAAAAGGCTACTGATTGAAGTTTACTTATTTTTTTTTCCTTCCAATTATGAATTTACTGGTATAGTTTTTCTTTTATTATATTTTAGTAACTCGAATTCTGTTATTGTAGAACTGAGATCTCCCCTTTGAATTTTAATTAGAAGAGCAATGTGCTAGTTTTTCCATCTCCACAGAATAATTCTTTTTTTGCTAGCTTTTTGAGTCAGTGAATCTTTCCCTCAAGATCTCACTTTCAGCAAATCTGTCAAAATCTCTACCTATTAACTCTCTCCCTCTCCCCCTATATAAAGTATCAACAGTGTGTCCTCTTATTCTCACATTAAACACAAGCAGATCTTTGGTTCTTGGTGAAAATGGCAGCCAAAAATTGCATTATAATCACGATGATCCTCTCTCTAATCGCGTTATCCTCAGGTAAATCCCCTTTCAGTTTGTATCATCATCATTTTTTTTATGACGCGCATCAATTCTGATGTCATAAAATGAAATGTCTCTTTTGTTCTCTTCTTTATATCTCGATGAATTGATAGCGTACTGTGAGCTCTACACTGGGCCGTGCGTTGAAAACGATGACTGCACCACGCCTTGCTCGATTGCAGGTTTCGACCCATTTAACGCGAAGTGCATTCAGAACCCCACCGGCCGTGATCCCAAGCACATTTGTTGCTGCACGAGCAAGGGATAGGAGTGAAATTGGAGGGAGTTGTAATAGGACTGTTTTCGAGTTGTATTGTTCTCCCAGGCTTGGTTATATGAATAAGATGGAGAAGGGACTTGCAATAACATTTTTCGTGTTAACATTCAAGTTAAATTTCATGTAATGTTGCAAGATTTTTTTTTTCTCCCCTTCTGAAAACTAATACTTAACCGAAACGTCATAACCAGAGAGGGAGCTAGGGGGAGCTAACATGGACATCTTTTTTGGATTAAGAGCCTAATATTTGCTGATGAGGCCTAGCTCACTTGTAAAGAGTGACAGTTGATGTGTGAGTCTCAGATTCAAGTCGTTAGTACAACTTATGTATTTTAAAAAAAAAGAGGCCAATATTTAATATGGCTGATTTTAACTGCAAGGAAATGTGCCTCAAGTCTTGAGTTCTAAGACATAACTCAGTGGTAAATCATAAAAAAGTCAGAGATTTAACCGCTCAAGACCAAGCTAAGATCTATGCGTCAAAAGAAAAAGCATTCCACTGAAGCGTTGTCATTCAATTTCCAAGGAAGTGAGATTGGGTTACGAGAGATCCCAAATTCAACCTTCAAGAAAATACTGAAAGTCTAATGCTAATACATTGACGTGTAACGAACGCAGAGAAGAAGAGCAAGCAACTATATATGTAGAAACACTGCTATTATTACTGATTTAAAGGGAAATCACACAGATTACTCCCCCAAAATTGCCAACTACACAAAAAATCACACTTTCTCTGTTTTAATGCAGCAACAAGAAAACCGGTGCCAGAAATCAGGGAGGCAATTCCAAGCATTGTGGCCGGTAGCCGTGCAGGGCGCCGTGCTGCGGAACCTTGCACTTCCCGGTGTAGTCACAATGATAAACACCATCTTGCAACCAAAATACGAGAAATAATTAGCGGTGCTTTGTATAAAAAAAATGAGAGACTGTAACAGTTTGAAGAAAATATACTAACCAACAGGGCGAGCTGACGATGACATAACAAGGGAGAGGAGGAAGAAGCCGAGGACGAGCATGGAGCTCTTGGATGCCATGATCAATCTCTATATAGGTGAAATTTATGAGTTTGCAACTCTTTGTTCTCTTCTGTGGCCTTTAAATACTAGCCCAGCCTTCAAAGATTCATTGAATTGGGAAATTTTATCTTAGGCAAGTTCAAGCATGAAAAGAGAGAATTACTGTGGTTAATTCACTCCTTTCCTCTTTTGTATATAACTTGACAACTATAAATACAATGAACTTTATTTGTCAATATGAAGATAGAATTTCCTGCTTCGGACTGGAGAATATTATCAGTTTGGTTCATGCATGCTCGTCTCGGCATTTATTGTATCATGTAGCAACCTGCAGGGAGCAATGTACCGGAAAAGGGTAGAGAATAAAAAGTTAGCTCATTTAAGAAAGGAAGACTTGGTCAGTACACGGTAGAAACTAACTGGTGATGGAATGTGTTCTTTAAGTTCTCAGTAATTCTCTAAAAACTGACATTATCTTTCATTGTATTCTTACAAAATCTCTAGTAAACTTCTAAATATCAAATTATTACCATTAAGAAATTTCAAAATTCTTATAAAACTAACATCAGTTGTACTCTCTTTTTAGGCTTGTCATGTATTTAACACTTGACTAATTTCTTCTTCTTTATTTTCCACTTTTCTTATAAACATAGCACTTGTTGTACCGCGGTCAACATTTACTGGAGCGGTTGACTTTGTCAGTGACTTGATAGAAGATAGAGAGAGGATAAAAAACTGGGATGACAGAGTTTTTAAACTCATTGACAGAGGATCGGGCGATCGGGCAGTTGACCAACATGCATGACGGAAGAAAACCCATGTTGGTGGTCGACCTCATGGTCGACCAGCCCAACTTTCTGAGATTCACAAAGAGTTGGGACTTGAACCTCGGTCGGCCGCTCGGTCGGCCGGCTCCAACTCTGAGATCAAATAGAGAGTTGGGGGTTTGCGCGGTCGACTGGGTGATCGACCTCACACTTGGAGTGATCGACCGGCCGGTCGACCAACAATCGGATCTGAGCAGCGTTCTGCACTCGACCTGCACTGTTTGAGGGTGTTTTTCTTCTCTCTATAAATAGAGGACTTGGAACCCATTTTGGGGAGAATCTTGTTAAGTGAGTTCTTGAGAGAACATTGTAATCCTCTTATAATCTTGTGTAAATCATCAATAAATCTCTCTTCTGCCCCGGGGACATAGGCAATCTTACTGAACCTCGTTATATGCTTTTGTCTCTTTCTCTTTGGGCTGTTTGTGATCTAGGGTCTGCGTTCTAGGCTGTCTTCAGGTTCCAACAAGTGGTATCAAAGCTCTAGAGAACATTTGTGCTTCGTTTGATGGAGTGGATCTTTATTGGAAGCTTGAATCTTGTAGATCTGAGACTTGGTGGGATATAAATAGTTTTTTACCATATTGGATCTTATCTTCAATTTTTTGGTGGAGAGATCAATTGAAAACTCTTCACAGGGTTTTAGTTAGAAATAAAAATTTGAACTTTATTATTTGTAGTTCTATTATATAGTTGTTCTACTTTGTTTGGTTGAGAATATTGAAGAAGATAGCCGGAGAAATATCCGATGGGAATGATTCTTTTATTGTAATGAACAATCAAAATGTTCACCACTTAAATATTGATGTGGTGAAGTTTGGTGGCATAAATAATTTTGAATTAAGAGATGTGAAGTATTAGTTACGCTAAATGCGCAGAATTTGGAGAATACTCTTGAGCTTCATGAGAGATCGGCAGAAATAGATGAGAAAGTTTGAAAAAAGATGAATAGGACGGAGAGTGACATCATTAGGTCTAACTTAACGATCTAAAGTATGATGTGATGAATAAGAATTTTACAAAGAAGATTTGAGAGACTCTCGTGAACAAGTATTTGATGAAGAGAGTCGAGAACCGCTTGCATTTAAAGATGAGACTTCACTGTTTTCAGTTAAAGAGAGGAATCTCCATTAGTGATCACATCAACAACTACATGAAACTTTTCGTAGATTTGGTGAATTTGGATATAGTGATCGAGGATGAAGACAAAGCGTTGATATTGTTGAGTTCTCTCCCACTCCTTTTAATGTCAAATTCTTCTATAGGCTGATTAGCAAAAGGAGTATATGAATATTATTGTTGGAAAGGTGATTGATAATATGACTCGAGGAAGTTGTATCCCCACTGACTCGGTGTAGAGTGGTGATGATTATTTTAATCATGTTCATAATATTGGGGATGAGACATATATTGATTCGGATAAGACCAATCCAACATACTTGATTGGTTAAACTAATGTAATGTAGGATTGGTATTATCCGAATTAAAAGAGGTCGGGATGAACTATGAATTTGAATTAAAGTTGGAAAAATTATGATTATAATCCATATCTCACAAAAGCAAACAAAAATAAACAAATAAATAAAGAAAACAAAGAAAAATCTAACCTATGTCTGGGTAGACCTTAGATCGAGACGACTCTTAACTAGTTAGACGGTCTACGGGAGGTATATTACAGCAATCTAACCACAAGTTAATCGGTCAGGTAGGGACAAGATCAGTGGGAGGTATCCGTGCTTGAGCAACGAGCCTAATTATGCCAAACCACTGTTCTTCGAGGTTTCTCCTCTCAATCCACAACTTTTGACATTGATTTGACTTGAGTCAAACTCTAACAACTTTATCCTTAGGTCAATCTCCTGTAGAACTCGAGATGACCAATCTCTACTCAGTTTTAATTAGGATTGAGTTAGTGAGTGAGAAGATGATTTTTGGGTTAAGGAAGGGTAATGACTTTTCCATCTTATCTTGTTTAAGGAAATGTCCTAAATCATTTTCGTGTGAATGTACAAGTATATAACAGAAACAATACTTAAGTAATGTATATCACCCAAATGTGTTTCCTAAGCTATATGTAATACACAGATACTTTTTCTCCAGCACTCTTCAACAACAATATAAATGTAAACAAAATTAGACAAATGCCCTAATGTAAAATCTAAACTATTTTTAGTATTTACAATCAATCAAGTTATTGTTGAATAAAAAACAGTGAGCAGAGTAAATCAAGCAGGAAAGAAATCTAAATAGTGTAGAGAGCTAACATCTAAAAATCAAGCAACCTGCAATAAAGCAGATTAGTAGTCCTTCCTATTTTGCCGCACAAACGCGACTTTGACTGCGTTTCCGTGATAAAAGATAGGTCCCCTGAGCTCTGCTTTCAAGAGTAGAGGTTCAGGTATGCTATATGTCCATTGCAGCTTTTAGATTTTTGAATAACCCCTGCACACAAAAATAGAAAAGAAAGTTAAACCGTTAGTAAATTTAGAAAGAAAACCCCCGAGAACGGCGCCAAAATTTGATCGAGTCTGAATCTACACAGAAAAATAAAAGTTTTAATTGAAGATTAAGATAGTGCAAGGTTGCTCAATTCTATCGTTATAGGAAGTGGCTATGCGGGTCGTGATCTACATGGAGGGACCGCGACAGAAGTATTGAGGTCAGTTCTTACTTTCTAAGTTATTATAACGATTAAAACATTTCTTAAAAGTGTTAATAATAGAAGAGAAGAAGAAGAAGAAGGTGTTATTGTTGGTGTTTTAAAATGAATCTAAACTTAGTTAAAAAGAAGGAAGAAAGAGTTGGCTTTAAGAAGTGTATTTCTAAACTAGGAAATAAAGAAAGAAAAAACTAAAAGAAATACTTGCTTACTTTCCTGAAGCTTGCTTTACCTCTAATCCGTATCGCTGACTTATCTTGGCTTGAAGGCGATCCTAGCATGACATATAGGATCTTCTGTAGTCCTATCGATTTATCAAATGAAAGTACAAGCAGAGAGTAAAAGAAGAAAATAATTCTAACCATTAGAAACAGATGTCCATCACCATAAGCCATCAGTGACACTTGAAAAGGTAAGGCATAATCGAGGCTATCAGATTCATTTGGATTACAATCAAGTAAGAAAGGTAAGCAAAACAAAAATAATAATAAGAAGAAAAATAAGCTTTTGGTTAAATAAAAAATGATGAAAGAAAAGAAGAAGTTTATATTATTGTCACTCTCAATACAAATTTTCCTCTTATTCTCTTATGAATCTCTTCTCTAATCTAGTTATAAAGAAAATAGAAAATTACATAAAGAAAAATAAAAACCTAAGTTGAACTACAAGCCTAAGCCTAATTCTAACTCTTTGCTCAGTGATACATGTTTGCTTTCAGAGATTGCAATATTTATAGGAGAATATGGAGAGGAGAGCATGTGGGGAGATAACGCCAAAACGCTTAACGTATCTCCTATAGATTGTCGCGGAAACGCGGCCAAAGCCGTGTTTTCGCAGCCTGGATCTGGTCATTGGGCCAGATCCGGGGGTGTCTGACTTCTCTTTTTCAGACACTACTTTGTATATAGATAGAATTTCCTCTAAGCTTCTGCATTTGCAATTATCTCCGTGATTCTTCAAGGTACCCAAATTAATCCAAATAAATCCAGATTAAATGGATAGATTTGAGATTATCTTCTCTTTTTTTTTTATTAATTTGCACCTGCACAATTCAGGTATTAAGACAAATAAATAGCAGGAATTACTGCAAGATAAATATAGGAATGTAATACTAATAAATGCAAAATACATGAACGCTCAAATAGTTTTTTGAGCCAGTAAATCTTTCCCTCAAGACCTCACTTTCTGCAAATCTGTCAAAATCTCTAGCTATTAACTCTCTCCCTCTCCCCCTATATATAGTATAAACAGTGTGTCCTCTGATTCTCACATTAAACATAAGCAAATCTTTGGTTCTTGGTGAAAATGGCGGCCAAATATTTCATTATAATCGCGATGGTCCTCTCTCAAAAGTTGCGTTATCGTCACGTAAATCCCCTTTCAGTTTGCACCATCGTCATTTTTTCTATAATATGCTTCAATTCTAATGTCATAAAATGAAATGTCTCTTTTGTTCTCTTCTTTAAATCTCCATGAATTGATAGCGTACTGTAAGTTCTACGCTGGGCCGTGCGTTGAAAGCATTGACCGCACCACGCCTTAATCGATTACGGCTTTCGACCCAGTTAACACAGAGCGCATTCAGAACCCACAGGCTGTGATCCCAAGCACATTTGTTGCTGCACGAGCAAGGGATAGGAGTGAAATTGGAGGGAGTTGTAACAGGACTTTTTTCGAGTTGTATTATTCTCCTAGGCTTGGTTATATGAATAAGATGGAGAAGGGACTTGTGTTGGAAATATAAGCTAGATTTTTTCGTATCCCGTTTGTCTCATAGGTTTCTCAAGATACATTGAACCTAACTACAAACTTCTCGTATTCTGGATACATTGGAAAATACTTTTCATGTAATGAACAAAACACTGCGTATTTTGTGATGTAGTTAAAGGAATGAAACAATCTATTTATATTATATGAATGTATTTAATTTTGTTGATTTTCATGTTTATCTCTAAGCCCTATATAAAGGCCATGTAACTAGTTATTTTCATCAAGTTGAATCAAGAGAAATTTTCTCTCTTCCTAATATATCACACACCACCTCTTGTGTTTTGATTGCTTGCACTCCCATTTTACTTATCAAAGTGGTATCAAAGCATCATGGCTTCCAACAACAATATGTTGCAGCCTCAACTTGCTCGTTTCACCTGTAAGAATAGCAACCAATGGAGCATTCAAATGAAGGTGTTGTACCTGTCTCAAGAACTTTGCGACATCGTTGAAAGCGAAATTACAGAACCAACTAATGTAGCAAATCTCACCCCACAAAATCTTCAAGAATTGAAGGAGAATCGCAAGAAGGACAATAAGGAATTATATTTCATTTACTAAGTGATGGATGAGGTCATATTCGAGAGAATCTCGATGATGACTTCAGCGAAGGAAGTATGGGATACACTTCATTCTTCATACAAGGGAGATGACAAGGTGAAGATGGTAAGGCTATAAACTCTTCGTAGTGAATTTGATACACTCAAAATGAAAAACTCTGAATCTATTGAAGATTACTTCAATCGGGTTATTTTTATTGTTAACCAATTAAAAGTGAATGGTGAGAAGATTGACGATCAAAGAATCATTGAGAATATTCTACAAAGTTTGACTCAGAAATTTGAGTCTACCGTAGCGGCCATTAAAGAATCAAAAAATTTGTCTACACTATCTATAGAAAGTTTATTGGGATCACTTCAATCCCACAAACTTCAGATGAAGTAATATGATTCTACTCCTCTTGAGGAAGCCTTCCAAGCACATGTCTTTTCGAGATGGCTCCGAAGGAAGGAGAGGAAGAGGTTTTAATCGTAGAAGAGGAAAAAGTCCTGCTATAGGTAGAGGCGACAGTGGACGACATCAAGCAAGTGATGAAGTCCATGCATCTTCTTTTTCTTATAGAGGAAGAGGAAGAGTAAGAGGAAGATCTTCTTTTAAGAATACCCAATGTTTTTATTATCAAAAAAACGGCCAGACAATTAAATTTACAGGAAGAAAATTGAAGATGAGAAGAAGAAAGAATCAAGCTTCATACACGAAGGAGAAAAGAAGAGTGAAGATGATACTCTCTTTCTCGCATGTAGTGTTGAAAAAATTGCACATGATGAAGTGTGGTACATCGACAGTGGATTTAGCAATCATATGATCGGAAATAAGAAGGTGTTTATGAACCTTGATGAATCTATTACAAGTAAAGTCCGGACCGGTGATGACAAGAGAATCTCCGTGAAAGGAAAGGGTGATAGTCTTGTGCAAATAAAGAAAGGAGTAAAGCGCATCTCTAATGGTTTTTATGTTCCGAGACTCAAACATAATCTTGTTAATGTCGGCTAGCTTCTACTTTGAGGATTTCATGTTCGTTTCAATGAAGATATGTGTAAGATCAAGGACAAGCACGATACCCTTATTACAAAGGTGAAAATGATACAAAGTAAGATGTTTCCTTTGAAGCTTAATTCTCAAATTGATTCATGCATGCATACCACTATCCAAGACAAATCATGGCTATGACATTTTCGTTTCAGGCATTTAAGTTTCAAGACCCTCTCTCACATGTGCAACAAGAATATTGTTGAAGGCATGCCACTTATTGAACCTTAAAAGAAAGTATGTGAAGGATGCACACTTGACAAGCATCACATAAATTCTTTCCCAGTTGGAAGATCATGGAGAGTATCACATCCTTTAGAGCTTGTACATTCGGATCTTTGTGGTCCAATGACACTACTTCGATTGGAGGTAATAGGTATTTTCTCCCATTTATTGATGATTATAGCAAGAAGACATGAGTTTTCTTTCTCAAAGAAAATCAGAAGTTCATAAATATTTTAAAAGCTTTAAGGCTTTGGTCGAGAGGGAAAATGGCTTCCCATTGAAGACTCTACGTACCAATCACGGAGGTGAGAATGTTGATGGTGAATTTGAAGCTTTCTTGAAGGAAAATGGCATTCGACTTCAACTCATTGCTCGATATACTCCTCAACAAAACGGCGTTGCTGAGAGGAAAAATCGAACAATTATGGAATTAGCTCGAATCATGTTGATGGCAAAAGTATTCCAAATGATTTTTGGGTTGAATCTGTGGCATATAATATCTATCTTTTGAACCGGGAATCATCAAAATTGCAAGATCAAACTCCTCAAGAAGTTGGGAGTGGATATAAACCAAGCGTGGCACATTTGAGAGTTTTCAGCAGCATTGCTTACTCTCATATTCCAGATGTGAGAAGAAAGAAGTTGGATGACAAATCTGAAAAGTGCATCTTCATGGCATATAGTGAACGCTCAAAGGCATACAAACTATATAATTCCATCACAAAGAAGCTTATTATTAGCAGAGATGTAAAGTTCAATGAAGAAGATGCTTGGAATTGGAGTACAAATGATCCAAAAGGCAAATCTGTTTGTGTGGACATGGAAGAAAAAAACAAATTCAGCATGATGATGAAGAGGTACACATTTCACCTTATTCTCCTCATTCTTCTTCATCTTCATCTTCACCACTCTCGTCTTCGCCATCTATATCTTCACCGACAAATTAAAGTTCTCTTCCGCGAAAAACAAAGAGCCTGAGAGAGATTTATGAAGATTCAAGAAATCATCTGAATGAAGACTTGGTGAATTTTGCTTTATTTGCTGATATAGATCCAATTTTTTTTGAAGATCAAAAGAAAAGAAGTGAAGGAATGCTATGGATCAAAAAATTGATGTCATCTAAAGAAACAAAACATGAAAGCTTGTGAGGCTTCCAAGAGGAAAAAAGACATTGATGTGAAGTGAGTCTACAAGACCAAGCTGAGTTCACAAGGTGACGTGAATAAATACAAGGCTCGTTTTTGGTGGTGAAAGGTTACAAACAAAAATTTGGTATTGATTATCAAGAAGTATTTGCCCCGGTTACTTGTCTTGAAACTATAAAAGTTGTACTAGTTTTATTGGCACAAAGAGGATAAAAAGTTTATCAATTGGATGTCAAATTAGCATTCTTGAATGATTTTTTAGAAGAAGAGGTATATGTGAACCAGCCACCTGGTTATGTGAAGAAAGATGCAGAAAACAAGATGTGGCACTTGAAGAAAGCATTACATGGACTCAAGCAAGCACCGAGAACATGGTATAGTCGCATTGATGGATACTTTATGAAGGATACTTTATGAAGGGATGGTTTTAAGAAGTGTCCTTTTGAATATACTCTCTACATCAAAAAAGGTGATTAAGGTAAATTCTTGATGGTTTTCCTATATGTTGATGATCTTATTTTTACTGGCAATTCTACGAGCATGTGTGATGAATTAAAAAGGAATTTAATGTGTGAATTCGAGATGACCTATATAGGTCTACTTCATTTCTTTCTTGGAATTGAGGTCTAGCAGTAAGAAGATGGTATATTCATTTCACAAAAGAAGTATGCAAATGATATTTTGAAAAGATTTTAAAATGAAGAGTGCAACACCTCTATACACTCTGATGGAGGTTAGTTTGAAGCTTAGCAAATCTGAAAATGAAGAAAGTGTTGATAGAATTATCTATCGAAGTCTTGTTGGTAGTCTTATGTACTTGACTACAACAAGATCGGATCTTATGTTCGTTTTAAGCATGCTTAGTCGATTCATGAAATCACCAAAGAAAAGCTATTGGGAAGTAGGAAAAAGGGTTCTAAGGTATCTTTGTGGAACCATCAATGAAGGCATACAATATAAAGAGTGGAAGATTCAACTTTGATTGGCTATTGTGATAGTGATTGGGGCAGAAGTGTTGATGATTGCAGAAGCACTTCTGGTTATTCTTTTCATATTGGTTCAGGTGCAATCTCTGGGGCATCCAAGAAGCAAAGTGTTGTTGCGTTTTCTACAGCGGAAGCAGAGTATATTTCATTGGCATTAGCTTCATGTCAAGCACTCTGGATCAGGTGGATCTTGAGCAAACTCAAGCATGAATAAGTTGAAGGATCTACATTATTTTGTGATAATAGTTCAACTATTTCTCTTACAAAGAATCCTACTTTTCATGGGAAAAGCAAGCATATAAGGATCAAGTATCACTTCATTCATGACTTAGTAAAAGATGGTGAGATCAATGTCATGCATTGCAAAACAAAAGAGCAAATTGCTGACATCTTTACAAAAGCTTTGAAATATGACGTTTTCAAGAAGATGAAGGAAAAACTTGGCATAGTGGTAATCTAGCTTAAGGGAGGCTGTTGGAAATATAAGTTAGACTTTTTCGTATCCCGTTTGTCTCCTCGGTTTCTCAAGACGCATTGAATCTAACTACAAATTTCTCGTATTCCGGATACATTGGAGAATACTCTTCATACAATGAACAACATACTTCGTATTTTGTGAACATACTTCGTATTTTGTGAGGTAGTCGAGGGAATGAGCCTAATCTATTTATGTTGTATAAATGCATTTAATTTTTTTGATTTTCATGTTTATCTTTAGACCCTATATAACGGCCATATAACTAGTTGTTTTCATCAAGTTGAATCAGTAGAAATCTTCTCTCTTCCTAGCATATCTTATAGCCTCATTTGCATAATATTTGGTATCAAAAATATAACCCCTCTCTTGTGTTTTGATTGTTTGCACTCCCGTTTTTTTATCAACTTGCAATAACATTTTGCTTGTTAACGTACAAGTTAACTTTCATGTCATGGTGCAAGATCCCCCCCCCCCCCACACCACATCACCGCCGCGCACGAAAACTGAAACATCATAACCAGAGAGGGAGCTAGGGGGTAACATGGACATTTTTTCTAGATTAAGAGCCCAATATTTGCTAGTGAGGCCTAGCTCACTGGTAAAAGAGTGGTAATAGATTGTAGATGAGTCTTAAATTCAAGTCTTTACTACAACTTTGTATTAGAAAAAAGAGGGCAATATTTAATATGTCTGATTTTAATTTTAAGGTAATGTGCCTCAAGTCTTGAGTTCTAAGGCATGACTCAGAGGTAAATCATAAAACATTCCACTGAAGCATTGTTATTCAATTTGCAAGAAGTGAGATTGGGTTACGAGGGATCCCAAATTCAACTTTCAAGAAAACATTAAAACTATGCACTCGAAAAGGAAAAAGAAAATTGCTGAAACATAATAAGCCTGTCTTTTTTCTTGTTGTAGCAAACCAAACTCCTAAAATGGAATACTGAAAGTCTAATGCTAATACATTGAGGCATAACGAACGCAGAGAACAAGAGCAAGCAACTGTATATGTAGAAACACTGCCATTATTATTGATTTAAAAACAAATCACACAGATTACTCCCCCAAATTGCCAATTATACAAAAAATCACACTTTCTCTGTATTGATGCAGCAACAAGAAAGCTGGTGCCAGACATCAGGGATGCAATTCCAAGCATTATGGCCGGTAGCCGTGCAGGGCGCTGCGCAGTCTGCCTGAACCTTGCACTTCCCAGTGTAGTCACAATGATAAGCACGATCTTGCAACCAAAATACGAGAAACAATTAGCCGTGCTTTGTATAAAAAATAAGAAAGACTGTATAACAGTTACTGAGGAAAATATACTAACCAACTTCACGAGCTGACGATGACATGACAAGGGAGAGGAGGAAGAAGCCGAGGATGAGCATGGAGCTCTTGAATGCCATGATCAATCTCTAGCTAGGTGAAATTGATGAGTTTGCAACTCTCTGTTCTCTTCTGTGGCCTTTAAATACTAGCACGGCCTTCAAAGGTTCATGGAATTGGGAAATTTTATCTTAGGCAAGTTTAAGCATGGAAAGAGAGAATTACTGTTGTTAATTCGTTCCTTTCCTCAGTAATATGACAACTGTAAATACAATGAACATTATTTGTCAATATGAAGATAGAATTTCCTGCTTCGGACTGGAGAATATTATCAGTTTGGTTCATGCATGCTCGTCTCGGCATTTATTGTACTAGGTTCTTGTAATCACGCAGCAACCTGCAGGGAGCAATGTACCGGAAAAGGGTAGAGAATAAAAAGTTAGCTCATTCGAGAAAGGAAGACTTGGTCAGTGCACGGTAGAAACAAACTAGTGATGGAATGTGTTCTTTAAGTTCTCACTAATTCTCTAAAAACTGACATTATCTTTCATTGTATTCTTACAAAATCTCTAGTAAACTTCTAAAATATCAAATTATTACCATTAAGAAATTTCAAAATTCTTATAAAACTAACATCAGTTGTACTCTCTTTTTAGGCTTGTCATGTATTTAACGCTTGACTAATTTCTTCTTCTTTATTTTCCACTTTTCTTATAAATATAGCACTTGTTGTACCGCGGTCAACATTTACTGGAGCGGTTGACTTTGTCAGTGACTTGATAGAAGATAGAGAGAGGATAAAAAACTGGGATGACAGAGTTTTTAAACTCATTGACAGAGGATCAGGCGATCGGGCAGTTGACCGACATGCATGACGGAAGAAAACCCATGTTGGTGGTCGACCTCATGGTCGACCAGCCCAACTTTCTGAGATTCACAAAGAGTTGGGACTTGAACCTCGGTCGACCGGCTCCAACTCTGAGATCAAATAGAGAGTTAAGGGTTTGCGCGGTCGACTAGGTGATCGACCTCACAGTTGGAGTGATCGACCGGCCGGTCGACCAACAATCGGATCTGAGCAGCGTTCTGCACCCGACCTGCACTGTTTGAGGGTGTTTTTCTTCTCTATATAAATAGAGGACTTGGAACCCATTTTGGGGAGAATCTTGTTAAGTGAGTTCTTGAGAGAACATTGTACTCCTCTTATAATCTTGTGTAAATCATCAATAAATCTCTCTTCTGCCCCGGGGACATAGGCAATCTTACTGAACCTCGTTATATGCTTTTGTCTCTTTCTCTTTGGGCTGTTTGTGATCTAGGGTCTGCGTTCTAGGCTGTCTTCAGGTTCCAACAAGTGGTATCAAAGCTCTAGAGAACATTTGGGCTTCGTTTGATGGAGTGGATCTTGATTGAAAGATTGGATCTTGTAGATCTGAGACTTGGTGGGATATAAATTAGTTTTTTACCATATTGGATCTTATCTTCAATTTTTTGGTGGAGAGATCAATTGAAAACTCTTCATAGGGTTTTAGTTAGAAAAATCTGAACTTTATTATTTGTAGTTGTAGGCTGTCTAAAAATCATTAAGACAAGTCGTCAAAAGCAGAGTCCCAAACTCCAGACGCAGGGTTAATCTCAGCCAGCACTGCAGCACCAAGGCGCGTGGGTCGAAACCCGCGTCTCAGCCAGCACTGCAGCACCAAGGCGCGTGGGTCGAAACCCGCGTCTCAGCCAGCACTGCAGCACCAAGGCGCGTGGGTCGAAACCCGCGTCTCAGCCGCATTGCAGCATCAAGGCGAGTGGGTCGAAACCCGCGTCTCAGCCAGCACTGCAGCACCAAGGCGCGTGGGTCGAAACCCGCGTCTCAGCCGCACTGCAGCACCAAGGTGCGTGGGTCGAAACCCGCGTCTCAGTTATAACCGCCCTGGTTATGGGGTCAATCACGGCCCACATAACGGGAAAAGTTAACCCCCATTATGGAGTGGTTTTAGGAGGCACGTACGCCCCTGAAACCTCTATAAATAGCCCCGTTGCTATGGAGAAGGGGTGAGATTCTTTAGAGAGATCAGAAAAGAGTTTGACTAGAGAGCTTCCACATAGAAGGAAAGAGAGTCTAACTCTTCAGCTGACTTGCTGCGTACAAGTTAATCTTTGCCTACAATCTCTTTGAGATTTCGGTCGACAGAGCTGTGTTACTCCGTCTACCATCCGAAGAGAAGATCCCCAGAAGTTCTCGACGTTCACCCGGTCAACGGAAAACAAGATTCACTTTCCATCGCCACTTGAAGAACCCAACATTAAACAAAGGGGAGATTCAAGACTCAACATCTTCCCTCCCTTGTAGTCAGAGTACAAGTTTGTTGTAACTTTTCATTTGATTCAAGAAAACTTTACACCGAACGTCTCTACTCCGTACCAAACAAGAGATGGCGACTCCGTTGGGGACTACTTTCGTTACTGACAAACAGGTTGTGGCGCAAGGTGACATCCTCTACAAGGGGAAAACGGTCGAATCGCTCGTCGTCGAATTCGACCAGGCAAAGTATGAAGAGTTCCTCTCTTCCGGCTCCAAGAGTCCAAAGGCCCGCGCCTACCGCAGGGTCTCTACGGGGACTTGCCCGAAATTCGCTCTGAGCCTCTCTCAGAGGCATCTGCTATGAGGGATGTTGTGGCCAATCACGCCAGGCGTGACACACGCGCCAACGTCTCTCAAGAGACCCGCGTGGTCAAATTCTCTGGTGCCCAGCCAATTCACCCTCTTCCTCAGCACCCAGTCGTCGTTGGTTTCTCTCAACCCCCACGACGCAACCGGAATGCTGAACGCCGATAGAGGAGGCGTGCGCGTCAACTGCAAGTTGGAACAACTGATCATCCAACTGAGGCAGGACGCAAAGTTCAAACCGGCGTCTCTGCTACGCCACATCCGGCACGTGAAATCCGCGTTTGGTAACCCAAACGTGAGGTTCACCAAGTTGGCCCCTCTGAAGCCCTACTCCCCAGACGCCAAGGCGAAGTTTGCGCGTCTCGTCGAGTACAAGAGGCACGCTCCTCTAGGCATGAGGCCCAGCTGCCCTACATCTCTCAAGCGTCTCTGCCCCGGCGCAATAATCAGCAACGCGATAGTCGCATCTCTTCTCAACAGAGACGCCAGACGCGCGTCCTGAAGACGCGACACAAGAGCTGCGTTCATGCGCCCCGCGTCGCTGAATCCTGCGTCCCAACAGTACAGGGCAGGGAAGCTTTCCACCCTCGGCATTACGAGGCTAATCTCTTTGATCCTCCTCCCACGGATCTGAGAGATTATTTGACAAAGAAAAGAAGTGCTAATCAAATCACTTCGTCATGTTGCTACCAACGGCTTATCATGATGCTTTCTGAGTGCCGTTGCAGTTCAGGTGCAAACCAGCAGTCTCTAGTCAGACAGCTGACCCTGATTCCCCGATCAGCTAAAAGAAGTCGTTCCTATAGGAGGAGGGTCTTCTCTGACACTGAATATCTAGAGCTCACTGCAAACATGGCGAGCCAGAGCAGGGGAAAACAACCTGCAATCAGTTCCGATGATGAGTCTGACACAGAACCGGAAGGAGTGTACCGACACACTCGCACCCGGACCGGGACAATTCCCCCGATTGACTACAATGCTCTAGCCATGGGCATTGAGGTGAATGACTCACATTCCGCTATTGCAGAGTCACAGGCTTCAAACTCTTCTATGGAGAAAGAGGCCTTTATATACATGACCAGCACTCCTGAGGAGACCGCCAGACGCTTGGAGCAGCAAGCCCAGGTCCAGAAGGAACAATTCGAGATGATTCGTGCTCAGCAAGAATCTATCGACTCCCTCAAGCAGATGCTCGCACAGTTGCTTGAAGACAAGAGGAAATCAACTAACAAAGTTTCCTCTAAGAAGTCTAAAGGCAAACGAAAAGAGGGGGAAAGCTCATCTTCTGTACACGTAGAGGAGGAAGAGCAACTTACCTCTGGTTCGTCTAAATCCTCGTCGCAGGAAAAGGACGACCGAGACCAGGGAAAAGTTCATTCTAAAAGAATGAATCAGTTGGAGCAACGTCTTAAGGCCCTTACCAACCGGAAAGGCCTCCAAGAAGCAGGAGTGGTCAGGCTATATCCGGCCGAGTGGGACCTGGTTCCATACCCGCTCAAGTTCAAGGCTCCAACCCTCCAAGCATTTGATGGGAAAGGTTCACCGAACCAACATATCTACTACTTTAAATCCCAAACAGGGAATGTGATAGATAATGCCATTCTGGCACGCTTGTTCATCGGCACCCTAAAAGGGCTTGCCTTTGAATGGTTCATGAAGCTCCCAGAGGGTTCCATCAAGAATTGGGGCGACTTGGAGAAGCTCTTCTTAACGTGCTTCTTTGAAGATGACTCGAAGGTCAACATGCCTACCCTTTTAGCCACCAAGCAGCGAAAGGGAGAGTCCATTAAGTCTTTCGTAGAAAGATTTCGGAACGTAGCACTCCGATGTCCAAGCGGTATGACCCAGGTTACTCTGGTGGAAACATGCCGCCACAATCTCCAAACTTCGCTCCTTACCCAAATAGGAGTTGCCGAAAGCCGCACCTGGAAGCAGTTGATCCAACAAGGTGAACAGGCTGAAGAAATCGTCGCTCGGGTCAGGGCAGAAGAAAACAAACCTAGACCAGAAAGGCCAACGAGGCGTGCGCCAGACACATCCCTCCAAGCCAAACGGAAGGATAACTTGGCAGCAGAGACCAAATCCCCTGTCAAACCTCAACCAGTCAAGGGAAGTGGCTCTTCAAGCCAACCACGCGCCAGCAAGCAGTATTCCTTCAAGGATGAACATGTCGACTCGCTCTTCAAACTACTCAACAAGAGCAACCGACTGAAGCTTCCTGAAGCTAGGCGCCCTGAAGAAGTCGGTAAAACCGATAATCCCAACTACTGCATGTATCATAGGATGTTGGGACACCCCATCAAGAGCTGTTATGTCTTCAAGGACATCCTTCAGGCTCTGATTGACGCGGAAGTATTAAAACTCCGTCCAGAGCAGAAGAAGGTGGCGGCCAATATGACGTCATTCCTCCAGTTTGGAAGGCAACCTCCAACACCCTCTGGAGTAGTCCCTGTCCCAAGGATGAATTCTCACTGCCAATCACAGATGTCATGATTGACAACACATGTTGATTCGAGTGAATGTCCTTCATGGATGGATTCTCAGGATACAATCAAATCAAAATGTATCCTGATGATGAAAAGCATACCTCTTTCAGGACACCACTGGGGGTATACTGTTACACCGTCATGCCCTTCGGACTGAAGAACGCAGGGGCGACATATCAAAGGGCCATGAATGCCATTTTCCACAAACATATGCGCAAAACGGTGGAATGCTATGTTGACGACATCGCAGTAAAAAGCCGCGCTAAAGGTGATCATATAACTGATCTAAAGGTTGTCTTCGACATCATGCGGGCCCATCAGTTGAAGATGAACCCCGCCAAATCCTTCCTGGGGGTGGCCAGTGAAAAGTTCCTAGGGTTTGTAGTGACCTCTACGGGGATTCATTTGGACCCAGAAAAGGTTCGCGCTATCCAGGAGATGCAACCTCCGAGAAACCTCAAGGAGCTCAGGGGATTGCAAGGAAGATTGGCGTACATCCGAAGGTTTATCTCAAATCTCTCTGGAAGATGCCATCCCTTTTCCAAATTGATGAAGAAAGGTGTGTCATTCATTTGGGACAGCGCTTGCCAGCAAGCATTTGAGGAAATTAAACAGTACCTCACACAACCACCAGTCCTTGTAGCTCCGGTGTCTGGAAAACCTTTCCTGATCTACGTCCGAGCGATTGATCGTTCTTTAGGAGCTCTACTAGCTCAGAATGATGATCAAGGACGAGAGCAAGCAATCTACTATTTGAGTAGAACGATGATCGGAGCCGAGCATCGGTACAATGATCGGGGTAAAACCGCGCACAAAAAGTGTATGTTTTGAAGTTAAGATTTAAAGTGTGTGTGTTTTGGCTTCCTTGATACTTCCGTTATAGCATAGAGGCTAAAACGAGTCGAATCCATAAGGACGGGAGGCGATAGAAGCTTTACAGGTTGATTCACGTGTTTGTTAAAAAGTTCTTCAAAGTTTTAAAGAATAAAAAGAAAAAAACAAAGAATGAAAAGAGAAGTGTACGGTGAAAACAAGGAAGTGGGAAACATAGAAAAGAATTGTTTTTGTAGTTTTGTTTTTATATCTAAAATGAAGTGAAAAAGAAAGAAAACCCATGGCTACTAACTACTAATGACTCCACCAACATGCTAACCTCTTAGTGATAGTTGCCTCACATGTATCCTTGACAATCACTAGTTCTTGGTTCAAGAGCTTTACAAAGCATGACCCATATGTAACTCTTCAGTACCGAACTCAACAAACAAGTTCAAGCTACACTTAAACCATCAATACTATAGAAAGTAAGCATGGAGTAAAGTAATGTTAGCTTGTTAGTGGTTAGAAAGTTAGAGTTAGATCCATCATCATGAGCCATCAATGGCTCTTGCAAGAGCAAGGCCAAAACGAGGCTTATTAGATTCATGTGGATTATCATAAAAGAAGTTAAACTAGTTGGTGGTTAGTAGTTAGTGCCATGAGAGAAAAGATTAGCTACACATGTAAAAGAGATTGGAGAGAAGAAAACATAGAGAGGTAAAGAGAGCACCTTTCATAGATTGTCACCTTCTATTACAAGCACTCTTGCATTCCAAACATGTACCACTCTCTCTCCCTATTACAAGATCGAAAATAAATGAAAAATACAAGGGAGGAAAAAGAAGAAAAACTACACTAAACTACCCTAAACTACAATATGAAGATGAAACTACTCCTAAAACTCTGCCTATCTCCAACGCAGGAACCCCAGGGGGTATTTATAGGCGCCAAGGGAACAGGGGGCCAGGGGACAAACCCTGGCCCGAAGCGGCGCCGCGCCGCGACCGTATGGCCGTGGAAACGCGGCCCAGGCCGCGTTTCCGCGGCCATCCTGGCGCCGCGCGCCCGGCGCTTCGAGCCGCGCGCGGTCCTTTTGGTCCCCTGTCAGAGTCTGCTCCCGGATTCGTTTGTGCAGCCTCTGGTTGTTGCAGATTTAGCCCTTTAGGTCAATGGCTATTCACGTAGGCCTTTAATCATCAATTAAATGGTGATTTAGATTTTCTTCTTCATTTGCACACCATGACCTAGAATCAAACAAGCAAGCTATTTATTAGCAGAATTTATTACCAAATAAATGTGAAGATGTGGTATAAATTATGCAAAATTAGATACTAATCACACCCCCACACTTATCTTTTTGCTCGTCCCGAGCAAAACAAAAACCTAAGGAAATTATTACACCACTTTCGCAGGTGACGCGATTGCACTGAGCATGTGCAACAAGCCGTTAAACCTCTAAGTTCCCCTTAGAGGAGAAGTTTTGTCTCCTGAGGGTTTTCAGTGGATTCCACCCACAAAATCCATAAAGAAAGAAGTCAAATGTTAATATTTTGAAAACACACTTTGAAATAGAGAAAAGTGTTGAAGTATTTTTGTGAAAATATAAGTGATCCAAGGTCAGAGGTTAACCAGAAATTGTTCTTTCTTAAACTAAGTCAAAATGCAAAAAATCTTGTTATAAATTAAATGTAAGAATTTAAAATTGAATTGACTCTTTGATCTTTCATAAAATTCTTAGAAAAATATGCACTTTGTGAACTGTGGAGATTTTTGGGATATCGACTCAAACTTTCATGCCATTTATTTAATATATATATATTTTATTTATTTATTTTTTTCTCTTTTTTTTCTTCCCTTAGTTTTCTTAGGCTTTCTTATTTACCCGGGTAGTGAGCCTTTAGCCGGTGACTCCCAAACCAGATGGTCTTAGGGCACCAGATGAGAAAACATCCCTCGGACTTAAGGACTTGAGTAAACAAGGCCACAAAACTAAAGGGGTTATTTTATTTTTTGTTCACCATTTTAGGTATGAATAATCATGCTTCCTGAGGCATAATTACCCAACTTCGATAAGTGATTTTTATTATCAATTTTTTTGTTTATATATATATATTTTTATGGCATTTCAGTCTTTGTTTCAATCCCAAAAATTGTGTAAGTGTGGAGTGCATAAATCTAAGGCAAAAATTCAAGATCAAATTATCTTTTCAATTTTACTTTCTTATCCTAAAATTTAAACAAGATCTATTATTTTGACTCGGTTTAAAATTTCATAATTTTAGGTCTTCCTAATTCCTAAGATAATCTTAATTTTCTTAAAAATGGATCAAAACTATTTCTCTTGTTTCAAAAAGTTTTGTAAAAAGAAAAGAAAAGAGTTTTTATATAAAAGATTTTTTTTATTTATATTAAAAGAAGTGTAAAAGAAAGAAATATAAAACTAACTACGTTAGTAAACCCTCCCCCACACTTATCTCATGCATGGTCCTCAATGCATCGTGAATGTGTAAATACATGAAACAAATGGAGAGGGAAAGGAAATTACCTCAAGAGGGTGGCTCCGGTGGTGGTCTGATTGGGCCAAGCATTGCTACCCAATCAAAATAGCGTGGATCTTGCAGGAACCCACCAATGACCTTTTTAATATGACCCAATAAAAGGATGATTGATTGAATGGTCTTATTGAAAAGTTTATCCCCATCTAATGGCCAATTTTTAAAAATAATTATTGAGTCAGTTTCGTCAACAGTCTTGTTTAACAATGAAGTGTGATTTTTGAAGATGATAGATTTGGACTCAAAGGGATCAGGAATAAAACTGATACCGACTCGGGAAGCTGACTCAGCTCAAGTCGAGAGTCAACAATGAGAGTCGAAATTGGTTCACAAATAGGGTCCAAACCAAAGAATTGATTCTCACACATTTTCCCCGTGAATGAAGTGTGATCATAAGATATTGGTGATTCCATTTCATGGTGTATTGGTACAGGATTCAATGTTGACTCCGGAATAGAGAAAAAATCTGGTAAAGATACCGGGGTCATTATTGAATGAAAAAGTGAAAAGGAATCATCAACTTGAGGTTCAGGATCACTTTCAGGTTAGAGTTCAATTTCAGGAAAGGGATAACTGGCCAAAATGTCCAGGTGACTTTCATAACATGGAGATTGGTCAAGTTCAAATGTGTGTTCTGAAATTGAATCTGAATTTCCAAAATGACATGATTCATGGGTCCAACCAGTAGAGTTAGGGATATAAGGATCGGTCAAAGGTTGACAAGAAAGATTTTCCTCGCTCTCATTGATCAATTCGCTCATAAGTGCGTCTAATCTACTGATATGCCTTGTAACAGAATTTGGATTCGGAATCATGTCTTTCATACTTTTTGTAATTGGTTCTTCTTGAAAAGGTGAGTATGAAAGGTGAATTTGGAAATTGAGGTAAAATTGTGAGTCCATTGGATTTGGCGGTTGCTGTTCGGACTCACGCAAGGGTTCCATACTCAAGTCCAGTATTGAAGTTTGTTCATTTTGAATTGGTGAGACTGGAAAAGATGAGTATGACTCTTGAAAATTTTGTTGAGAGGATGAGTCCAACATGTTTTGCATTCTTTCACAACAGACTTCCAAACGTTTTTCTAGTTCAGATTCTTCTTCAATTGGATGCTCTAGAAAAGGAGGATGTGGAGTTTGATGTGGGAAGGAGTGTGAATTGAGCAAATTTTGCATTTGTTGTAGGGACTCTTCTATACTCCTTTTCAATGATGATTTTCTTCAATTGGTGGTTCAAGAAAAGGAGTATATGAATCAAAATTGGGGAACGAATATGGTGAAAATTGTGGACAAGATGATTGAAAAGTTGACTCGGGGTAGGTGAATCCCCATGAACTCTGTGAAGAGTTGAAATTATTTTGAAAATTAGGGTCATATGGTTGGGGATATGGGTCATATTGATTCTGATAATCCCAACCCGGCATATATGGTTGGTTCATGTTGTACATTGCCGGGTCAGAGTTATCCGAGTCAAATGAGGTCAGGGTGAAATATGGATTTATATTATAATTGAAAGAATTGTTGTTATTAAAATCCATATCACAATTTATAAAAAAAAAAACAAACAACAAACAATCAACAAAGAAAAGAAAAAGAAAACAAGCCTATGCGAGGGTTGACTTAGACCTAGACGACTCCTAACTGGTTAGACTGTCCACGGGGGGTCTGTTGTCGGAAGCTGACCACGAGTTAATCGGCCAGGTAGGGGCAAGATCAGTGGGAGGTATCCGTGCCAGAGCAACGGGCCTAATTATGCCAAACCACTGTTCTTCGAGGTTTCGCCTCTCAATCCCCAACCTTAGACACCGATTTAGCAAGAGTCAAATTCTAACAACTTCCCCCTTAGGTCAATCTCCTAAATGAGTCCGAGATGTCCCTAGGGGCCAACGTCTAGCAATTTTTATTAAGGCTTGGGTTGTGTGAGTGGGGAGGTGATTTTTGGGCCAAGGGAGGGTAATGACATCCCCACCTTATGTTGTTTTGAGTTTTGCTCTTAAGTTGAATTCGTGCAAGTGTGCAATATAGATAAGCATGAACACAAAAAAGCGAGTAAATCACTGAAGTGTTTTTCCTATCTATCTGCAATGCCATATATACACCTCCTATCAATATCACAACAACAAAAGAATAAAATACAGTATATTGGAATAAAAATTGACACGTGCCTAGATGCAAATGTCTAAATCATTTTAAAGCAACCAATTACCGTATTTTAGTTCTTAAAATTATTTACAATATACAGGTAATATGAACAAAAATTAGCAGCAGGGTATATGAATGTACAAAAAGTTACCCGACCACACTTGAGTAAGTGTGGACATCTGCAATGCTAAAATTTAACCTGCACACTAAAAAAAACAAAGAAGAAAAGTTAGCAAACTTATGAAATCAAACCGTTCCCATCCCCGGCAACGGCGCCAAAATTTGATCGGGGTAAAACCGCGCACAAAAAGTGTATGTTTTGAAGTTAAGATTTAAAGTGTGTGTGCTTTGGCTTCCTCGATACTTCCGTTATAGCATAGAGGTTAAAACGAGTCGAATCCACAAGGACGGGAGGCGATAGAAGCTTTACCGGTTGATTCACGTGTTTGTTAAAAAGTTCTTCAAAGTTTTAAAGAATGAAAAGAAAAGAAACAAAGAATGAAAAGAGAAGTGTACGGTGAAAACAAGGAAGTGGGAAACATAGAAAAGAATTATTTTTGTAGTTTTGTTTTTATATCTAAAATGAAGTGAAAAAGAAAGAAAACCCATGGCTACTAACTACTAATGACTCCACCAACATGCTAACCTCTTAGTGATAGTTGCCTCACATGTATCCTTGACAATCACTAGTCCTTGGTTCAAGAGCTTTACAAAGTATGACCCATATGTAACTCTTCACAACCGAACTCAACAAACAAGTTCAAGCTACACTTAAACCATCAATACTATAGAAAAGTAAGCATGGAGTAAAGTAATGTTAGCTTGTTAGTGGTTAGGAAGTTAGAGTTAGATCCATCATCATGAGCCATCAATGGCTCTTGCAAGAGCAAGGCCAAAACGAGGCTTATTAGATTCATGTGGATTATCATAAAAGAAGTTAAACTAGTTGGTGGTTAGTAGTTAGTGCCATGAGAGAAAAGATTAGCTACACATGTAAAAGAGATTGGAGAGAAGAAAACATAGAGAGGTAAAGATAGCACCTTTCATAGATTGTCACCTTCTATTACAAGCACTCTTGCATTCCAAGCATGTACCACTCTTTCTCCCTATTACAAGATCTAAAATAAATAGAAAATACAAGGGAGGAAGAAGAAGAAAAACTACACTAAACTACCCTAAACTACAACATGAAGATGAAACTACTCCTAAAACTCTGCCTATCTCCAACGCAGGAACCCCATGGGGGTATTTATAGGCGCCAAGGGAACAGGGGGCCAGGGGACAAACCCTGGCCCGAAGCGGCGCGCGCACCGCGACCGTATGGCCGCGGAAACGCGGCCCAGGCCGCGTTTCCGCGGCCATCCTGGTGCCGCGCGCCCGGCGCTTCTAGCCACGCGCGGTCCTTTTGGTCCCCTGTCAGAGTCTGCTCCCGGATTCGTCTGTGCAGTCTCTGGTTGTTGCAGATTTAGCCCTTTAGGTCAATGGCTATTCATGTAGGCCTTTAATCACCAATTAAATGGTGATTTAGATCTTCTTCTTCATTTGCACACCATGACCTAGAATCAAACAAGCAAGCTATTTATTAGCAGAATTTATTACCAAATAAATGTGAAGATGTGGTATAAATTATGCAAAATTAGATACTAATCATACAACCCGATCGATAAGGAATGTTTGGCATTGGTGTTTGCTATTCAGAAAATGCGACACTATTTGGTAGGCCAAACTATAAACGTCATATCAAAAGTCAACCCCCTGAGGTTACTTATGACAAAGCCTTCATCGTTAAATGGCTGATTGGCAAAATGGGCCATATTGCTATCCCAATATGAAATGCACTTTTTACCACAAAAAGCTGTGAAGTGATAAGCTGTGGCGGATTTCCTAGCTAAGCATCCAGACTCGAGGGCAGCCAAACTTTACGAGGATCTCCCAGACGAGGTCGCTGAAGCCTGCCAGACTCAGACATCCTTCGAAAGGCAAATGCGACAACTTTTCTTTGACGGTGCATCGAGAACAAGCCCAAGAGGACATATAGTGGCAGGAGTAGGAGTAATACTCGTCTCCCCACAGAACTATGTGATTCCTCGAGCTGTCTCGTTAACCGAACCATGCTCCAACAATGTAGCGGAGTACAATACCCTTCTGATTGGGATGCAACTCGCCGATGAGATTGGCGTTAAAAATTTCGAGGCGTATGGTGACTCCAAACTCATCGTCAGCCAAGTTCGCGGGGAGTACGAAGTCAGACATGAAGACTTAGTACCCTATTACAACGCAATTGTCTACATGGCCTAGAGGTTCACCAACTTTTACATTGACCATGTACCACGCAAGTAAAATGCGCATGCATATGCACTAGCGTCCCTCGCTGCCTCCTTAGCTCTTCCAGCTGAAACAGTAGAGAAAATATTTGTCCACAGCCATGATCTGTATTGTCCGAGAATTGCCCGTGAGGACTATACAGAGCCAACGGAAGATTGTCAAGGCAAAGAAGCTCTCGAGTCGTCAGCCGGTCCAAAGCCTAGAGACTGGCGATTCCCTTATATTGATTATGTCTTGTATGACATTCTGCCTGAGGACACTAAGAAGCGGCGACCATTCGAAGGAAAGCCCCCAAATTCTACTATAATGCGATTACACGAACATTATATCGTCGAACGCATGATGAGATCTTGCTCCGCTGCCTTTCACAAAAGGAGGCACAGGAGGTATTGAAGAAGCCCATGACGCCATGTGTGGAGCCTATCAACTTGGCCCAAAACTTGCATACCGACTCCAAAGGTTGGGATATTATTGGCCCAAGATGATTGTCGACGCCATCATTTATGCCAAAAGATGTCACGCCTGCCAGGTGCACGATGATTTCATCCATCAGGCACCAGGCTACCTTCACTCCACGGCTTCTACTTGGCCGGTTGAAATGTGGGGAATGGATGTGGTTGGCCCTATCAGCCCACCATCATCAAAGGGACATCGGTTTATTTTGGCCATAACCGATTACTTCTCCAAATGGGCTGAGGCTGTTCCCTTGAAGGAGGTAAAATCATCAGACGTGATCAAATTTGTCAAACATCATGCCATGTACCGTTTCGGTGTACCTCAGCGAATTGTCCATGACAGTGGACCCCAGTTCATCAGTCAGGCTTTCCAGAGGTTCTACGCTAAGTTCAGAATCCAGAGTGTGTCCTCAACGGCATACTACCCCGCCGCTAATGGTCTCGCAGAAGCTTTCAACAAGACCATCGGCAAACTTCTAAAGAAATTCGTCTCGAAAAGTCAACGTGACTGGGACGACAGGCTAGGTGAATGCTTATGGGCCTATCGCACAACTGTGCGAACCCCAACTAAAGCTACGCCATTTTCTTTGGTATATGGGTGTGAAGCCGTGCTTCCACTGGAAATTCAAATTCCGTCTCTACGTGTCGCCTTGACAGTAGAGATGACAAATGAGGAGAAGCATCGACAGCGACTCCAAGAATTGGAAGCCTTGGATGACAAACGTCTGCAAGCCCAACAACAAATCGAGCTATACCAAGCCCGGATTACCAGAGCCTTCAACAAGAAAGTTAAAGTGCGAACTTTCAAGAAAGGCGATCTTGTCTTAGCCGTCAGAAGACCTATGGTAATGACACATAAGACAAAAGAAAAATTCCAGCCCAAATGGGAAGGACCATTTGTAGTAGAGTCAGTCTACTCAAATGGATCATATCGCCTCATAACCTCAAATGGCGATACACTCATGATGCCGATCAATGGCAGATTCTTGAAGAAGTACTATCCTTAATAGTACTCCTCCTCTGATTAAGTTAAAAGTACACCTCTGATCAAAACAAGAAAAGCATCTTCATTAACATCCGACGCCTCCGACGGCTAAGGATAGAGGAAAATGTTGGCTTCTAAGCCCAACATAAGTCTTCGACAACTCATCATGCTGAGGGGAATAGCATGACTAGCCCAACTCAAACGGTAGTTGGTAAAGGCACCTCAAATCCGTTGACAGCTGAGGGTTTGCTAAAAATCCTGGGTTCTAATGTTCCCATCTCCATCAACATCCGACGCCTCCGACGGCTAAGGATAGAGGAAAATGTTGGCTTCTAAGCCCAACATAAGTCTTCAACAACTCATCATGCTGAGGGGAATAGCATGGCTAGCCCAACTCAAACGGTAGTTGGTAAAGGCACCTCAAATCCGTTGATAGCTGAGGATTTGCTAAAAATCCTAAGTGGACTTAGTTCCACTCTCTCCTCCAAAATCCCTTACCAATTCTCATACACAGAATGGTAGGTCTACAAAATACAGTCATTGCTAAATTAACACTATACCTCTAGTAATGAAAATTTTCAATACTCCCTATTGAGTACAAACCTTATTTGTCAACTCTATATGGAGTAGTAAGCCTTCAAATTTGCCAAGTTAACACTATACCTCTGGCACTTCAAACTTCACTTGTCAATTCTCATCAATAGAATGACAAGTCTTCAAAGTTGCTCATATCGCAAGTCCATTACTGTCAAGTTAAAACTATACCTCTGACATTTGTTAAATTCCACTTGCCAATTCTCATCAATAGAATGGCAGGCCCTCAAATTGCTCGTATCGCAAACCAATTTCTGAGTCAAGTTAATACCACACCTCTGACAAATTACTGTTAAGTTCAACATTACACTTCTAACAGTAATCAAGTTACTGCCAAGTTCAATATTAAACCTCTGACAGTCATCTTCCCTCAGACTTCCAGATCGAAGCTGAAATGAACGATGCTAAGTTTAATACTACACCTCTAGCGTCCAAGTCATTGCTGAGTTCAACAATACACTTAAGGCCATGACTTTTCCTCGGACTTCCTTGTTAAAGTCGAGATAACCAATGCCAAATTCAAAATCACACCTCTAGCATTACCCTCGCTGCTAAGTTAAATATCACACCTATGGCAGTGATACTTTCAGCTGTCCCAAATAAAACTGAAATGCTTCTGAGTCAAGTTAATATCACACCTCTGACTCACATTCTTGTCAAGTTAACATCACACTTTTACAAGACAACTTTCAACCCGTTAAGTTAATATCACACCTCTAACGGTAAAAACTTTCCTAGATCCCCCGCGAATCTAGTCTAACTTGCTATTCTCGTCAACAGAATAACAAGCCCACTTAAAACATTGTTAGGTTAACATCACACCGTTAACAATGTTTTCATTAACTCCCCAGCTGACCTTAATCAAGTTAATCCCAAACCTCTGATAAAAGTTCGTCTTCCCTGGGGGTACAAGTTCCACCTGTTACTTTCCTTTATAGAGTGGCAGGTCTACAAAAATTATCCCTTGTCAAGTTAATATTACACCTCTGACAGCATTGTTGAGTTCCTGAAATAGGACCTCTCTCTACAAAATTTGACTCGTTAAGATTATCATCATAATTTTGACAGGTCAAAGGTTCTTTACTTCTATTCGTCTGAATTTCAATACAAAAAGGGAGTTCAAGACAATAGAAGGAGACAAAAAGAAATGTGTCGCTTTTATTTATATCCAACGTATGAAAGTGATACAAAACGCTCTCTTATTCAATAAGATTGAGTGTTACAGATAAAGGAGTACAAAGAAGTCCCTCTCTCAAAGGTTGCACTCACTCCTCGAAACATGTTCACCACTCCAAATACAAGATGTTTGGAAGGGCGCCAAAGATGGACTGAGCACTGTGATGACGTTTGGAGGCTGAATACGTCACCATGCATGACGTAAACAGTGAAGAAGCTCCTCGTTAACCAAGAGCAATGGTGCTTATCGAGGTCGAAAGGCAGCAGAATCTTCTGATTCCACCTGACCATCCGAAGTGGCGGGGTATGATCCTTCATTGATGAACATCTCCACCACCAGAAAGTCATCCAATGAGCATGAAATTCTCATCGATGTCACTTCTGGGGTAGATGAAGGGAGGGTTCAAGACCATACTCACCACTATATCCACCGCCATACTCACTCTGACCATGCCATGCCAAGAAGTAAGACCGGTGCATTGAATCCAAAGAGATCTTGGCGAGTGTCAGGGCCCATGACTTCTTCTCCAGTGGTCGACCACCGAACAAGTTCGCTGGCCGATATATTCTCCCAAGGGCCCAGCGAACATGAAAAGGGATGATTAAGCCTACCTGCAAAAAGCAAAAGAGCTGAAACTTAGTATATTTCAACAAGAAAGACTGAGTGACAGACGCAGCTATTGCGGAAAACTGAAGACGCAGGAATGACCCGCGCAGTGGACCAAATTTTGGCGGCGGCAGAAACAGACATGATCAAAGCTGTGATACACACAGAATTCAGATGCAGTCTAGTTTTGCACCCACGTCTAAGGTATGAGGCACAAAAGAATCAGACGCGAAAATTGTCGTCTCTCTGTTCGACAAACAGGGGTTGCAAAATTCAGGCCTAAAACTTTCGACCTAGGTTAAAATTCCTCTAAGTCGACAGCCCCAGACGCGAGCTCTGTATGGAAAGCAGTCCAGGTGCAAAAGTCCATTATGCTCGCGTCCAGAGAATTTCGGGTCAGAGTTTTTCTCAACGGTCCAACTCCAAAAGAATGGGCGCACTAGCCAGACGAAGGTCAAGAAGGTGAATCTCCTTAAGTGATGGCAAAACAGAACTCAGTAAGGGCTTAAGATTTCATGGCAAAACCAGGAAGTCATACCCGCGGAAACACCCATTAAGGGTTGAACTCTCTGCATCAAGGCGCGGATATAAAAGGTGCTCAAGGAGACGCTTCTTGATCTTGAAATCACTTGACAGTGATAATCTTCTGGAGAGATTAAATAGAAGCAAGATAGCTCTGGGTCATCATCATCCATGGAGGCAAGTCCCAGATACAAGTACTTGAAGAGAAAAGGCAGAATTGCTCAAAGCATTCACTCTCAAATGTAATACCCTGTTCCCGGAATACGTACTTAGTTGCGTATTCAGATTTTCCGATCGTATTTTTTCGATTTGTTTCCTGTATTTATTCTGTATTATGAATTCCTTTTATGACTGTTTTGTCTTGGATTTGGATTCGTGGATTCGGAGTCAGCCCTAGTCTGAACCGAAGGCCCGATCCTAGAATATTACTCGATTTGGTCTTTTTACTATTCCGATTTAACCGATTTTAGTTTTAAATATCATTTTCCATTATTATATATTTTCTATGATTTTCTAGATTTTTCTGGAATTAAAATGAATTTCTTCAAAACCGGTGTCGGCCAGTGCCGCTGACCGATTCCTGGATTTTTAATTCTCAAACTGTTTAGAATTTCATGATGGTCCTTTAGACTTTATCTTTTAGAATTACATTTCTTACTTACATTCTTTTTCTGAGGATTTTATGATTTTATGGAAATTCCTTCGGAGTCGGTAGGTAACTGATTCCAGGATTTTTAGTTTACAATCGGGATTGAATTTCTGAATTCCGCTTTCACTTTACGTCTTAAAATCATGTTTTCTTCTTTAATGCATTTTCTGGGATTTTTCGGAATTTATCAAAATCCGGCCGACCCGGTGTAGACCGGTATCGGCGGTTGACTTCTGGATTTTTAATTTGAAAATGAGATTTTATTTCTGAAAACCGATTTCACTATATACCTTAAAATAATATTTACTATTTTTGAGATTATTTCGAGACCTTTCCGGATCAGTCCAATTTTTCAGTATTTTCAATGTTTTGGGATTTCCCAGATTCGGAATATCATCTAACTTATTTTTCTTTTCTTTCCTTCCCCATTTTCCCCATCCACTCCTTTTTCCTCTATATTTTCTTTTTCTTTTTCCCAAAAATTCCTCCACCACACAATCCTCCAAAATATCTCCTCCTTTTCCTTTTTATTTTCTTTTCCTTTTTCTTTTCCTTTTCCTTTTCATTTTTCTTTCTTTTTCTCTTTCTTCCTTTCTTTCTTCTCCTTCCCCTGGCGCCAGCGACAACCACCTCCTCCTCCTTCTTCCCCCCAAAATTCTCCCTCTCTCTCACTTCTCTTCCCAAATTCTCCCTCAACTCTCTCTCTCTATCTCCTCATCTATCTTCTCCACCATTCAATTCCTCCCACTTCCTTCTCTCTCTTCCTCCTCCTAGATCCGGCCACGAACCATCGCCGCCGACTCCTCTCCTCCGGCGCTGCCCCGGCGAGGGCAGACCGCCGCCGGCGCCTTGCCGGCGGCCTTGGGCGCGGCCAGGGGGCCTCGGGCCCCCTGTGCTCTGGTGTGGAGGGGCGGGGCCCCCTCCTTCTTCTCCTCGGGGTGGCCGGCGCCACCCCGATTCGGGCCACCGCCGGCGGTGAGCCGGCGGCCGTGGGCGGCCAGGGGCCCGCCTGGGGCCCTGTGTCTCTGCTGAGGGGGGGCAGAGCCCCCTCTTTCTCTGCTGGAGGGGGCGCAGCCCCCTCCTTCTCCTCTCCTGGGGTGGCCGGCGCCACCCCGTTCTGGCGCCGCCGGCGCTGTGCCGGCGGCCGCGGGCAGCCAGGGGCCACCTGGGCCCCTGTGCTGGGGCGGAGAGGGGGGCAAGCCCCCTCTCCTTTTCTCTCTGTTGAGGGGGCAAAGCCCCCCTCTTTCCTTGCTGGGGGGGGGCAACAGCCCCCCCTGTGTTCTGTGGAGGAGGCGGCGCCCCCCTCCTTCCTCTGCCGGCGGCCGGCGCCGCCCGGCGCCGCCGCCTGGCCGGCGGCCAGGGCCGAGTGCCCCCAAAGGGGGGGGCACTGTGTGGGTGCGGGGAGGGGGGGCAGCAGCCCCCCTTCTTTCTCTCTCTCTCTCCCTGGTTCCTTCTCTCTCTCCTGAACTCTCTTTCTCTCTCTCCTGTTTCTCTCTCCTCTCTTTCTCTCTCCTACTCTCTCTCTCTCTTCACCAAAACCACCACCACAACCCTCCTTTGAATTTGGACCGTAGCTTCCTTCGTCGATCGTGTCGCCGTGGATCCATTTGGCGATATTGTCAACCTCGATCCTTCCGAACACGTAGAGCTTCCAATCACCGATCTAGGTGAGTATTCCTACTCACCAAGACTTGTCTAATTCTTTGTATATTCATGTATCCATATCATATAGGTTTGTATCTTCGTAAACATGCTATTTGATTATCAAACCCAACCCTAGAAATCTGTTCTATTTGCTGTTTCCAGTCGACTAGTCGACTTGACCTAGGACCTAGTCGACTAACCCATCTGTTATTGAAACGTAACCTTTCTGATTACACAGTCGACTTATCCTAGTTCCTAGTCGACTTGAGACCCTTAGTCGACTACACTTTTGACCCTAGTCGACTAACTCTTCCTGAATCAGAAAACCCCAACTCTCGGCTCCAGTCGACTTATCACAAACCCTAGTCGACTTGAACTCCCTAGTCGACTCCTGAATCAAAACCCAACTTTCTGTATCTCAGTTCTAGTCGACTTGACCATACAATAGTCGACTTAGAGTATCTGTTAGTCGACTACCTATTTTACTCTAGTCGACTAACTATTCCCTGAAACCAAACCCAACTCTCTGTTACACAGTATTAGTCGACTACCCCATTTTCCTAGTCGACTAACTCCACTATTAGTCGACTACTATTCCACCTTAGTCGACTAACTTTGGATATCTGTCTTAATTGATTCCTTCTTGAATATGAACCTTCCCTCTAGACTCATATCATATCTTAGTATTACTTGACTTGTCACTTGACAAACATCATCTTACCTTCTCTCCTTCTCTCCTCCTTCACTCTACATTTTATATCACAGGTTATGGCGCATCCCGAGCTTCAGTGGATTTCGGATATTTCGGTATATTGGTGACTCAGGCGAGTGTTCTCACTCGCTACCCTCTTGCTTTACCATTCCATTGATTATGATAGTATTCTCGCTCTAGTCTTCATGTATTGTATTTCATGCTTTACATCTTTATTGCTTTATGCTATGCGTGGCCGACCCTTCGTGGTCGTTGGACTTGTTGGACTTTGGGTCCTTACTTTTATATTACCACTTGGCATTACTTTAGACCTGTTAGTTATGTACTACCATTTAACACATGTATATCACCTGACCATCTAGTGTATGCCACCTGACCACCTGACTTGTTACTATTTGGTAAGACCCTATTGGTATGACCTGACTTACCCAGACTATTATCAATCTCTTTATATGTTTGGTTGCTTATTCATTATCACCATCCTATCATGCTATCACCCTACACCCAGCATGATAACTTGACTTGTGATTATTACCTTTACGGGAACTTGACTTATTATCCTGTATCGTGATCAGTGACCTATTCCTGCTTTACATGCAGTGACCTGACTATATAGTACTTATGTACTCCTTATTCCTGATCATGTCTATTTCCTGTTATTCCCGTAAAGTGATAATTAAACTAATAAATCCTAAAAAGGACCAACTTGTATTGGGTCGGGGGAAACATGCGGATATCGATATGTGTTCGTGTTTACAGTGGCATTAGGTTGTGCACTCTATATCCGGTCTGACCTGTGGTACTCCAGGGGACCGAGGGGAGAGCTGGCTCCCTTATTCATGTTATTATAGGGCATACATAAGTCCCTCATGTTGAGCCTTGCGGCTGGCTTCCGTTTCCATGCACGGAACAATCCTGTGGCCGTGGTCCCGGTATGTACGGGACCCACTGTAAACATAGTTCGTCGATACAACCGCTGATTTCCAACAACAACCTCGACTTGCTTATATATGGATGTATGTGAGTTGGCCGTACACCGAGACACATACCTAGATATATGGGTAAGACGAGTATTAATAAAGTGTCATAATAACCGGCTCTTTAAGTTGTAAGTAGAGGTATGTGGAATGGGACGCATACCAAACCTGCAACTTAAACTGCAATTTAAGAATCTGTGCTGTGCCTTACCGTATTTGCTTTTTCCCCGACTTTATATCGGATTTCGTGTTTTATGAGTATTATGGTAGTTCGATTGGTTTTATTCGGATTCCCTGTTTTATGATTATCATGCCATGTCTATTCTTACCTGCTCTATCCTATCTGCCTCCTGAGTATTCCCACTTGATATATGCATTATTGTGCTCACCCTGCTTCACCATTTGGTTTTGCTTCTACATTCGCCTGGGGAGTATTATTTGACTCCCCTGGATCCTCACGTCCAGGTCATGGAGCTAGGAGCGTGTGATCGGAGTAGCGCAGTGGTAGCGTGGATCCCCAGCAGGCCTTTCAGAGTTCCATCCTTCCAGACCCCCTCTGTGCCTCTCGAGTTTTTCCTTAGCAAACTCGTGAGTGCCCTTTTTCTATTTATGCTTGTACTTTCCTTGTATACGTGTATGTGAGCTTCCTTTTATACTGTTCATATATATTGTATATCTCTTGTATTCCCGCATTTGCGCATCAGTGATATAATATTATTGTAATATTGTAATCACATCTGGTGATAATTCTGTAATTGGATATATATGTTGGAATGTATAATGCACCATTTGCTTCCCGTACTCTGATTCTTGTCTGTACTGATGCTTAGCGTATATACGGGAAGGTAATTCGGACTTACGTATATACGTTGCAGTGACGTCCCCGTATCAGTGGAATCGGGGCGTTACAGGTTGGTATCAGAGCTTAGGCTCTAACTTCCTCAGTACGTCCAGAGGGCAAATTAATGGTAATGAAATTTGCAACTGGAATACATGAGTCTTGGTTGTACATTCCAACTACAAGTGCAGAGTTATCTATTTCTTGACTATTTTTCCTTTGATTTCAAATCCCTCCTTGACTATCTTTCCCTTGATTCCTAATCACTCCTATCCTTTCCCTGTTTTGGTTTTATGTTTTGGTTTTATGAAGCCTTATACTATTTTAAGATATGACTAGACTAGAGAGGTAGTGGCTGGTTCAGATGAAGCTCTTATGTGATCTCTTCGGCCAACTTGATGAAGCTTGGTATTCTCCAGATCGATCCTGATCTGGCTATCTTTCAGAAGACAGCATTCGGATTCTTATTATCGGTCTTCTTTATTATGCTCAGGATTTTCGGTTTTCTTTATTACACAGCCACGACATCATCAGTATTCATTTATTTCACAGCCACGACATCATCATATTATTCAGCATTATTCTAAAGATTTTATTACACAGCCACGACATCATCAGCCGGAAGTGCAGAGTATGATTATGGATCAGTTGACTTGAGAGCCCCACCTATAGTGCTTCATATCTTAATTGTATAAATTCCACCCTTGTCCCCTTTGTATTCAATTTGCCCTTAACGAAATTGCGAGGACGCAATTTTTGTAAGGTGGGTGGATTGTATACCCTGTTCCCGGAATACGTACTTAGTTGCGTATTCAGATTTTCCGATCGTATTTTTTCGATTTGTTTCCTGTATTTATTCTGTATTATGAATTCCTTTTTATGACTGTTTTGTCTTGGATTTGGGATTCGTGGATTCGGAGTCAGCCCTAGTCTGAACCGAAGGCCGATCCTAGAATATTACTCGATTTGGTCTTTTTACTATTCCGATTTAACCGATTTTAGTTTTTAATAATCATTTTCCATTATTATATATTTTCTATGATTTTCTAGATTTTTCTGGAATTAAAATGAATTTCTTCAAAACCGTGTCGGCCAGTGCCGCTGACCGATTCCTGGATTTTTAATTCTCAAAACTGTTTAGAATTTCATGATGGTCCTTTAGACTTTATCTTTTAGAATTACATTTCTTACTTACATTCTTTTTCTGAGGATTTTATGATTTATGGAAATTCCTTCGGAGTCGGTAGGTAACTGATTCCAGGATTTTTAGTTTACAATCGGGATTGAATTTCTGAATTCCGCTTTCACTTTACGTCTTAAAATCATGTTTTCTTCTTTAATGCATTTTCTGGATTTTTCGGAATTTATCAAAATCCGGCCGACCCGGTGTAGACCGGTATCGGCGGTTGACTTCTGGATTTTTAATTTGAAAATGAGATTTTATTTCTGAAAACGATTTCACTATATACCTTAAAATAATATTTACTATTTTTGAGATTATTTCGAGACCTTTCCGGATCAGTCCAATTTTTCAGTATTTTCAATGTTTTGGGATTTCCCAGATTCGGAATATCATCTAACTTATTTTTCTTTTCTTTTCCTTCCCCATTTTCCCCATCCACTCCTTTTTCCTCTATATTTTCTTTTTCTTTTTCCCCAAAAATTCCTCCACCACACATCCTCCAAAATATCTCCTCCTTTTCCTTTTTATTTTCTTTTTCCTTTTTCTTTTCCTTTTCCTTTTCATTTTTCTTTCTTTTTCTCTTTCTTCCTTTCTTTCTTCTCCTTCCCCTGGCGCCAGCGACAACCACCTCCTCCTCCTTCTTCCCCCCAAAATTCTCCCTCTCTCTCACTTCTCTTCCCAAATTCCCCTCAACTCTCTCTCTCTATCTCCTCATCTATCTTCTCCACCATTCAATTCCTCCCACTTCCTTCTCTCTCTCCTCCTCCTAGATCCGGCCACGAACCATCGCCGCCGACTCCTCTCCTCCGGCGCTGCCCCGGCGAGGGCAGACCGCCGCCGGCGCCTTGCCGGCGGCCTTGGGCGCGGCCAGGGGGCCTCGGGTCCCCTGTGCTCTGGTGTGGAGGGGGCGGGGCCCCTCCTTCTTCTCCTCGGGGTGGCCGGCGCCACCCCGATTCGGGCCACCGCCGGCGGTGAGCCGGCGGCCGTGGGCGGCCAGGGGCCCGCCTGGGCCCCTGTGTCTCTGCTGAGGGGGGCAGAGCCCCCCTCTTTCTCTGCTGGAGGGGGCGCAGCCCCCTCCTTCTCCTCTCCTGGGGTGGCCGGCGCCACCCCCGTTCTGGCGCCGCCGGCGCTGTGCCGGCGGCCGCGGCAGCCAGGGGCCACCTGGGCCCCTGTGCTGGGGCGGAGAGGGGGGTAAGCCCCCTCTCCTTTTCTCTCTGTGAGGGGGGCAAAGCCCCCCTCTTTCCTTGTTGGGGGGGGCAACAGCCCCCCCTGTGTTCTGTGGAGGGGCGGCGCCCCCTCCTTCCTCTGCCGGCGGCCGCGCCGCCCGGCGCCGCCGCCTGGCCGGCGGCCAGGGCCGAGTGCCCCCAAAGGGGGGGGCACTGTGTGGGTGCGGGGAGGGGGGGCAGCAGCCTCCCTTCTTTCTCTCTCTCTCTCCCTGGTTCCTTCTCTCTCTCCTGAACTCTCTTTCTCCTCTCCTGTTTCTCTCTCCTCTCTTTCTCTCTCTCTCCTACTCTCTCTCTCTCTTCACCAAAACCACCACCACAACCCTCCTTTGAATTTGGACCGTAGCTTCCTTCGTCGATCGTGTCGCCGTGGATCCATTTGGCGATATTGTCAACCTCGATCCTTCCGAACACGTAGAGCTTCCAATCACCGATCTAGGTGAGTATTCCTACTCACCAAGACTTGTCTAATTCTTTGTATATTCATGTATCCATATCATATAGGTTTGTATCTTCGTAAACATGCTATTTGATTATCAAACCCAACCCTAGAAATCTGTTCTATTTGCTGTTTCCAGTCGACTAGTCGACTTGACCTAGGACCTAGTCGACTAACCCATCTGTTATTGAAACGTACTTTCTGATTACACAGTCGACTTATCCTAGTTCCTAGTCGACTTGAGACCCTTAGTCGACTACACTTTTGACCCTAGTCGACTAACTCTCCTGAATCAGAAAACCCCAACTCTCGGCTCCAGTCGACTTATCACAAACCCTAGTCGACTTGAACTCCCTAGTCGACTCCTGAATCAAACCCAACTTTCTGTATCTCAGTTCTAGTCGACTTGACCATACAATTAGTCGACTTAGAGTATCTGTTAGTCGACTACCTATTTTACTCTAGTCGACTAACTATTCCCTGAAACCAAACCCAACTCTCTGTTACACAGTATTAGTCGACTACCCCATTTTCCTAGTCGACTAACTCCACTATTAGTCGACTACTATTCCACCCTAGTCGACTAACTTTGGATATCTGTCTTAATTGATTCCTTCTTGAATATGAACCTTCCCTCTAGACTCATATCATATCTTAGTATTACTTGACTTGTCACTTGACAAACATCATCTTACCTTCTCTCCTTCTCTCTCCTCTTCACTCTACATATTTATATCACAGGTTATGGCGCATCCCGAGCTTCAGTGGATTTCGGATATTTCGGTATATTGGTGACTCAGGCGAGTGTTCTCACTCGCTACCCTCTTGCTTTACCATTCCATTGATTATGATAGTATTCTCGCTCTAGTCTTCATGTATTGTATTTCATGCTTTACATCTTTTATTTGCTTTATGCTATGCGTGGCCGACCCTTCGTGGTCGTTGGACTTGTTGGACTTTGGGTCCTTACTTTTATATTACCACTTGGCATTACTTTAGACCTGTTAGTTATGTACTACCATTTAACACATGTATATCACCTGACCATCTAGTGTATGCCACCTGACCACCTGACTTGTTACTATTTGGTAAGACCCTATTGGTATGACCTGACTTACCCAGACTATTATCAATCTTTTATATGTTTTGGTTGCTTATTCATTATCACCATCCTATCATGCTATCACCCTACACCCAGCATGATAACTTGACTTGTGATTATTACCTTTACGGGAACTTGACTTATTTCCTGTATCGTGATCAGTGACCTATTCCTGCTTACATGCAGTGACCTGACTATATAGTACTTATGTACTCCTTATTCCTGATCATGTCTATTTCCTGTTATTCCCGTAAAGTGATAATTAACTAATAAATCCTAAAAAGACCAACTTGTATTGGTCGGGGGAAAACATGCGGATATCGATATTTGTTCGTGTTTACAGTGGCATTAGGTTTGCACTCTATATCCGGTCTGACCTGTGGTACTCCAGGGGACCGAGGGGAGAGCTGGCTCCCTTATTCATGTTATTATAGGGCATACATAAGTCCCCTCATGTTGAGCCTTGCGGCTGGCTTCCCGTTTCCATGCAACGGAACAATCCTGTGGCCGTGGTCCCGGGTATGTACGGGACCCACTGTAACATAGTTCGTCGATACAACCGCTGATTTCCAACAACAACCTCGACTTGCTTATATATGGATGTATGTGAGTTGGCCGTACACCGAGACACATACCTAGATATATGGGTAAGACGAGTATTAATAAAGTGTCATAATAACCGGCTCTTTAAGTTGTAAGTAGAGGTATGTGGAATGGGACGCATACCAAAACCTGCAACTTAAACGGCTATGAATCTGTGCTGTGCCTTACCGTATTTGCTTTTCCCGGACTTTATATCGGATTTCGTGTTAATGAGTATTATGGTAGTTCGGATTGGTTTTATTCGGATTCCCTGTTTTATGATTATCATGCCATGTCTATTCTTACCTGCTCTATCCTATCTGCCTCCTGAGTATTCCCACTTGATATATGCATTATTGTGCTCACCCTGCTTCACCATTTGGTTTTGCTTCTACATTCGCCGGGGAGTATTATTTGACTCCCTGGATCCTCACGCCCAGGTCATGGAGCTAGGAGCGTGTGATCGGAGTAGCGCAGTGGTAGCGTGGATCCCCAGCAGGCCTTTCAGAGTTCCATCCTTCCAGACCCCCTCTGTGCCTCTCGAGTTTTTCCTTAGCAAACTCGTGAGTGCCCTTTTTCTATTTATGCTTGTACTTTCCTTGTATACGTGTATGTGAGCTTCCTTTTATACTGTTCATATATATTGTATATCTCTTGTATTCCCGCATTTGCGCATCAGTGATATAATATTATTGTAATATTGTAATCACATCTGGTGATAATTCTGTAATTGGATATATATGTTGGAATGTATAATGCACCATTTGCTTCCGTACTCTGATTCTTGTCTGTACTGATGCTTAGCGTATATACGGGAAGGTAATTCGGACTTACGTATATACGTTGCAGTGACGTCCCCGTATCAGTGGAATCGGGGCGTTACATCAAAGGAAAGCAGTCTAAGTAATGAACTGCTAAAAGAGAGGGTGAGGCCTATTTATAGGCAATCCATAGAGCCTGTAATCAATGGCTCACCAATCAGAACCGTCGGCTTTAATTCCCGCATGCGTGTCAAAGCCCAATAACGGGCTGACACGTGGACTATCGCTTCGGGAAGCATCAAAGACGCGAGTCTCCAACTGCCAGTGCCAGTCTGGCATTTAAAGGCATTAATACCTAAGCCCAATGAAAGGCTGACGCGTGGACCACCGCGTCGGTAAACGTCAGATGATACGAGTCCCCAATCATCAACGTCGACTTGACACTTAAGAGATCCCACGAAATCTTTATGACAAGCTGCATGTAACGCCTGGGAAGTTGCACCAAACGCAGACCCGGGAGCCGCGTCCAGAAATTGGCGTCCCCTTTGCGAATCTGAAAATGGCGTCCCTTTTCATTCCAGCCAAGAGAACTGCAGCCGCGTCTCTCAGAGTGATTCAAAGCTGCATCCCTTCACAGCAAAAGGGACCCATTCTGGGGGTCGCACTTTGCAATCGCATAAAAGTGGAAAGCTGCGTCCTGAGACTTGTGCCCTCAATGGAGAAGGCCTATGGCATTCACAAGTATCTTGGGGCTGCGTCTACGTGGCAAGATGATAATGGTGTTCCTATCATAAACTCATTATAATTTGAGTTTGTACCAGGTCAAAGACCCAGTGTCGCGTCATCATATCTATGCGTCAGTTTTGCGGAGCATAAGACCGCATCCTCCCGGCATCCTAAATTCTATACTTGGGCAGAGTTAAAGGCTGCGGCAAGGAGCCGCACCCAAAGCTGCGTCCTTCGTGCCAACCGGAACCGCGTCTCAATTGACGGGTCAGAGTCGCGTTTCTCAGGATTGCGTATCCACCACAAAATCAGAACCGCGTTTGGCAAACTCAGTTCAGCCCGAGTTTATCCAGAGTCAGTCAAAGATCATACCAAAGAGTGCAGCTAAGAAATTGGACTCATTCACTGCGGAACAATGAAGATGGAGCGAAATCCTAAAGACTTTTATTATTTAAACCAAAAATGATAAAAGTAATATAAACACTCATGATGAATAGAGTGCTCTCTTCTTTACAAAACAAAAAAAAGGAGAGAGAGAAGAAAGAGAAGGCTAATAATCTTGATTAGCCAAAGAACGGATTTGTTCTCGGAGGCGATGTATCTCGTGCTGACGTGCTTTCTCAGCCTCCATGAGGGCTTGGACCCGCAACTGCTCCTCAGTTAAGAATTTCTTCGCAGCCAGCTGCGCTCATGAGGACTCCAATCTGGAGGAGTGAGTGGAGAGGTTTTCTTCAACCTGCATCCTGGCAGCTTCCAGCTCTTCTAGCTTCTTCCTGGTAGTGGCAAGCTTCTGCTCATTGATTGCAATCAAGGCTTCTGCTTTAGCTATGGTGGCTCGAGCAGTGATAATAACCTGCTCTGCGCTCTGCATGACGAGTTCAGATTCCGTTGAATCGCCATCAGCCTTTGATGGTCAACCTGGAAATGTTGGAGATGTTAGGTCTCTTCAGCTATCCTTTCCTCCATCTCCTTTCGCTCTTGTTCTTGAGCAGCAAGAAGCCTAGTCAGGGTTGCTCGGGCCTCGTGAACTGAGCCAGCGTCTTCCAGGGACTTGAGCTCTTTCAGATCGCTTCCCAACTGCTCCACCAGCAGTAGACACGTCCTAGCCTGTGAAGAACCTCCAGTATGACTGATATTTCCGATCAAATTCTCGAGAAGCACTCGGGCAAATTCGAAAGAACTGCCCTCAGAGAGGATGAGGTCAATACATGATCGCATGGAAGCAAAGAACTGCTGCACCATTTGACGTGCCAGTTCCTCCATGATATCATTGGCTGGAGAGAACTCTGCTGATATACTCCCAGATCCCCTTTCTATCACAGGGTGAGGGATGGGAATCAACTCGTCACGTACAAAAGTAGGGTCAACAACAGACGCGGTAGAAGCTGAGATGGTCACCGGCACTTCTGGCGCAGTTACGACTGTCGTAGCGGCCTCCATGGCGACTGAAGTTGCAGCGAACTTGGCTTCTTCAGAACCCTCGGTCGGGGTTGAATTGTATTGCCTGCTGGCTCGACGCTGGTTGCCCCTGCTGAGTCGACGCTGACTGTCAAGCCTACTGCCTGAGCTTCCTCAGCACTCTCTGCAGATCACCAAAACGTCAGTCATGACAATAAAAGGAAATATTCAAAACATCAATATTTTCCTACCAAGCCGAGGGTCCGAAGACGGCAGATCCCTGGGCAAATCTTGCAAGGTTGAGGTCTCCCCGACCTCAATAATTGCCCTCTCTTGAGGCATCTCAGCAGCAGCCTCAACACCCTCCTGCTGGGCCAGCTCCTGTATCATCTCCTCGATATGGGAGGAAGTCGCAGCCTCGCTGTCCGCGGCCAACCCTGCAGCATAAAGAGAAAACGTCAGAACCTGTTCCCTAGTTAAAAAGGGAAACTGGGTCAACAAGACGATAAGAGTACCTTCAGCAGGAGCAGTTGCCGCTTGTGATAACGCCATCACCGGATCACACCCGTATATTTCTTCCTCCGAGATATGTGAGAATTTGCTCGGATCTGGAAGAGCGGGTTCATCGCCAAAATCGACTTCATCACCTGAATCATATTCGTCCTCTCCGGACGATGAAGACGATAGTTCAACGCGAGAAGCCTCGGCAATTGAGGTCTTGCCACCAAATACCCCAGTAGTAGGGCTGGGGTCAACTACTCGCGAGCTGGAGATTAATACACCAGGAGACCCAGGCTGTTGTGCCTCATCTCCCCTTTCACGAGCCAAAGAAGACCCTGGTTGAGTTGAGACCCCCGGAATCTCAACATCATCCCTACCCATCGGGCAACCTCGAGCTGCTTGGCCTCATCAGTTGCGATGGGTTCATCAGCAAGCTCCCCTTCTTCTAAAATTACGGGGCCCCTGCTGCGCAATCTATGAGAACAAACAAGGGGGGCGTCGTCTTCCTCCTCCTCTTCTTCCCTCTGCTCTTCAACGCCGGAAGGAACGGTCTCTTCAGCCGCCAAGTCTTTCCTGGCCTTTTTTGGGGTAGGCTCAGCTATGGAAGTAGAGGCAGGCTCAGCCTGGAGAGTAGCGCCATGAGGACGTTTAGGCACCGCCCGTCGATGCCTTCTGGCAGGCTGCTCCCTAAGTGTTGCTGCTCTCGGCTCCCCCCGTGTCTCCCCTCTGGCCTCCCTTTGAGCCGCTTGATATTCATCGAGGCCTCGCGAGCACTTGTTGGACGCCACCTTCTCTTCATAAGACGTATTAATGCTCTTAATACATGAGCACTCTGTTGAATAGCCAGGCGTCTTGCTAGCCTGGAGGTACCAGGTGCAGAAGCTAAGGCTTGCATAGCAGTTTGGTGTCTTATGAGGTAAACGGAAAAGAGCCTGTGTCCCCCCAGCTATGCTGTAATACCAAGCCCGAGCCCCTTCAAACAGATTTCCACTGAAGGCAAGCTGAGCGTTAGAATTGCCGACATATAGTTGGTCATAGCCGAACTGTCGGGCAAAGCGATTCGGCATATAAGGCTCGATCGTGCACGAGTTCCCTTGCCGAAAGAGCAGATACCCGAGCCAGATATTGATAAACCACCAGAAGACTCCCGACGGCAGCCTCGTGAAGTCGTCCGGACCTACAATGTCGGCGAACTTATCCCCATAAGCAGCATCTGTAATCTCGGGGAAGCAACGGTTGAGATGATAATTTGAAGCGTTCAGAATACACTTTCGAACGTAAAACATATAGTTGTTGCACCAGCTCGAACTCTCCAGCCGCTGCACAAAAGGGACAAACCCCTCGCATCGGGACACTGGCGTCATCAGTGAGGGGCAGTGCGTCACGTACCAAGCCATTAAGTACGTGTAGGGAAGCTCGATCCGAGGGTTAGGGGTCTTCACTCTCGGCCTTCCCTCTGAATCGACCTCCGGGTTACCTTGGGAGTCGACGATGGCCTCCACCCTGCACAGGCTCTGAGTCAGGGTCCGTAATCCGCTTTAGATTCCAGCCACCATTACCGGAAGAAGGGCTATGGACCTACCATAGGCCAGCAGCACCACCAGATACACCACGTCGGCAACGATCACCTCATGTGGCAGTGTCGGCACTACACAGCGTTTCAACCACAGCATGAGAAAATCCGCCAGCAGTGCCCGGTTAGAAATAGGGATCTGGGCCTGGTGATGGAAACTTTCAAAAACCGTGTCAGGTTTGAAAGTGTCTTCGTTCGACTCTGTGGTATAAGAATTCACAGAGGCGTCGATCCTTTCAGCGATTTCTTCATCAAAGCTGGGAGCCAGACTGGTCACTGAGTGGTCTTTCTCAATGATACCATTGAAAAAGTAGCTCGCCCAAGACAGCTGCTTAACTCCCCTAGTCCTCCAGGAGGTTATTTGGCCGCAGATATGAAATGAAATAGCATTTCCCAGTAGGTCTCATATACACGAGGGCACTCTTTCTTCAAGAGATGAAGCTCCTCAGAGGTGGGGACGTATTCCTCATAAGGAGCATCTCCCATTACCAGCCCCGAGACTTCATATAATTCATGCAGGGCGAGTCCCATTTCTCCAACTGGGGAGAAGAACGTCCCCGTCAAAGGGTTGTAATGCTCCAGGATCTCAAAGAAATTTTGGGAATTCTGTGGGATGCCATATTGCACAGCCCTGACTGCTTGGTACAGTCCCACCTGGTCCAATAGACCTCCGAGTTCGGTGAGGACAAAGCTCACCATCTTGCCCCACCAGTACTTGTCAGTGGAATGAACCCACCAGAGCGGGCGGAAGTCAGTGGGAAAATCACCCCCTACCTTCATGAATTGATTAATAAAGGTAGTGCTGAGCTGAGGGGTTTCCCCTACTGGGTAATCAGACCTGAGCAACCCAGAAAACAAGCTAAAAAACTTCCCTTCTATGACCAGCAGTGTGTACCTTCTTGGCACCCAGGATGCCGAGCGAGACACCGGGGATAGATCGAGCAAGCTCCCATTCCATTGCCCGGGGGACAGACATGTGCTGGAGATAGGATAGAGGGTACATTCTCTCCATATTTGGAAGAAAGAATTTCCTACCCCCTATCTGGCGGAGCCACTTGTAATCGCCATCATGCAAGACGTAACCACCTTCGCCAATATTGTCCCAAAGAAGAAGACGGGTTTCTTCAACGGAATGCGCGAATCCGTTTTAAATTTGCGTCAGTTATAAGTTCCCGGAATGTCGCCATGTCGACCTTGGAGAGCCTCTCCCTTCGCTCCTTCGGCTTATCGGCAGTCACAGGAGCAGTCCTTTACAATACAAAGGTTAAGTTGCGGTCAGCGCCGCCTACATGCCCGAAGTGAGTGACACTCTTGGAGAGAGGGTCGGAGGAATATCGCACTGCAAAAGAGGATAATACTTGATCAGAAAAGAAATTGGTTAAGTGTCCATAACTCAAACGCAGGAGTCAACCCAGACGCGAAAATCATCAAAATCTGCGTCAAGACCCGAAGATCGCGAGGCTAGCATGGAGCCCGCGTTTTGAAAATCCAAGACTTATGAAAAATTTCCAAGTACTTGGACTCAGACGCAAGATTCATGAGGACCAGCGTCTGATTTCACAAGACGCAAGAGTCATAAGAAATCTACGTCCGAATCTTTCATACTTAGAAACATTCTAAGTATTGAAACCTGAGACGCAAGGTTCGCTGGGGCCCTGTGTTCAACAAGCAGACACAGATTTGAGCAGATAAAAGCAGCAAGGGTCATCAGACCTGCGCCTTGTTTATCGACTCAAGGGCCACGTCTGAAGATCAAACATGGGCTCGAGCCCGCGTTGGCGGGTCAATTTTAAAAGAGGGGTTCAAGAGTTCAAAGAACTCTATAAACCCTTTTAATGGTGAAAATCAAGTCCGATGGCTTTATACCTGAAATAGGGGTTTCCTGCATGGAGGAACCGCCCCTTTGAGTCTCAGAGACGACCGCCCGTGAAGATGAAGCAATTTGCTTGGCCTTTGGTGCCATTGCGAATCAAAGATCCGGTGTTAGATGAAGAAAAGAGAACAAAGGAAGCTCCTTTCTCAAAAACCTAACAGGTGCACACGAAGACGAAGAAGAGTCTAATGATGACTCTTGAAAGACTGTTGCCTTTATAGGCACGGTGATTCGCAAAAATACGCGGCGCTTGGCTCGACGCCCAATACCACCTGACGCGTGGACAGCGTATTAAATGCAGCATGAAGTTCGCACGCCAAAAAGTAGATGTCCCCTCAATTCTACGGGACACGTGGCAGCGTGCTCATGGCACGGATTCGCATCCAACAGTCGCGTCTTCATCCCAAGAGACGCGTCCTCCGATGGACGCACCTTCTCAACTAAGCCAGAGTTGCGGTCCGGAAAGCCGCGTCTTCATTCCAAAAGACGCGTCCCTCCGAAGATCGCATCCTTTCAACCCAGCCAAAGCCGCGTCTACCTCATGGAATAACAGTCGCGTCTTCATCCCAAAGATGCACCCCTATAAGAGGCGCGTCTTTAAAGCAGTCTTATCCCTGCATCCACAGAACTGGCGTTCAGTCCTTACTTCTGCAATTCAGTTCAACAGTACACTGGTACAAGCAGATGACTGCCCACCTCTGGTTAAAAGTACACCAACGATAAACTCAAAGTATCGGGGAGGTTTAGACTGTGTATCTAGACACTCAAAACGATCAATTTTGGCGGCTTCAAAGAGTTCCACAGTACACTCACGAAGGCCATCCTCCAAACAAGATCAAACCTGTAGCATTGTCAGTCCAACCATAAAAGTGGATTCAGTTAGAGTCCAAAGTATTTCGAAATCCGTCCCAGCTAACTGCGGAATATTGAAAACTTTAGAGGGGGTTCTGTAGGCTGTCTAAAAATCATTAAGACAAGTCGTCAAAAGTAGAGTCCCAAACTCCAGACGCAGGGCTAATCTCAGCCAGCACTGCAGCATCAAGGCGCGTGGGTCGAAACCCGCGTCTCAGCCAGCACTGCAGCACCAAGGCGCGTGGGTCGAAACCCGCGTCTCAGCCGCATTGCAGCACCAAGGCGCATGGGTCGAAACCCGCGTCTCAGCCAGCACTGCAGCACCAAGGCGCGTGGGTCGAAACCCGCGTCTCAGCCGCACTGCAGCACCAAGGCGCGTGGGTCGAAACCCGCGTCTCAGCCAGCACAGCAGCACCAAGGCGCGTGGGTCGAAACCCGCGTCTCAGCCGCACTGTAGCATCAAGGCGTGTGGGTCGAAACCCGCGTCTCAGCCGCACTGCAGCACCAAGGCCGTGGGTCGAAACCCGCGTCTCAGTTGTAACCGCCCTGGTTATGGGTCAATCACGGCCCACATAACGGGAAAAGTTAACCCCCATTATGGAGTGTTTTTAGGAGGCACGTACGCCCCTGAAACCTCTATAAATAGCCCCGTTGCTATGGAGAAGGGTGAGATTCTTTAGAGAGATCAGAAAAGAGCTTGACTTGAGAGCTTCCACATAGAAGGAAAGAGAGTCTAACTCTTCAGCTGACTTGCTGCGTACAAGTTAATCTTTGCCTACAATCTCTTTGAGATTTTGGTCGACAGAGCTGTGTTACTCCGTCTACCATCCGAAGAGAAGACCCCAGAAGTTCTCGACGTTCACTCGGTCAACGGAAAAAAAGATTCACTTTCCATCGTCACTTGAAGAACTCAGCATTAAACAAAGGGGAGATTCAAGACTCAACATCTTCCCTCCCTTGTAGTCGGAGTACAAGTTTGTTGTAACTTTTTATTTGATTCAAGAAAACTTTATACCGAACGTCTCTACTCCGTACCAAACAGTAGTTCTATTATATAGTTGTTCTACTTTGTTTGGTTGAGAATATTGAAGAAGATAGCCGGAGAAATATCCGATGGGAATGATTCTTTTATTGTAATGAACATTCAGAATGTTCACCACTTAAATATTGATATGGTGAAGTTTGGTGGCATAAATAATTTTGAATTAAGAGATGTGAAGTATTAGTTGCGCTAAATGCGCAGAATTTGGAGAATACTCTTGAGCTTCATGAGAGATCGGCAGAAATAGATGAGAAAGTTTGAAAAAAGATGAATAGGACAGAGAGTGACGTCATTAGGTCTTACTTAACGATCTAAAGTATGATGTGATGAATAAGACTTTTACAAAGAAGATTTGAGAGACTCTCGTGAACAAGTATTTGACGAAGAGAGTCGAGAACCGCTTGCATTTAAAGATGAGAATTCACTGTTTTCAGTTAAAGAGAGGAATCTCCATTAGTGATCACATCAACAACTATATGAAACTTTTCGTAGATTTGGTGAATTTGGATATAGTGATCGAGGATGAAGACAAAGCATTGATATTGTTGAGTTCTCTCCCACTCCTTTTAATGTCAAATTCTTCTATAGGCTGATTAGCAAAAGGAGTATATGAATATTATTGTTGGAAAGGTGATTGATAATATGACTCGAGGAAGTTATATCCCCATTGACTCGGTGAAGAGTGGTGATGATCATTTTAATCATGTTCATAATATTGGGGATGAGACATATATTGATTCGGATAAGACCAATCCGACATACTTGATTGGTTAAACTAATGTAATGTAGGATTGGTATTATCCGAATTAAAAGAGGTCGGGATGAACTATGAATTTGAATTAAAGTTGGAAAAATTGTGATTATAATCCAAATCTCACAAAAGCAAACAAAAATAAACAAATAAATGAAGAAAACAAAGAAAAATCTAACCTATGTCTGGGTGACCTTAGATCGAGACGACTCTTAACTAGTTAGACGGTCTACGGGAGGTATATTACAACAATCTAACCACAAGTTAATCGGTCAGGTAGGGACAAGATCAGTGGGAGGTATCCGTGCTTGAGCAACGAGCCTAATTATGCTAAACCATTGTTCTTCGAGGTTTCTCCTCTCAATTCACAACTTTTGACATTGATTTGACTTAAGTCAAACTCTAACAACTTTCTCCTTTGGTCAATCTCCTGTAGAACTCGAGATGTCCCTAGGACCAATCTCTACTCAGTTTTAATTAGGATTGAGTTAGTGAGTGAGAAGATGGTTTTTGGGTTAAGGAAGGATAATAACTTTTCCATCGTATCTTGTTTAAGGAAATGTCCTAAATCATTTTCGTGCGAATGTACAAGTATATAACAGAAACAATACTTAAGTAATGTATATCACCCAAATGTGTTTCCTAAGCTATATGTAATACACAGATACTTTTTTCTCCAGCACTCTTCAACAACAATATAAATGTAAACAAAATCAGACAAATGCCCTAATGCAAAATCTAAACTATTTTTAATATTTACAATCAATCAAGTTATTGTTGAATAAAAAACAGTGAGCAGAGAAAATCAAGCAGGAAAGAAAACTAAATAGTGTAGAGAGCTAACATCTAAAAATCAAGCAACCTGCAATAAAGCAGATTAGTAGTCCTTCCTATTTTGCCGCACAAACGCGACTTTGACTGCGTTTCCGTGATAAAAGATAGGTCCCTGAGCTCTGCTTTCAAGAGTAGAGGTTCAGGTATGCTATATGTCCATTGCAGCTTTTAGATTTTTGAATAACCCCTGCACACAAAAATAGAAAAGAAAGTTAAACCGTTAGTAAATTTAGAAAGAAAACCCCCAAGAACGGCGCCAAAATTTGATCGAGTCTGAACCTACACAGAAAAATAAAAGTTTAAATTGAAGATTAAGATAGTGCAAGGTTGATCAATTCTATCGTTATAGCAAGTGGCTATGTGGGCCGTGATCTACAAGGAGGGAACGCGATAGAAGTATTGAGGTCAGTTCTTACTTTCTAAGTTATTAGAACGGTTGAAACATTTCTTAAAAGTGTTAATAATAGAGAGAAGATGAAGAAGCAGGTGTTATTGTTGGTGTTTTGAAATGAATCTAAACTTAGTTAAAAAGAAGGAAGAAAGAGTTGGCTTTAAGAAGTGTATTTCTAAACTAGGAAATATAGAAAGAAAACACTAAAAGAAATGCTTGCTTACTTTCCTGAAGCTTCCTTTACCTCTGATCCGTATCGATGACTTATCTTGGCTTGAAGGCGATCATAGCATGGCATATAGGATCTTCTCTAGTCCTATCGATTTATCAAATGAAAGTACAAGCAGAGAGTATAAGAAAAAAATAATTCTAACTATTAGAAACAGATGTCCATCACCATAAGCCATCAAGTAACACTTGAAAAGGTAAGGCATAATCGAGGCTATCACATTCATTTGGATTACAATCAAGCAAGGAAGGTAAGCAAAGCAAAAATAATAAGAAGAAGAAAAACAAGCTTTTGATTAAATAAAAAATGATGAAAGAAAAGAAGAAGTTTATATTGTTGTCACTCTGAATACAAATTTTCCTTTTCTTCTCTCATGAATCTCTTCTCTAACCTAGTTATAAAGAAAACAAAAAATTACATAAAGGAAAATAAAAACCTAAATTACACTACAAGCCTAAGTTTAATTTAACTCTTTGCTCAGTGGTGCACGTTTGCCTTCATAGATTGCAATATTTATAGGAGAATATGGAGAGGGGAGCATGTGGGGGAGATAACACCAAAAAACGCTTAACGTATCTCCTATAGATTGTCACGGAAACGCTGCCAAAGCCGTGTTTTCGCGGCCTGGATTTGGTCATTGGGCCAGATCCGGGGTGTGTGGCTTCTCTTTTTCAGATACTCTTTTGTATATGGATAGAATTTCTTCTAAGCTTATGGATTTGCAATTATCTCCGTGATTCTTCAAGTTACCCAAATTAATCCAAATAAATCCAGATTAAATGGAACAGATTTGAGATTATCTTCTCTTTTTTCAATAATTTGCACCTGCACAATTCAGGTATTAAGACAAAAAAATAGCAGGAATACTGCAAAATAAATGTAAGAATGTAATACTAATAAATGCAAAATACATGTACCCTCAAATAGTTTTTTGAGCCAGTGAATCTTTCCCTCAAGACCTCACTTTCTGCAAATCTGTCAAAATCTCTAGCTATTAACTCTCTCCCTCTCCCCCTATATAAAGTATAAACAGTGTGTCCTCTGATTATCACATTAAACATAAGCAAATATTTGGGTCTTGGTGAAAATGGTGGCCAAATATTTCATTATAATCGCGATGGTCCTCTCTCGAGTCGCGTTATCGTCACGTAAATCCCCTTTCAGTTTGCAGCATCGTCATTTTTCTATAACACGCTTCAATTCTAATGTCATAAAATGAAATGTCTCTTTTGTTCTCTTCTTTAAATCTCGATGAATTGATAGCGTACTGTAAGTTCTACGCTGGGCCGTGCGTTGAAAGTGATGACTGCACCACGCCTTGATCGATTACGGGTTTCGACCCAGTTAACGCAGAGCGCATTCGGAACCCACCGACCGTGATCCCAAGCACATTTGTTGCTGCACGACCAAGGGATAGGAGTGAAATTGGAGGGAGTTGTAATAGGACTTTTTTTTCGAGTTGTATTGTTCTCCGAGGCTTGGTTATATGAATAAGATGGAGAAGGGACTTGCGTTGGAAATGTAAGCTAGACTTTTTCGTATCCTGTTTGTCTCATCAGTTTCTCAAGATACATTGAACCTAACTGTAAACTTCTCGTATTCTGGATACATTGGAGAATACTCTTCATGCAATAAACAAAACACTGCGTATTTTGTGATGTAGTCAAGGGAATGAACCAATCTATTTATGTTATATGAATGCATTTAATTTTGTTGATTTTCATGTTTATCTTTAAGCCCTATATAAAGGCCATGTAACTAGTTATTTTCATCAAGTTGAATCAAGAGAAATTTTCTCTCTTCCTAATATATCACACACCACCTCTTGTGTTTTGATTGTTTGCACTCCCGTTTTACTTATCAAAGTGGTATCAAAGCATCATGGCTTCCAACAACAATATGTTGCAGCCTCAACTTTCTCGTTTCACCTGTAAGAATTACAACCAATGGAGCATTCAAATGAAGGTGATGTACCTGTCTCAAGAACTTTGCGACATCGTTGAAGCGAAGTTGTAGAACCAACTAATGTAGCAAATCTCACCCCACAACAACTTCAAATTTGAAGGAGAATCGCAAGAAGGACAATAAGGTATTATTTTTCATCTACTAAGCGATGGATGAGGTCATATTCGAGAGAATCTCAATGGTGATTTCAGCGAAGGATATATGGGATACACTTCATTCTTCATACAAGAGAGATGACAAGGTGAAGATGGTAAGGCTATAAACCCTTTGTAGTGAATTTGATACACTCAAAATGAAAGGCTCAGAGTCTATTGAAGATTACTTCAATCGGGTTATTTTTATTGTTAACCAATTAAAAGTGAATGGTGAAAAGATTGAAGATCAAAGAATCGTTGAGAAGATTCTACAAAGTTTGACTCAGAAATTTGAGTCTACCGTAGTGGCCATTGAAGAATCAAAAATTTGTCTACACTATCTATAGAAAGTTTATTGGGATCACTTCAATCCCACGAACTTCGGATGAAACAATATGATTCTACTCCTCTTGAGCAAGCCTTCCAAGCACATGTCTTTTCGAGATGGCTCCGAAGGAAGGAGAGGAAGAGGTTTTAATCGTAGAAGAGGAAAAAGTCCTGCTATAGGTAGAGGCGACAACGGATGACATCAAGCAAGTGATGAAGTCCATGCATCTTCTTTTTCTTATAGAGGAAGAGGAAGAGTAAGAGGAAGATCTTCTTTTGAGAATACCCAATATTTTTATTATCAAAAAGATGGCCAGACAATTAAATTTACAGGAAGAAAATTGAAGATGAGAAGAAGAAAGAATCAAGCTTCATGCACGAAGGAGAAAAGAAGAGTGAAGATGATACTCTCTTTCTCGCATGTAGTGTTTAAAAAATTGCACATGATGAAGTGTGGTACATCGACAGTGGATTTAGCAATCATATGATCGGAAACAAGAAGGTGTTCATGGACCTTGATGAATCTATTACAAGTGAAGTCCGGACCGGTGATGACAACAGAATTTCCGTGAAAGGAAAGGGTGATAGTCTTGTGCAAATAAAGAAAGGAGTAAAGTGCATCTCTAATGTTTTCTATGTTTCGAGACTCAAACATAATCTTCTTAATGTCGGCCAGCTTCTATTTTGAGGATTTCATGTTCGTTTCAATGAAGATATGTGTGAGATCAAGGACAAGCACGATACCTTTATCACAAAGGTGAAAATGATACAAAGTAAGATGTTTCCTTTGAAGCTTAATTCTTAAATTGATTCATGCATGCATACCACTATCCAAGACAAATCATGGCTATGACATTTTCGTTTCAGGCATTTAAGTTTCAAGACCCACTCTCATATGTGTAGCAAGAATATTGTTGAAGGCATGCCACTTATTGAACCTCAAAAGAAAGTATGTGAAGGATGCACACTTGGCAAGCATCACATAAATTCTTTCCCAGTTGGAAGATCATGGAGAGTATCACATCCTTTAGAGCTTGTACATTCGGATCTTTGTGGTCCAATGACACTACTTTGATTGGAGGTAATAGGTATTTTCTCACATTTATTGATAATTATAGCAGGAAGACATGAGTTTTCTTTCTCAAAGAAAATCAGAAGTTTATAAATATTTTAAAAGCTTCAAGGCTTTGGTCGAAAGGGAAAGTGGCTTCCCATTGAAGACTCTACATATCGATCACGGAGGTGAGTATGTTGGTGGTGAATTTGAAGCTTTCTTGAAGGAAAATGGCATTCGGCTTCAACTCATTACTTGATATACTCCTCAACAAAACGGCATTGCTGAGAGAAAAAATCGAACAATTATGGAATTAGCTCGAATCAAGTTGAAGGCAAAAGGTATTCTGATTGGTAGTGAAAAGTGCATTTTTATCATCATATTTACCATCACATTTTCATATTTATTCATTAATTCTGCACATTTATTAATAATTTGTAATTTATTGTGTGCAGGCCTCGAATTATTATTTTAACCATAAATAAAGCTTAAAGAGCCCAAAAGCCCAGATCCAAGCCCATATTTGAAGCCCAAGAGTCAAAGTGCAAATATCAGATTGTCAAAGTGCAATTATACAAGGGCTAAAGTTGCAATTATCAAAGATGAGGGAAGGATAGAATTCTACCCAACCCTAAACTCTTGCAGGATGTGCATAAAAGCCAAAGATGAGAAGGAAATTCGTTTAAAAGAGATTGGGAGAATACAAAGTCTAGATAACTTGATTTCCAAGTTATATCCATATCCCAATATTTAGAGTCAGGATCGAACTTCCAGAAGCAGGCGCCCAGATGGACGAACCAGGAGAGGCCACGCGCCAAAGCGCGTGGCCAGAAGCCACTAAAGTGCCGCGGACCCGCGGCAAAAGCGCGGCATTCTGGATGAGTTAGAATCCCAGATTTCGTGGGCAAGTTCATCCAGGACTCCTCGGCCTTCTGCACCTATAAATATTTCCTGTAGTGCAACGTACAGAGCGTCCAGAGGCGAGCAAAGGGCCAAAAGCTAGGGTTTAGGTTTTAGGTTAGATTTTATTTTGTAAATTTTGTAACTGAGAGTGGAGATGCTTTCATGGAGGAAGGAATCATACTTGTACTGAGGTGACATCGGTGTAAGTTTTTATTTTTCCCCCATTGTTAATAAAAATCTGCTCGAGGTTGGTTTGTTTTTATTCTTGTTTCATTGTTTCTTTATTCTCGCTTTATCTTTGTTTTTCTAATCTTGTTCTATGTCATTGTTTCTCTCTGATGACTTGTAATCCGTGAGATCCGATTGCTTCGAGACTGCCTAGCCAACGAAGATCCCTTGATGGCTTATGGCGACGAACATCCTATACGCCATACTTGCAAATCTTCTGAGAAAAAGTAAGTCGTCGCAAAAGGATCGAAGGCAAGCAGACTAAAGAGATAAGTTTTCTTTCCTTTTCTGTTCTTTTCTTTTTTGTAGATTAAATCCACATCTTCCACAATTCTTTCCCACAACTCATCTCCATATTTTTTCTACCACCCATTGTAAATACCACTTCCTTTCTAACTTAAAAAAAAATAAAAACTTTAGAGAAACTTGCTTGCTTAACGCTTCCATCGCAGTCCCTCCCTGAGGATCACGACCCGCATAGCCCTGCTACCGCGGATTAGAACTGAAACTTGCACATCTATTCTTAAAACTAAAATACCATCTTTTGTGTGCAGGAAAATTCAGTCAACAAATTGGCGCCGTTGCCGGGGAGGGACGGTAAGTTATCTCTAAAACAAAAAAAAAAAATTTAATTTTTAACTAATTCTTTATTCTTTTCTGTTTGCAGGTTTGGAGAACAGGAAACAGAAAACAGCAGCTGCAGTGGACATATAGCTGCCCTGTGCCTCTGCCCTCGAAGGCAGAGCACAGGAGCCCACTGTTTTGCCGCGGATCCGCGGCCAGAGCTGCGGAAACGCGGCAACAGTAAGGACTACTGATTCACAGATTGCGAAGCGCACTGCTCTACCTGTCTGATCGAGTATACTGTATTATTGCTGTGAATAATTTGCTAATAAATTGCTATTAACAGTAAATATTGGTTGTTAAAAAAAAAAATTTGATTAGACGTTTGCATATTAGGCACGTGTCTTTTCAATTATTTTTATTTACTGTTGAAGAGTGCTGGAAACGCAAGGTACGTACGCATTGCATGTAGAATAGGATTCATCTCTTGGGATTTTCTGCTTTGAGTGATTCTTATCTATTTATCTTGTACACTTGCACTAATTCATCTTAAGGGCATAACCCATTAACAAGATAAGGTGGGGATTTCATCACCCTTCCTTAGCCCAAAAAATCATATCCCAAGCACTCACTAACCCAAGCCTAACTTAAAAATTAGTAGACGTTGGCCCTAGGGACACTCGGACTCAATTAGGAGATTATCCTAAGGGGGAACGGGTTGGAAGTTGACCTGCCAAATCAGTGTCTAGGAAGGAGATTGAGGGCCGAAAGCCCGAAGTGTGGTGGTTATTTAATTAAGGAACGTCTTTGACGGAAAACCTCCCACCACTCTTGCCCCGACCTGGCTGATTAACTTGTGGTCAAAGTCTACACCCTACCTCCCGTGGACAGTCTAACCAGTTAGGAGTCGTCTAGGTCTAGGTCTACCCTAACTTAGGTTAGAAATTTTTCTTTTTTGTTGTTTTTTTTCTTTTGTTTGTGATTGTGTGATATGGCCTATAACAACAATTTTTTCAATTTTAATGAGGATCCATGTTACACACCAACCTCTTATTCGGATATTACCAACCCGGCATATCATAACTTTGACCAACCTAGTGTGCCAAATTGGTCTTATCCGAATCATTACATTCCCCAGTCCCAATACTATGAACAAGATTAGAATAATCATCACTACTCTTCACAGAGTCAATGGGGATTCAATACCCCTGAGCCATATGGTCAACCACCTGTTCAACCAGTATCTTCATATACGTCTTTTCCTACATCACCAAGGTTTCAGTCCACCATTGATCTATTTGATGGGTTAGAAGAAAAAGTGGATCGGTTGCAAGATATAATGAATGATCAAATTTCTAGACTTTCAAACATTCTTGAGCGAACCAACCAAGTTGATAGGAACCAAGAATCATTCTGTTTAGAAGACCTTGATCAAAATTCAATTTCATCACATCAATATGAACTTGCTCAATCCCAATCCTTGGACAAATTGGCTAGTTTTAATTTCAATGAGATTGAATTAGATTATGAATGTGAACCCGATCCCCAACTTTGCGATTCAGTTTCCATCTTCGAATCTATGTTGACTCCAGTATCCTTACCCAATTTGGACCAATTTTCTGAGCCAACATTTATTCCATACCCATAGATCATGAAATTGAATCACCCATTTTTGATGATCATATTGAACTTGACCAATTGTGCAATTTGAAAGTCCCATGGAAAAATTGGCAAGTTCCCATTTTTATGAGATTGAAACTAATGAGATATGTGACCTAGATTCCCAAATCTATGATCAAGTTCAAATTCCCGAATTATTATTGACTCCTATTTTGTTACCGACTTGGGTAATATTTTAGAGTCAGTTTTGATTCCCACACCTATCATTCCTGAACTTGAATCACCAACATTGAGTCACATTCCATTGTGGGAAAATGATTGTAGACTTGAGTTTCAATTTCTTGACTTGGATCCACCTCTTGATCCTAGCCCGACTCCTGAACCTTTACTTGATTTGAGTTTCTTTCCTGAGTCGGTATTAGATCCTGAACCTATCATTCTTGAGTCCAAGTCAACCATTTTACCAAGTCACATTCTTTTGTTGGACATAGGTATAAACCATGACTCTGTGATGATTTTCCAGGACTGGTCATGTAAAGGGAGTAAGTTTCACGATAGGATCTTCCATGATCCTATTCATTCTGGGGACTGTAAATATGTAAATAAAAAAGAGGTCAATAAAGGTAGGTCCCGTGAACTACCACGTTATCTTGTTTGGGCCGCATTTCGTGGACCAATTAGACCACCTCCGGAACCACCACCCTAAGGTAACTTCCGCCTTCCCTTGTTCTTTTTCATGCATATATGCATTCATTCATACATTGAGGACAATGCATGAGATAAGTGTGGGGTGGGCTTTACTAACATACTAACATAGGTAGAAACTAACAAAAAATTTGCTAAAAAAAAAAAAAAAATCTAAAAAAATTTTTTTAAAAAAAAAATGTTATAAAAAGAATAATACTTTGACTTATTTTTTTGAAAGAAATCTAAGTTAGTTTTAAGGATTAGGAAAATCATGATTAGGATTTCTAAAAACTTGGTCAAAATAAATAAATTGTTTAAATTTTAGGTATAGGAGAGAAATTGAATAAATAATTAGTCTTGATTTTTACCTTAATGAAATGTGCATACCTAATGCATATCTAGGATTCTAAGACAAGACCTTGTGCCTCATATAAAAAAAAAATATATAAATAAAAAAAAAATATCGCCAATTAAGCTGATCCATGTGCCTCAAGAAGCATAAGTATTCATGCCTAAAGATGAGTAAATAAAAATAAAGTCCTTAGTTTTGGGGCTAGTTCACTCGAATTTGAGTCCGCGGGGTGTTTCTCACCTGGTGCCCTAAAGCCAACCGGTTTGGGAGTCATCGACTTTAAGTTCGTTACATGGGTGGATTAGAAAGCCTAAGAAGACTAAGAAATATAATATATGTATTAACACATCTAATAATCAATTAGTTAGGTATGAGGGCCTCAAGAAGCCTTGATACTTATACGAAAGAAAATTAGATGAGTTATACATGCAAAAAAAATATATATATATATATATTAACACATCTAATAGTCAATTAGTTAGGTATGAGGGCCTCAAGAAGCCTTGATACTTACAGAAAGAAAATTAGATGATGTTATAAAAATGATAAAGAGGCATGAGAGTCCAAGTTAAGGAATTCCTAGATTCATAAGGATGCATATGATTTTTGGTAACGAAAAAGAATATATTAGAAGTTCAATTTTGACCCTTACCTAAAATGAATAACAATTGACTTTATAAAGACTAGGTTTGAAGAATGAATAAAAATGATAATCCTAAAACTTATAGACTACTTAGTCTCTTCAATAATAATTCAAATATTTTCCTTTTATGGATTTTGTGGGTGCAATCCGCTGAAAACCCTCACGAGACAACACGTCCTCTAGGGTAACCTAGAGGTTTAACGGCTTGTTGCACGTGCTAAGTGCAATCGTGATTCCTACGAAAGTGAGTTAGGTTAGATTAACTTTTTCTTTTTCTTTGTTTTTACTCGAGGACGAGCAAAAAGATAAGTGTGGGGGTGTGATTGGTAGTGAAAGTGCATTTTTATCATCATATTTACCATCACATTTTCATATTTATTCATTTAATTCTGCACATTTATTAATAATTTGTAATTTATTGTGTGCAGGCCTCGAATTATTATTTTAACCATAAATAAAGCTTAAAGACCCAAAAGCCCAGATCCAAGCCCATATTTGAAGCCCAAGAGTCAAAGTGCAAATATCAGATTGTCAAAGTGCAATTATACAAGGGCTAAAGTTGCAATTATCAAAGATGAGGGAAGGATAGAATTCTACCCAACCCTAAACTCTTACAGGATGTGCATAAAAGCCAAAGATGAGAAGGAAATTCGTTTAAAAGAGATTGGGAGAATACAAAGTCTAGATAACTTGATTTCCAAGTTATATCCATATCCCAATATTTAGAGCCAGGATCGAACTTCCAGAAGCAGGCGCCCAGATGGACGAACCAGGAGAGGCCACGCGCCAAAGCGCGTGGCCAGAAGCCACTAAAGTGCCGCGGACCCGTGGCAAAAGCGCGGCATTCTGGATGAGTTAGAATCCCAGATTTCGTGGGCAAGTTCATCCAGGACTCCTCGGCCTTCTGCACCTATAAATATCTCCTGTAGTGCAACGTACAGAGCGTCCAGAGGCGAGCAAAGGGCCAAAAGCTAGGGTTTAGGTTTTAGGTTAGATTTATTTTGTAAATTTTGTAACTGAGAGTGGAGATGCTTTCATGGAGGAAGGAATCATACTTGTACTGAGGTGACATCGGTGTAAGTTTTTATTTTTCCCCCATTGTTAATAAAAATCTGCTCGAGGTTGGTTTGTTTTTATTCTTGTTTCATTGTTTCTTTATTCTCGCTTTATCTTTGTTTTTCTAATCTTGTTCTATGTCATTGTTTCTCTCTGATGACTTGTAATCCGTGAGATCCGATTGCTTCGAGACTGCCTAGCCAACGAAGATCCCTTGATGGCTTATGGCGACGAACATCCTATACGCCATACTTGCAAATCTTCTGAGAAAGTAAGTCGTCGCAAAAGGATCGAAGGCAAGCAGACTAAAGAGATAAGTTTTCTTTCCTTTTTTGTTCTTTTCTTTTTTGTAGATTAAATCCACATCTTCCACAATTCTTTCCCACAACTCATCTCCATATTCTTTTCTACCACCCATTGTAAATACCACTTCCTTCTAACTTAACAAATAAAAATAAAAACTTTAGAGAAACTTGCTTAACGCTTCCATCGCAGTCCCTCCCTGAGGATCACGACCCGCATAGCCCTGCTACCGCGGATTAGAACTGAAACTTGCACATCTATTCTTAAAACTAAAATACCATCTATTGTGTGCAGGAAAATACCATCCCCGGCAACGGCGCCAATTTGTTGACTGAATTTTCCTGCACACAAAAGATGGTATTTTAGTTTTAAGAATAGATGTGCAAGTTTCAGTTCTAATCCGCGGTAGCAGGGCTATGCGGGTCGTGATCCTCAGGGAGGGACTGCGATGGAAGCGTTAAGCAAGTTTCTCTAAAGTTTTTATTTTTATTTGTTAAGTTAGAAAGGAAGTGGTATTTACAATGGGTGGTAGAAAAGAATATGGAGATGAGTTGTGGGAAAGAATTGTGGAAGATGTGGATTTAATCTACAAAAAGAAAAGAACAGAAAAGGAAAGAAAACTTATCTCTTTAGTCTGCTTGCCTTCGATCCTTTTGCGACGACTTACTTTTTCTCAGAAGATTTGCAAGTATGGCGTATAGGATGTTCGTCGCCATAAGCCATCAAGGGATCTTCGTTGGCTAGGCAGTCTCGAAGCAATCGGATCTCACGGATTACAAGTCATCAGAGAGAAACAATGACATAGAATAAGATTAGAAAAACAAAGATAAAGCGAGAATAAAGAAACAATGAAACAAGAATAAAAACAAACCAACCTCGAGCAGATTTTTATTAACAATGGGGGAAAAATAAAAACTTACACCGATGTCACCTCAGTACAAGTATGATTCCTTCCTCCATGAAAGCATCTCCACTCTCAGTTACAAAATTTACAAAATAAAATCTAACCTAAAACCTAAACCCTAGCTTTTGGCCCTTTGCTCGCCTCTGGACGCTCTGTACGTTGCACTACAGGAGATATTTATAGGTGCAGAAGGCCGAGGATTCCTGGATGAACTTGCCCACGAAATCTGGGATTCTAACTCATCCAGAATGCCGCGCTTTTGCCGCGGGTCCGCGGCACTTTAGTGGCTTCTGGCCACGCGCTTTGGCGCGTGGCCTCTCCTGGTTCGTCCATCTGGGCGCCTGCTTCTGGAAGTTCGATCCTGGCTCTAAATATTGGGATATGGATATAACTTGGAAATCAAGTTATCTAGACTTTGTATTCTCCCAATCTCTTTTAAACGAATTTCCTTCTCATCTTTGGCTTTTATGCACATCCTGCAAGAGTTTAGGGTTGGGTAGAATTCTATCCTTCCCTCATCTTTGATAATTGCAACTTTAGCCCTTGTATAATTGCACTTTGACAATCTGATATTTGCACTTTGACTCTTGGGCTTCAAATATGGGCTTGGATCTGGGCTTTTGGGCTCTTTAAGCTTTATTTATGGTTAAAATAATAATTCGAGGCCTGCACACAATAAATTACAAATTATTAATAAATGTGCAGAATTAAATGAATAAATATGAAAATGTGATGGTAAATATGATGATAAAAATGCACTTTTCACTACCAATCATATTCCAAATGATTTTTGGGTTGAATCTGTGGCATATGATATCTATCTTTTGAACGGGAATCATCAAAATTGCAAGATCAAACTCCTCAAGAAGTTGGGAGTGGATATAAACCAAGCGTGGCACATTTGAGAGTTTCAGCAGCATTGCTTACTCTCATATTCCAGATGTGAGAAGAAAGAAGTTGGATGACAAATCTGAAAAGTGCATCTTCGTGGCATATAGTGAACGCTCAAAGACATACAAACTATATAATTCCATTGCAAAGAAGCTTGTTATTAGCAGAGATGTAAAGTTCAATGAAGAAGCTGCTTGAAACTGGAGTACAAATGATCCAAAAGGCAAATCTATTTTGTGGACATGGAAGAAAAAAACAAATTCAGCATGATGATGAAGAGGTACACACTCCACCTTATTCTCCTCATTCTTCTTCATCTTCATCTTCACCACTCTCGTCTTCGCCATCTATATCTTCGCCGACAAATTCAAGTTCTCCTCTGCAAAAAACAAAGAGCCTGAGAGAGATTTATGAAGATTCAAGAAATCATCTGAATGAAGACTTGGTGAATTTGCTTTATTTGCTGATATAGATCCAATTTTTTTTGAAGATCGAAAGAAAAGAAGTGGAGGAATGCTATGGATCAAGAAATTGATGTCATCTAAAGAAACAAAACATGGGAGCTTGTGAAGCTTCCAAGAGGAAAAAAGACATTGATGTGAAGTGAGTCTACAAGACCAAGCTGAGTTCACAAGGTGACGTGAATAAATACAAGGCTCGTTTTTTGTGGTGAAAGGTTACAAACAAAAATTTGGTACTAATTACCAAGAAGTATTTGCCCTGGTTACTCGTCTTGAAACTATAAAAATTGTACTAGTTTTATTGGCACAAAGAAGATAAAAAGTTTATCAATTGGATGTCAAATCAGCATTCTTGAAAGATGTTTTAGAAGAAGAGGTATATGTGAACCAGCCACCTGGTTATGTGAAGAAAGATGCAGAAAACAAGGTGTGACATTTGAAGAAAGCATTACATGGACTCAAGCAAGCACCGAGAACATGGTATAGTCGCATCGATGGATACTTTATGAAGGATGTTTTTAAGAAGTGTCCTTTTGAATATACTCTCTACATCAAAAAAGGTGATCAAGGTAAATTCTTGATGGTTTTCCTATATGTTGATGATCTTATTTTTACTGGCAATTCTACAATCATGTGTGATGAATTCAAAAGGAATTTAATGTGTGAATTTGAGATGACCTATATAGGTCTACTTCATTTCTTTCTTGGAATTGAGGTCTAGCAGTAGAAGATGGTATATTCATTTCACAAAAGAAGTATGCAAATGATATTTTGAAAAGATTTTAAAATGAAGAGTGCAAAATCTCTATACACTCCGATGGAGGTTGGTTTGAAGCTTAGCAAATCTAAAAATGAAGAAAGTATTGATAGAATTATCTATCGAAGTCTTGTTGGTAGTCTTATGTACTTGACTGCAACAAGATCGGATCTTATGTTCGTTTTAAGCATGCTTAGTCGATTCATGAAATCACCAAAGAAAAGCTATTGGGAAGCAGGAAAAAGGGTTCTAAAGTATCTTTGTGGAACCATCAATGAAGGCATACATTATAAAGAGTGGAAGATTCAACTTTGATTGGCTATTGTGATAGTAATTGGGGCGGAAGTGTAATACCCCGTTCCCGGAATACGTACTTAGTTACGTATTCAGATTTTTCGATCGTATTTTTCGATTTGTTTCCTGTATTTATTTTGTATTATGAATTCCTTACATGTGTTTTTGTCTTGGATTTGGATTCGTGGTCTTGGAGTCAGCCCTAGTCTGAACCGAAGACCCGATCCTAGTATATTACTCGATTTAGTCCTTCCGGTGTTCAGATTTGATCGATTTCAATTTTAAATATCATTTTCCAATATTCTAGATTTTATATGATTTTCTGGAATTTTCTTGAATTAAAAGGAATTTCTTCAAAAACCGGTGTCGGCCAGTGCCGCTGACCGATCCCTGGATTTTTAATTTACAAACGGTTTGGAATTTCTAGATGGGTCTTTAGACATTATGTCTTAGAATTACATTTCCTACCTAAATGCTTTTCTGAGGATTTTATGAATTTATGAAAATTCCACCGGAGTCGGTAGATAATTGGTTCCGGGATTTTTAGTTTTAAAACTATAAAGTATTTCTTTAAAACGGATTTCACTATAATTCTTAGTATAATATTCTTGATTTTGGTAAATTTTACGAGTCGTTCCGAGATACTTGAATTTCGAACGATTTCGGTATTTCCGAAATGTTTTCCGCATCCCCAACTTAAACCCGGGTATCAGTATTTTCATCATTTCAGTTTCGAGTCCAAGAGAAAATATCTTCCCTTATTAATTTCTTTTCCTTTTTCCTTTTCCTTATTTCTTTCCTTCCTCCACAAGCCCAAAGAATTCCAATTTCCCAATTTTTAAATTTCAATTTTTCCTCTCCACTCACTTCCACCAACCTCCACCATTAATGCCTTTTTCTCTCTCTCTCCCATGGCCGGCAAGTGGCCAAGAGAGGGACACTCATCCCCCTCCTCCACTTTGCAAAAACCCCCCTCTCATCTACTTTAATTTCACCTCCTTCACAAAATCCAAATCATATATAAACAATTCCTTTACATTTCCATTTCCTTTTTCTTCACTTCATCAAAGAGATTGCCTTCACCAATTCCCTCCTCCATCTCAACTTCAACCACCAACTCTCAAAGCTTCACCAAGGTCATCATCTTCACCTCAACTACCACTTTTGGATTGGGGATCGTCTCCTTCTTCATTGGAGATATCGCCGTGGATTATTTACCGACCACGATCTTTTCAAGCTTCTCCTAACCATTCCAAGAGTATTTTTACTCACCAAGACTCATACAATTCTTAGTATATTTATGCTTCCAGATCTTGTACATTTGTGTCTTCAAAATCATATTTTTAACCACCATCAGAACAACCATCAAATTCAGTTCTGTAATCTGTTTTCAGACCACGATTAGTCGACTTGACCTAGGAGCTAGTCGACTTGAAACCCTTAGTTTGAAACGTAATCTTTTCTGGAAACACAGTTTTAGTCGACTTAGCCTAATTATCAGTCGACTATAGATCACTAGTCGACTACCCCTTTTTACCCTAGTCGACTAACATTCCCTGTAACAGAAACCCAACTTTCTGTATCTCAGTTTTAGTCGACTATACTAGACTGTTAGTCGACTAATCCCTCTATTAGTCGACTACTCCCTTGACCCTAGTCGACTAACTTTTCCTGAATCAGAAACCCATTTCTCTGGTGCACAGTTTAGTCGACTATACTAGACTGTTAGTCGACTAATCCCTCTATTAGTCGACTACTCCCTTGACCCTAGTCGACTAACTTTGGCTGTCTATTATAGTTGATTTCTTTTCTGAATATTGGATCTTATGCTTGGTTCATGTGGTTTGTATATAGTACTTAGTGACTCATTACTTGATGTATATCACCTCTTGTCACTTCATATTTCCATGTCTATGTATTGCCATGCAACTGCTTGTTTCATTCTTATACTTGTACCATGCCGGTGCTATTCTTACTTCTTTATCGCATACCATGCTTGCCGACCCTTCGTGGTCGTTGACCTTGGGTTACTTCTATGTTACCACCTGCCATGTCATTACTTCAGACCTGTCAGTTTCATGCTTCCATTTAACACATGTATGTCACTTGATGTCTGATATGTTATCACCTGACTACTTGGCATGCCACTATTTGGCAAGACCCTTTTGTTATGCCATGACTTGCCCTGACTAGTATCAATCCTTTGACATGTTTGGTTGCTTGTTAATATCACCATCCTGTCATGCTATCACTTAACACCAGCATGATATTTGACTTTGTGATTATCATGTTTACGGGAATCCTGTCTTGTTATTCTGAATGGAACTAAGTGCCACACGGAGCAAAGTGCCACATCACACACGTGGTGGGGGCCACCTCTTGAATCCGTGGGGGCCATCTCTAGAATCCATCCCCTCAGAACAAAGTGCCACACCATACTCGGTGGGGGCCACCTCTTGAATCTGTAGGGCTTTCCTGTTATGTCCAGTTATTTCCCGTAATCTGATAATTCTTAATAAGCTACAACTTGTATGGGGAATGGGAGGAAGTGGTGAATGCCGGAATGACACCTTGCTTATAGTATGGGAACGAAATATTGGCGGTAGTGTTAGTGGGACTTAGGGCCCACAGGAGATTAGTGTTAGGGGGACTTTGGGCCTCAAACTGGTTCCAGGTGTATGGAAACTACTATAAGAAGCTCTGTCAGTTCTTCATCTACTTCCGGTAACAACTCTCGACTTTCTTATATATGGATGTATGTGCGTGGGATATATACCGAGACACATACCTAGATATATGGGTCAGACGAGTAATAATAATAATAGATGTTAGTTATGATTCTGTTATAGTTCCCGTGATGATACTTGTTATGTTATGACTCCTATTATATTTGTTATGTCATGATTCTTGTTATGATTCCTATATTCCTGTTATGTCTATTACGTGTTCCTGATATAACCACTTTGTTATTCCGTTGTATGTGCTTGGATTACGATGATATGAGATAAAGGTATATAGATGAGGGTTTTCCTTGTTTGGGTTATTCCTTCGACGTACTAGTCTCATAAAGCCGTAATCTAATCTTATACAATGTCTTTCCATTATGCTTCCATACTTACTGATTGATATTCATTACACTGTTCTAACTCTCCTATTCCTGTCCTTTAAGCCATTTGGCTGTAGCCTGTTCATTGTGGGAGGTCCTGACTCCCTTGGATTTGTATGTTCAGGTTTAGAAGCTGGATCGAAGTGGAGCCATCCACAGTAGATTGAGCTTTCCTTAGTGAGCAGGCAGACTAGCTCCGGTTCTTTTGCGCCAGACTTCTCTTTTGACTCACGGGATCTTCATCCTACTCGTGAGCATTTTGTGTTTATCTTGTATATTTCACTTTGGACTTGGTTGTGATATATGACACATGTAATGTGTAATATTTTATCATACCCTGTGATGACTTTGTATTTGTACTTTTATGTTGGCATATGCATGTATACCACGCTTTGTGTTGTACTCTGATCCTTGCTTGTACTCTTATGCTTAGCGTATATCCGTGGGGGCATTTCCTGACCTACGTATATACGTTGCAGTGACGTCCCCGTATTCGTGGAATCGGGGCGTTACAGGTTGGTATCAGAGCCTAGGCTCTTACCTCTATAGTACAATCAAGCAGCAAATTCCAGTAATTTGCTATTGCCAACTACAATGTACAAAGTTATCTAGTCCTTCTTGATTCCTTCTTGATTCCTTCCCTTATGTCCTAAAAATCCTTCCATTTTTCCCAGTTCCTTCCAGTCATCTTCCACCAACTAGGTATGGATAGAAGATCGGGTCGTAGCAACTCTGGGCAGGTATCGAATGGACCCACAGGAGAGAATGTAGATATTCTGAGGGTCATTCAGATGATGATGGAGAATCAGCAGCAACAGACGGAACTCCTTCGGCAAGAGTTGGCAGCTCCCAAAGGACAAAGGCGGGGAATATATCAGACTTCAGACGGCTGCAACCAGCCACATTCACGGGTGAAGAGAAACCCCTGGATGCTGAGCAATGGCTGACAGACACCTCAGACTTGTTGAATGCAGCCCGAGTTCCAAAGGAAAATCAAGTGGAGGTCGCCAAGATTCAATTGAAAGATGTAGCCAGAACTTGGTGGCTAGCTGAGGAGGCAAGATTGGAGAAGCCTGTCACTTGGGACACATTCTCCAAGAGTTCTATAGCAGATTCTTCCCTGCCACTGCTCAGAAAGACATGGAAGAACAGTTCATCAGACTCCAGCAATGGGATCGGTCCGTGGATGAGTATGCCGCGGAATTTCTCAGACTTAGCCGCTTTGCTCCATACATGGTGACTGATGAGGAGAAGCGGGCAAGCAGATTCCAGCAGGGCTTGCAGATGGATATACAAGTTTTCTTAATGCCCCAGCAGCTGAAGACCTATTCAGAAGTTCTCACCATAGCTCGAGAAGTGGAGCGTGGACTGGAGAAGAAGAAAGCGAACCAGATGAGGAACCAGGCCAAGAAGAGGCCTTTTGAGTTGATGGATGAGGAAGATGCAGATAGGGCAACCCATGGCCCGATGATCAAGAGACCATTCCAACCTCCTCTGCCTCAGATAATATGTAATTTCTGCCACAGACCCGGACATTATAAGAGAGATTGTCGAGTCGCCAATGGATTATGTTTGGCATGTGGGGCAGGGAGTCATGCACTAAGGGATTGCCCGCACAGAAAGTTTGGACATACGGCACCAGTTAGACCGGCTCTTCCAGCCCCAGCACATCCAGCCCCAGCACTTCCAGCTCCGCCATTGAGGAGGAATCCAGAACCCATTGATCGAAGAGTTCCACTTCCACCCCGACGGTATGATCATCAGCAGAGAGGAATGAGAACTAGAGCAGATCAGGGTAGAGGCCAAGGTTACATCATGGCAGCAGAGGCATCAGATGACGCAGCAGAGTGGGAAGACCAGTATCCAGACCAGGAACCTTGAAGATATCATGGTAACCACTATTCCGATCTTGTATTTGAGTTAGTTATCTTTCTTAATAATTCCCTTATCATTCTCTCATTGTCTATCCTAGTCCTTCCTGTGTTCACCTTACCCCTGTTTTGATTTTTTGAAGCCTTTGATTCCACCATTGTCCTCCTTGTGTTCAATTTACCCCCCTTAACGAAATTGCGAGGACGCAATTTTTTGTAAGGTGGGTGGATTGTAATACCCCGTTCCCGGAATACGTACTTAGTTACGTATTCAGATTTTTCGATCGTATTTTTTGATTTGTTTCCTGTATTTATTTTGTATTATGAATCCTTACATGATTGTTTTGTCTTGGATTTGGATTCGTGGTCTTGGAGTCAGCCCTAGTCTGAACCGAAGACCCGATCCTAGTATATTACTCGATTTAATCCTTCCGGTGTTCAGATTTGATCAATTTCAATTTTAAATATCATTTTCCAATATTCTAGATTTTATATGATTTTCTGGAATTTTCTTGAATTAAAAGGAATTTCTTCAAAAACCGGTGTCGGCCAGTGCCGCTGACCGATCCTGGATTTTTAATTTACAAACGGTTTGGAATTTCTAGATGGGTCTTTAGACATTATGTCTTAGAATTACATTTCCTACCTAAATGCTTTTCTGAGGATTTTATGAATTTATGAAAATTCACCGGAGTCGGTAGATAATTGGTTCCGGGATTTTTAGTTTTAAAACTATAAAGTATTTTAAAACGGATTTCACTATAATTCTTAGTATAATATTCTTGATTTTTGTAAATTTTACGAGTCGTTCCGAGATACTTGAATTTCGGACGATTTCGGTATTTTCCGAAATGTTTTCCGCATCCCCAACTTAAACCCGGGTATCAGTATTTTCATCAGTTTCATTTCGAGTCCAAGAGAAAATATCTTCCCTTATTAATTTCTTTCCTTTTCTTTTCCTTATTTCTTTCCTTTCTCCACAAGCCACAAGAATTCCATTTCCCAATTTTCCAAAATTTCAATTTTTCCTCTCCACTCACTTCCACCAACCTCCACCATTAATGCCTTTTTCTCTCTCTCTCCCATGGCCGGCCAAGTGGCCAAGAGAGGGACACTCATCCCCCTCCTCCACTTTGCAAAAACCCCCCTCTCATCTACTTTAATTTCACCTCCTTCACAAAATCCAAATCATATATAAACAATTCCTTTACATTTCCATTTCCTTTTTCTTCACTTCATCAAAGAGATTGCCTTCACCAATTCCCTCCTCCATCTCAACTTCAACCACCAACTCTCAAAGCTTCACCAAGGTCATCATCTTCACCTCAACTACCACTTTTGGATTGGGGATCGTCTCCTTCTTCATCGGAGATATCGCCGTGGATTATTTACCGACCACGATCTTTTCAAGCTTCTCCTAACCATTCCAAGTGAGTATTTTACTCACCAAGACTCATACAATTCTTAGTATATTTATGCTCCAGATCTTGTACATTGTGTCTTCAAAATCATATTTTTAACCATCAAGAACAACCATCAAATTCAGTTCTGTAATCTGTTTTCAGACCACGATTAGTCGACTTGACCTAGGAGCTAGTCGACTTGAAACCCTTAGTTTGAAACGTAATCTTTTCTGGAAACACAGTTTTAGTCGACTTAGCCTAATTATCAGTCGACTATAGATCACTAGTCGACTACCCTTTTTTACCCTAGTCGACTAACATTCCCTGTAACAGAAACCCAACTTTCTGTATCTCAGTTTTAGTCGACTATACTAGACTGTTAGTCGACTAATCCCTCTATTAGTCGACTACCCCTGACCCTAGTCGACTAACTTTTCCTGAATCAGAAACCCATTTCTCTGGTGCACAGTTTTAGTCGACTATACTAGACTGTTAGTCGACTAATCCCTCTATTAGTCGACTACCCTTGACCCTAGTCGACTAACTTTGGCTGTCTATTATAGTTGATCTTTTCTGAATATTGGATCTTATGCTTGGTTCATGTGTTTGTATATAGTACTTAGTGACTCATTACTTGATGTATATCACCTCTTGTCACTTCATATTTCCATGTCTATGTATTGCCATGCAACTGCTTGTTTCATTCTTATACTTGTACCATGCCGGTGCTATCTTACTTCTTTATCGCATACCATGCTTGGCCGACCCTTCGTGGTGTCGTTGACCTTGGGTTACTTCTATGTTACCACCTGCCATGTCATTACTTCAGACCTGTCAGTTTCATGCTTCCATTAACACATGTAGTCACTTGATGTCTGATATGTTATCACCTGACTACTTGGCATGCCACTATTTGGCAAGACCCTTTGTTATGCCATGACTTGCCCTGACTAGTATCAATCCTTTGACATGTTGGTTGCTTGTTAATATCACCATCCTGTCATGCTATCACTTAACACCCAGCATGATATGTTTGACTTTGTGATTATCATGTTTACGGGAATCCTGTCTTGTTATTCTGAATGGAACTAAGTGCCACACGGAGCAAAGTGCCACATCACACACGTGGTGGGGGCCACCTCTTGAATCCGTGGGGGCCATCTCTAGAATCCATCCCTCAGAACAAAGTGCCACACCATACTCGGTGGGGGCCACCTCTTGAATCTGTAGGGCTTTTCCTGTTATGTCCAGTTATTTCCGTAATCTGATAATTCTTAATAAGCTACAACTTGTATGGGGAATGGGAGGAAGTGATGGATGCCGGAACAACACCTTGCTTATAGTATGGGAATGAAATATTGGCGGTAGTGTTAGTGGGACTTAGGGCCCACAGGAGATTAGTGTTAGGGGGACTTTGGGCCTCCAAATTGGTTCCAGGTGTATGGAAACTACTATAAGAAGCTCTGTCAGTTCTTCATCTACTTCCGGTAACAACTCTCGACTTTCTTATATATGGATGTATGTGCGTTGGGATATATACCGAGACACATACCTAGATATATGGGTCAGACGAGTAATAATAATAATAGATGTTAGTTATGATTCCTGTTATAGTTCCCATGATGATACTTGTTATGTTATGACTCCTATTATATTTGTTATGTCATGATTCTTGTTATGATTCCTATATTCCTGTTATGTCTATTACGTGTTCCTGATATAACCACTTTGTTATTCCGTTGTATGTGCTAGGATTACGATGATATGAGATAAAGGTATATAGATGAGGGTTTCCTTGTTTGGATTATTCCTTCGACGTACTAGTCTCATAAAGCCGTAATCTAATCTTATACAATGTCTTTCCATTATGCTTCCATACTTACTGATTGATATTCATTACACTGTTCTAACTCTCCTATTCCTGTCCTTTAAGCCATTGGCTGTAGCCTGTTCATTGTGGGAGGTCCTGACTCCCTTGGATTTGTATGTTCAGGTTTAGAAGCTGGATCGAAGTGGAGCCATCCACAGTAGATTGAGCTTCCTTAGTGAGCAGGCAGACTAGCTCCGGTTCTTTTGCGCCAGACTTCTCTTTTGACTCACGGGATCTTCATCCTACTCGTGAGCATTTTGTGTTTATCTTGTATATTTCACTTTGGACTTGGTTGTGATATATGACACAGTAATGTGTAATATTTTATCATACCCTGTGATGACTTTGTATTTGTACTTTTATGTTGGCATATGCATGTATACCACGCTTTGTGTTGTACTCTGATCCTTGCTTGTACTCTTATGCTTTGCGTATATACGTGGGGCATTTCCTGACTACGTATATACGTTGCAGTGACGTCCCCGTATTCGTGGAATCGGGGCGTTACAGGATGGTATCAGAGCCTAGGCTCTTACCCCTATAGTACAATCAAGCAGCGAATTCCAGTAATTTGCTATTGCCAACTACAATGTACAAAGTTATCTAGTCCTTCTAGATTCCTTCTGAGTCCTTCTTGATTCCTTCTTGATTCATACCTTGTATCTATTATGTCCTGAAATCCTTCCATTTTTCCAGTTCCTTCCAGTCATCTCCCACCAACTAGGTATGGATAGAAGATCGGGCGTAGCAACTCTAGGCAGGTATCGAATGGACCCACGGGAGAGAATGTGGACATTCTGAGGGTCATTCAGATGATGATGGAGAATCAGCAGCAACAGACGGAACTCCTTCGGCAAGAGTTGGCAGCTCCCAAAGGACAAAGGCCAGGGAACATATCAGACTTCAGACGGCTGCAACCAGCCATATTCACGGGTGAAGAGAAACCCCTGGATGCTGAGCAATGGCTGACCGACACCTCAGACTTGTTGAATGCAGCCAGAGTACCAAAGGAGAATCAAGTGGAAGTCGCCAAGATTCAATTGAAGGATATAGCTAGAACTTGGTGGCTAGCGAGGAGGCAAGATTGGAGAAGCCTGTCACTTGGGACACATTCTCAAGAGCTTCTATAGCAGATTCTTCCCTGTCACAGCTCAGAAAGACATGGAGGAACAGTTCATCAGACTTCAGCAACGGGATCGGTCCGTGGATGAGTATGCCGCGGAATTTCTCCGACTTAGCCGCTTTGCTCCGTATATGGTGACGGATGAGGAGAAGCGGGCAAGCAGATTCCAGCAGGGCTTGCAGATGGATATACAAGTTTTCTTAATGCCCCAGCAGCTGAAGACCTATTCAGAAGTTCTCACCATAGCTCGAGAAGTGGAGCGGGACTGGAGAAGAAGAAGCGAACCAGATGAGGAACCAGGCCAAGAAGAGGCCTTTTGAGTTGATGGATGAGGAAGATGCAGATAGGGCAACCATGGCCCGATGATCAAGAGACCATTCCAACCTCCTCTGCCTCAGATAATATGTAATTTCTGCCACAGACCCGGACACTATAAGAGAGATTGTCGAGTCGCCAATGGATTATGTTTGGCATGTGGGGCAGGGAGTCATGCACTAAGGGATTGCCGCACAGAAAGTTTGGACATACGGCACCAGTTAGACCGGCTCTTCCAGCCCCAGCACATCCAGCCCCAGCTCTTCCAGCTCCGCCATTGAGGAGGAATCCAAAACCCGTTGATCGAAGAGTTCCACTTCCACCCCGACGGTATGATCATCAGCAGAGAGGAATGAGAACTAGAGCAGATCAGGGTAGAGGCCAAGGTTACATCATGGCAGCAGAGGCATCAGATGACGCAGCAGAGTGGGAAGACCAGTATCCAGACCAGGAACCTTGAAGATATCATGGTAACCACTATTCCGATCTTGTATTTGAGTTAGTTATCTTTCTCAATAATTCCCTTATCATTCTCTCATTGTCTATCCTAGTCCTTCCTGTGTTCACCTTACCCCTGTTTTGATTTTTTGAAGCCTTTGATTCCACCATTGTCCTCCTTGTGTTCAATTTACCCCTTAACGAAATTGCGAGGACGCAATTTTTGTAAGGTGGGTGGATTGTAATACCCCGTTCCCGGAATACGTACTTAGTTACGTATTCAGATTTTTCGATCGTATTTTTCAATTTGTTTCCTGTATTTATTTTGTATTATGAATTCCTTATATGGTTGTTTTGTCTTGGATTTGGATTCGTGGTCTTGGAGTCAGCCCTAGTCTGAACGAACGAAGACCCGATCCTAGTATATTACTCGATTTAGTCCTTCCGGTGTTCAGATTTGATCGATTTCAATTTTAAATATCATTTTCCAATATTCTAGATTTTATATGATTTTCTGGAATTTTCTTTAATTAAAAGGAATTTCTTCAAAAACCGGTGTCGGCCAGTGCCGCTGACCGATCCCTGGATTTTTAATTTACAAACGGTTTGGAATTTCTAGATGGGTCTTTAGACATTATGTCTTAGAATTACATTTCCTACCTAAATGCTTTTTCTGAGGATTTTATGAATTTATGAAAATTCCACCGGAGTCGGTAGATAATTGGTTCCGGGATTTTTAGTTTTAAAACTATAAAGTATTTCTTAAAACGGATTTCACTATAATTCTTAGTATAATATTCTTGATTTTGGGTAAAATTTGCGAGTCGTTCCGAGATACTTGAATTTCGGACGATTTTGGTATTTTCCGAAATGTTTTCCGTATACTCGGCTTAAACCCGGGAACTTGTCTTTTCAATATTTTTATTTTCTAAGTCCAAGAGAAAATATCTTCCCTTATTAATTCCTTTTCCTTTTTTCCTTTTCCTTATTTCTTTCCTTCCTCCACAAGCCACAAGAATTCCAATTTCCCAATTTTCCAAAATTTCAATTTTTCCTCTCCACTCACTTCCACCAACCTCCACCATTAATGCCTTTTTCTCTCTCTCTCCCATGGCCGGCCAAGTGGCCAAGAGAGGGACACTCATCCCCCTCCTCACTTTGCAAAAACCCCCTCTCATCTACTTTAATTTCAACTCCTTTACAAAATCCAAATCCCATATATACATTTCCTTTTCATTTCATCCCCTTTCTTCACTTCTCTTCACCAAGAGCCAAAACCCTAACCTCCACCAAATTCCTCTTCATCTCCATCACCACAAACACCAACTCCACAACATCAAGGTCTTCATCTTCAACCTCAACTCCTTCTTTTGGATTGGATCGTAGTTTTCTTCGTCGGAGATATCGCCGTGGATCGTATTGTCGACCTCGATCTCTTCGAAATCGTGGAGCTTCGATTAAACCGATCTAAGTGAGTATTTTTACTCACCAAGACTTGTTTCATTCTTAGTATACTTGTCTCTTCATATCTTGTGTAAATATGTCATCAAAATCATATTTTAGACCATCAAACCCAACCACCAGATTCTGTTCTGTACGCTGTTTTTGACCACGATTAGTCGACTTGACCTAGGGCCTAGTCGACTAACCCATCTGTTATTGAAACGTAGCTTTTTCTAGAAACACAGTTTTAGTCGACTAGACCAATTTACCAGTCGACTAGAGAACCTTAGTCGACTACACTCTTGACCCTAGTCGACTAACTTTTCCTGAACCAAAACCTTAACTCTCTGTATCACAGTATTAGTCGACTTAGCCTAACTATCAGTCGACTTGTCATGTCTGTTAGTCGACTACCCCTATGACCCTAGTCGACTAACTTTTCCTGAATCAGAAACCCAACTCTCTGGTGCACAGTTTTAGTCGACTATACCAGACTGTTAGTCGACTAACCCCTCTATTAGTCGACTACTCCTTGACCCTAGTCGACTAATCTTAGCTGTCTGTTATAGTTGTTTACCTTCTTAACTTTAGATCTTATACTTGGTTCATGTATTTGTATCTTGTACTTCATGACTCTTTATTTGATGTATATCACCTCTAGTCACTTCATATTTCTATGTTTATGTATTGCCATGCAACTGCTTGTTTCATTCTTACACTTGCACCATGCCTGTGATATTCTTACTCCTTTATCGTATACCATGCTTGGCCGACCCTTCGTGGTCGTTGACCTTGGGTTACTTCTATGTTACCACCTGCCATGTCATTACTTCAGACCTGTTAGTTTCATGCTTCCATTTAACACATGTATGTCACTTGATGTCTGATATGTTATCACCTGACTACTTGGCATGCCACTATTTGGCAAGACCCTTTTGTTATGCCATGACTTGCCCTGACTAGTATCAATCCTTTGACATGTTTGGTTGCTTGTTAATATCACCAACCTGTCATGCTATCACTTAACACCCAGCATGATATGTTTGACTTTGTGATTATCATGTTTACGGGAATCCTGTCTTGTTATTCTGAATGGAACTAAGTGCCACACGGAGCAAAGTGCCACATCACACACGTGGTGGGGGCCACCTCTTGAATCCGTGGGGGCCCATCTCTAGAATCCATCCCCTCAGAACAAAGTGCCACACCATACTCGGTGGGGGCCACCTCTTGAATCTGTAGGGCTTTTCCTGTTATGTCCAGTTATTTCCCGTAATCTGATAATTCTTAATAAGCTACAACTTGTATGGGGAATGGGAGGAAGTGATGGATGCCGGAACGACACCTTGCTTATAGTATGGGAATGAAATATTGGCGGTAGTGTTAGTGGGACTTAGGGCCCACAGGAGATTAGTGTTAGGGGGACTTTGGGCCTCCAAACTGGTTCCAGGTGTATGGAAACTACTATAAGAAGCTCTGTCAGTTCTTCATCTACTTCCGGTAACAACTCTCGACTTTCTTATATATGGATGTATGTGCGTTGGGATATATACCGAGACACATACCTAGATATATGGGTCAGACGAGTAATAATAATAATAGATGTTAGTTATGATTCCTGTTATAGTTCCCGTGATGATACTTGTTATGTTATGACTCCTATTATATTTGTTATGTCATGATTCTTGTTATGATTCCTATATTCCTGTTATGTCTATTACGTGTTCCTGATATAACCACTTTGTTATTCCGTTGTATGTGCTAGGATTACGATGATATGAGATAAAGGTATATAGATGAGGGTTTCCTTGTTTGGATTATTCCTTCGACGTACTAGTCTCATAAAGCCGTAATCTAATCTTATACAATGTCTTTCCATTATGCTTCCATACTTACTGATTGATATTCATTACACTGTTCTAACTCTCCTATTCCTGTCCTTTAAGCCATTTGGCTGTAGCCTGTTCATTGTGGGAGGTGATTGGTAGTGAAAAGTGCATTTTTATTATCATATTTACCGTCACATTTTCATATTTATTTATATAATTCTGCACATTTATTAATATTTTGTGATTTATTGTGTGCAGGCCTCGAAATAATAAAAAGAAAGAATTAAAGCTTAAAGAGCCCAAAAGCCCAGATCCAAGCCCATATTTGAAGCCCAAGAGTAAAAGTGCAAATATCAATTGTCAAAGTGCAATTATGCAAGGGCTAAAGTTGCAATTATTAAAGATAAGGGAAGGATAGAATTCTACCCAACCCTAAACTCTTGCAGGATGAGGATAAAAGCCAAAGAGAGTGCAAAGATAAAAATTCAAAGAATTCGGATTCAGACTGTACACGTTTTAGTGTTTAAATCATAACTTTTGCTACAGTTATGCAAATCCGATGATTCAAGATGCTCCAGAAAGAAGACTTGAAGACCTACAACTCTTATGTTGATCAAACTTTCCAATTCAATCCGTAGTTAAGCTGATTTCGGCGATCAACATGATAAGAAGTTGCAGGACAGATTTGAATTTCTGGAGATAAGATCTTTTTGGGAGAGTTGTACTAGGACTCTACATCTTCCAACACCTATAAATATCCCTGCAGATGCAACACAGAGAGTACACAGTCCAGAGAAGAGCCAAGGGCCAAAGTTAGGGTTTTTAGGTTTTCTTTCCACCTCTGTATATTTTTTATTTTCTTTTTGTAAAAGCTGAGAGGAGATGATGTATTCATGGAGGAAGGGATCTGCTTGTACTGATGGTGACAGTCGGTGTAAGTGTTATTTTTCCACCATTGTTTAATAATCAAATCAAGCTTGTTTTATTTATTCTTGTATTATTCTAGTTTCTTTTATTCTTATTTTAATCTTGTATCTACTTTCTTCTATTTGTTCTCTAATGTCTTGCCCACCATGAGATCCAACTGTTTCGAGAATACCTAGCCGAAGAAGGAACCTTGACGGTCGAATGGCGATGAACAGGTCTTCATAGCTTGTTTTTCATTTCGTAGAGTAGATTAAGAAGGCGGACGATCCCATAAGCCGTGCTTGTACACCTTCCAAGAAAAGGGAAATCATCGCAACGGTTCAAACGGCAAGCAGACTAAAGAGATAAGTTTTCTTTCTTTTTCTTTTCTTTCTTTTTTGTAGATTAAATACAACTCATCTCCATATTCTTTTCTACCACCCATTGTAAATACCACTTCCTTTCTAACTTAACAAATAAAAATAAAAACTTTAGAGAAACTTGCTTAACGCTTCCATCGCAGTCCCTCCCTGAGGATCACGACCCGCATAGCCCTGCTACCGCGGATTAGAACTGAGACTTGCACATCTATTCTTAAAACTAACATATAATATTTTGTGTGCAGGAAAAATCAGTCAACAAATTGGCGCCGTTGCCGGGGAGGGACGGTAAGTTTATCTCTAATAAAAATTTAATTTTTAACTAATTCTTTATTCTTTTCTGTTTGCAAGTTTGGAGAACAGGAAACAGAAACATAACAGCAGCAGTGGACAAATTGCTATTCTGTGCCTCTGCCCTCGAAGGCAGAGCACCAGAACCCACTGTTTTGCCACGGATCCGCGGCCAGAGCCGCGGAAACGCGGCAACAGTGGTGAATTACTGATCCAATTTTTTGCAGGGTGCTTCAAGTTAAAAATTCTGCTTTCTGCTCTGTTCTGATTTGTTCTGTGATATACCTGTAAATTGCTAATAATTCAACAGTAAATTATTGGTTGTTAAAAATAAAATTTGATTAGACGTTTGCATATTAGGCACGTGTCTTTTCAATTATTTTTTTTACTGTTGAAGAGTGCTGGAGACGCAAGGTACGTACGCATTGCATGTAGAATAGGACTCATCTCTTGGTTGATTTTCTGCTTTGAGTGACTCTTATCTGTTTATCTTGTACACTTGCACTAATTCATCTTAAGGGCATAATCCATTAACAAGATAAGGTGGGGATTTCATCACCCTTCCTTAGCCCAAAAATCATATCCCGAGCACTCACTAACCCAAGCCTAACTTAAAAAATTAGTAGACGTTGGCCCTAGGGACATCTCGGACTCAATAGGAGATTATCCTAAGGGGGAACAGTGCTGGAAGTTGACTCTTGTCAAATCAGTGTCTAGGAAAGGGATTGAGGGCCGAAAGCCCGAAGATTGGTGGTTATTTAATTAAGGAACTTCTTTGACGGAAAACCTCCCACCACTCTTGCCCTGACCTGGCTGATTAACTTGTGGTCAAAGTCTGCACCCAACCTCCTGTGGACGGTCTAACCAGTTAGGAGTCGTCTAGGTCATAGGTCTACCCTAACTTAGGTTAGAATTTTTCTTTTTTTTGTTTGTTTATTTGTTTGTTGTGTTTGTGTTGGTGTGATATGGCATATAAGAATAATTCCAATTTTAATCCATATTACACCCCTAACTATTATTCGGATATTACCAACCCGGCATACCCTAACTTTGACCAATCTAGTGTGCCGGAATGGTCTTATCCGAATGAATATAACCCACACCCCCCATCTTATGACTATAATTTCCATAATAATTTCAACTCGTCACAGAGTTCATGGGGTTTCGAGTCCCCCGAGTCTAATTCTCAACCAAATTGTCCTCCATATCCATCTAGTCCACATTCTCCCAAGATTCATACTCAAATCCACCCATTCAGAATAGAAAACCATCTATCGGGGAAATGATGAGTATGCACGAGTCCAAGCAACAACCACCATCAATCTTAGACATGATGATGCGTGAGTCCACCGATTCACAACTTCATCACGATCTCACTTCCTCTTTCCAAATCCAATTCCAAAAGAGGCTTGAAGCCATGACTCAGGCTAGATTAGCTCGCGAGCATGATTTAGATATGATGGTTCAATCTTTGCGTTCTTACAGTTCGGCAAATTCTGATATCACTGACCACTCTCTTAGAGCCGACGAACCAAGTTGCTTTGGACAACAAGATTCTATTTCAGTACCATCATGTGAACTTGCCGAAACTTCAAAATCTGATAACTTGGCAAGTTTTTCCTTTCATGAATTAGAACTTGAACATGAATATGATCATGATCCCCAACTTGATGATTCAGTTTTATTTCCTGATTCAATAATGACTCCAGTGTCTCCACCTGATTTCACTTTTCCCGAGTCAACATTGGATCCTATTCCAATTCATCATGAAATTGAATCACCCATTTTAGAAGATCATATTAAACTTGACCTAGATTCTCACAATCTCTTTACTTCTAAAACTGATTGTACAATTCTGACGGAAGATGTTGACCTTAGTTTTGAAGAATTGTATGGTGATGAGCTAGAATTCCTTAATATTGGAAGTAAAGAGATATCACCCATATTAGGTCACATTCCATTGTGGGAAGAAGATTGTGGACTTGAGTTTCAATTTCTTGACTTGGACTCAATTCTTGAACCTAGCCCGACTCCTGAGCCCTTATTTGATTTGAGCATCTTCCTTGAGTCGGTATTCGTTCCCGTACCTATAATGTCCAAGTCGATAATTCCATCTTTCCATACTCCATTTTGGGACAAGGCGGTTGACACAATTGACTCTGAAATTTATTATGAAATTGGAAATTTGATAGGGTGAAAATTTTAAAAAATGATCACACATACATTTTCGTGGGTTATACAAGAAAAATTTTTGGTGGGTTCCTCCATGAAATACTATATTATCTTGATTGGGTAGCAACGCTTGGCCCAATTAGACCACCACCGGAACCACCCCCTAAGGTAATTTTCCGCCTTCCTTGTTCTTTTTCATGCATATATGCATTCATTTCATACATTGAGGACAATGCATGAGGTAAGTGTGGGGGTGGGTTTTACTAACATACTAACATAGGTAAAAACTAAAAAAAAAAAAAAAATTGCTAATAAAAAAATTTAAAAAAAAAATTGTTATAAAAAGGAAGTATTTTGACTTATTTTTTGAAAGAAACCTAAGTTAGTTTTAAGGATTAGGAAAATCATGATTAGGATTTCTAAAAACTTGGTCAAAATAAATAAATTGTTTAAATTTTAGGTATAGGAGGAGAAATTGAATAAATAATTAGTCTTGATTTTTACCTTAATGAAATGTGCATACCAAATGCATATCTAGGATTCTAAGACAAAGACCTTGTGCCTCATAAAAAAAAAAAGAAAAAAAAAAAGAAGAAGAAAAAAAAAATCACCAATTAAGCTGATATATGTGCCTCAAGAAGCATAAGTATTCATGCCTAAAGGTGAGTAAATAAAATAAAGTCCTTAGTTTTGTGGCCTAGTTCACTCGAATTTGAGTCCGCGGGGTGTTTTCTCACCTGGTGCCCTAAAGCCAACCGGTTTGGGAGTCATCGACTTTAAGTTCGTTACATGGGTGGATTAGAAAGCCTAAGAAGACTAAGAAATATAATATATGTATTAACACATCTAATAATCAATTAGTTAGGTATGAGGGCCTCAAGAAGCCTTGATACTTATACGAAAGAAAATTAGATGAGTTATACATGCCAAAAAAAATTATATTAACACATCTAATAGTCAATTAGTTAGGTATGAGGGCCTCAAGAAGCCTTGATACTTACACGAAAGAAAATTAGATGATGTTATAAAAATACTAAAGAGGCATGAGAGTCCAAGTTAAGGAATACCTAGATTCACAAGGGTGCGTATGACTTTTGGTAACGAAAAAGACTATATTAGAAATTCAATTTTAATCCTTACCTAAAATGAATAACAATTGACTTTATAAAGACTAGGTTTGAAGAATGAATAAAAATGATAATCCTAAAACTTATAGACTACTTAGTCTCTTCAATAATAATTCAAATATTTTCCTTTTTATGGATTTTGTGGGTGCAATCCGCTGAAAACCCTCACGAGACAACACTCGTCCTCTAGGGTAACCTAGAGGTTTAACGGCTTGTTGCACGTGCTAAGTGCAATCGTGATTCCTACGAAAGTGAGTTAGGTTAGATTAACTTTTTCTTTTTCTTTGTTTTTACTCGAGGACGAGCAAAAAGATAAGTGTGGGGGTGTGATTGGTAGTGAAAAGTGCATTTTTATCATCATATTTACCGTCACATTTTCATATTTATTTATATAATTCTGCACATTTATTAATATTTGTGATTTATTGTGTGCAGGCCTCGAAATAATAAAAAGAAAGAATTAAAGCTTAAAGAGCCCAAAAGCCCAGATCCAAGCCCATATTTGAAGCCCAAGAGTAAAAGTGCAAATATCAATTGTCAAAGTGCAATTATGCAAGGGCTAAAGTTGCAATTATTAAAGATAAGGGAAGGATAGAATTCTACCCAACCCTAAACTCTTGCAGGATGAGGATAAAAGCCAAAGAGAGTGCAAAGATAAAAATTCAAAGAATTCGGATTCAGACTGTACACGTTTTAGTGTTTAAATCATAACTTTTGCTACAGTTATGCAAATCCGATGATTCAAGATGCTCCAGAAAGAAGACTTGAAGACCTACAACTCTTATGTTGATCAAACTTTCCAATTCAATCCGTAGTTAAGCTGATTTCGGCGATCAACATGATAAGAAGTTGCAGGACAGATTTGAATTTCTGGAGATAAGATCTTTTTGGGAGAGTTGTACTAGGACTCTACATCTTCCAACACCTATAAATATCCCTGCAGATGCAACACAGAGAGTACACAGTCCAGAGAAGAGCCAAGGGCCAAAGTTAGGGTTTTTAGGTTTTCTTTCCACCTCTGTATATTTTTATTTTCTTTTTGTAAAAGCTGAGAGGAGATGATGTATTCATGGAGGAAGGGATCTGCTTGTACTGATGGTGACAGTCGGTGTAAGTGTTATTTTTCCACCATTGTTTAATAATCAAATCAAGGCTTGTTTTATTTTATTCTTGTATTATTCTAGTTTCTTTTATTCTTATTTTAATCTTGTATCTACTTTCTTCTATTTGTTCTCTAATGTCTTGCCCACCATGAGATCCAACTGTTTCGAGAATACCTAGCCGAAGAAGGAACCTTGACGGTCGAATGGCGATGAACAGGTCTTCATAGCTTGTTTTTCATTTCGTAGAGTAGATTAAGAAGGCGGACGATCCCATAAGCCGTGCTTGTACACCTTCCAAGAAAAGGGAAATCATCGCAACGGTTCAAACGGCAAGCAGACTAAAGAGATAAGTTTTCTTTCTTTTCTTTTCTTTTTCTTTTTGTAGATTAAATACAACTCATCTCCATATTCTTTTCTACCACCCATTGTAAATACCACTTCCTTTCTAACTTAACAAATAAAAATAAAAACTTTAGAGAAACTTGCTTAACGCTTCCATCGCAGTCCCTCCCTGAGGATCACGACCCGCATAGCCCTGCTACCGCGGATTAGAACTGAGACTTGCACATCTATTCTTAAAACTAACATATAATATTTGTGTGCAGGAAAAATCAGTCAACAGGAGGTCCTGACTCCCTTGGATTTGTATGTTCAGGTTTAGAAGCTGGATCGAAGTGGAGCCATCCACAGTAGATTGAGCTTTCCTTAGTGAGCAGGCAGACTAGCTCCGGTTCTTTTGCGCCAGACTTCTCTTTTGACTCACGGGATCTTCATCCTACTCGTGAGCATTTTGTGTTTATCTTGTATATTTCACTTTTGGACTTGGTTGTGATATATGACACATGTAATGTGTAATATTTTATCATACCCTGTGATGACTTTGTATTTGTACTTTTATGTTGGCATATGCATGTATACCACGCTTTGTGTTGTACTCTGATCCTTGCTTGTACTCTTATGCTTTGCGTATATACGTGGGGGCATTTCCTGACCTACGTATATACGTTGCAGTGACGTCCCCGTATTCGTGGAATCGGGGCGTTACACTTAGGGTTTAAGAGAAAAAAGAGTTCTTCTTTCTCTGTTCATCTCCATTCTTAATCACCAATGGCACCTAAGACCAAGCCAACCGCATCCTCTTCAAGAGCAACCGTCGCCGAGGCCCAGAGGGGCGGTTCTTCCGCGCAGGCATTCTCTTTCCCAGGTATAACGCCGCTTAGGGTTGAACCTTCGCCATTACTGGAAGCTCATGGAACCATTAACAGAATCGTCAACACAGAAAATAAACTGTGTTTGATTCTCAGACGCGGTCTCAGACGCGGTCTTTGAGTTGATAACCAAGGCGCGGGTTTGATGACCCGGTGCCAGCGAGTCCTGCATTTTGGATTCTTCACTTAGAATATTTCTAATTGTGAAGAGTTCGGACGCGGACTTGAAGATTTTTCATCAGGTGAAGGTTTTATGAATCTGGCGCCTGAGTACAAGTACTTAGAGAATTTTCATAAGTCTTGGTTTGCAAAACGCGGACTTGATCCTGGCGTTCTGTGATATCAGGTGCTGGTTTTTATGAATCTGGCGCCTGAGCCCAAGTACCTAGAGAATTCTCATAAGTCTTGGTTTGCAAAATGCAGACTTGATCCCGCTGGTCTTACGCCTGGATGCGGATTTGCAGGTCTGGACGCGGATTTGATAATTCCTGCGTCCAGTATCTCTTCTGCGTCTGGACTATAGACTCGCGGGTCAGGACGCGGACTTGATAATTCCTGCGTCCAGTATCTCTTCTGCGTCTGGACTATAGACACTTAGCATTTTTCTGATAAAGTGTCTAATTAAATGTCCTTTCTTTTGCAGTGCTACACCTTCTGCCCCACTCGCCAAGAAGCGCCACTTTGGACATGTAGGTGGTGCTGACCGTGATCTGGCCTTTGTGCTACAAAGGACAGTACCTGTGACTGCTGACAAGTCACAGGAGCGCCAGAAAAGGCTTTCCAATGTTGATATGACAACCCTTCGGGTGCTTATGACCGATGCAGCATTCACAACGGATGATCGCGTCAAGCTGGAGAAGCCTGCCTTCTTCTTCGGGGATCGTATCGGTGATGGCGGCTATTCCACGTATAATGGAAATTATAGATGGCTCCGTCAGATAGGGGATAGGAGATTCTTTCTTCCAGAAATGGAGAGGATGTTCCCGCTGTCTTATCTCCAGCACATGTCCGTCCCTCAGAAGATGAAATGGGACGTTTTCCGATACGTCCCTGAGATTACCCTCGGTGACTTTGGCTCCCAGAGGGTATACCGTCATGATAGTCATGATAGGGCGGTTCTTGGCCTGTTCCCGGGTCGCGCAAGTCTGAGCTCCCAGTTGGAGAGATACAAAAACTCGGCACTACCTTCCTCAACGCGTTTATGGAAGCGGAGGGTGATTTTCCGGTTAAGTTCCGCGCGCCCGGGTGGGTTCATTCCACCGAGAAGTATTGGTGGCGCAGGATGGTGAGCTTTGTCCTTACCGATCTTGGAGATCTGCTGGAGCATGTGGGACTGTACCCAGCAGTCAGGGCCGTGCAGTATGGCATCCCGCCGAGTCCTCAGAACTTCTTCGGGGTCCTGGAGCGTTACAATTCTTTGACGGGGACATTCTTCACCCCGGTCGGAGAGATGGGCCTTGCACTGCACGAGTTGCATGAGGTCTCGGGGCTGGCAACAGGGGATTCTCCCTATGAGGAATATATCCCAACCACTGAGGAGCTCAACCTTATGAAGGAAGGGTCTCCTTAAATGTACGAGACTTATTGGAAGTGTTATGTCACTTCCATATTTGCGGCCAGAAAACCACTTGGAGGTCGGGAGGAATCAAGCAGCTGTCTTGGGCCAGTTACTTGTTCAACAATGTCAATAAGAAAGACCATCCAATAACTCGACTGGCTCCCAGCTCCGACCAGGAAATTGAAGACAGGGTCGACCAGGCTTCTGAAGGCTTCTACACCACGGATTCGAATGAGGACGGTTTCGAACCTGACATGGTCTTCGAAAGCTTTCACCATCAAGCTCGGACCCTTATCTCTGATCGAGCATTGTTGGCGGGCTTCTTAATGTTGTGGCTGAAGCGTTGTGTGGTGCCCACGCTGCCACATGAAGTCATTGTTGCCGACGTGGTGTACCCGGCGGTGCTCCTGGCCTATGGCAGTCCCATAGCCCTTCTTCCGGCCGTGGCGGCTGGCATTCAGAGCGGGTTGCGGGCATTAACCCAGGCTTTCTGCGAACCCGGGAAGGCTGTCGACTCCCATGGCAAGCCGATCCTTGACTCAGAGGGGAAGCCGACGGTGAAGCGCCCCAACCCTCGGATCGAGCTGCCTTATACGTACCTCATGGCTTGGTACGTGATGCACAGCCCTTCCCTGATGACGCCGGTGCCTTGGAGTGAGGGTTTCACCCCTTTTGTACAGCGGTTGGAGGGTTCGGACTGGCGTAATACTTATATGTATTTCGTCCGTAAGTGCATTTCAGATGCTTCGAACTACCAGCTCAATCGCTGCTTCCCCGAGATCCCTGGTGCATATTTCGGGGATCTATTTATTGATTCCGTGGGCCCAGATGACTATACGAGGTTGTCTCTGGGGTCTTCTGGTGGTTGATCAACATTCGGCCCGGATATGTGCTTTTCCGGCAAGGGACTTCATGCACAATCGAGCCGTACATGCCGAATCGTTTCGCCCGACAGTTCGGCTACGATCAACTCTACGTCGGCAATCCCAATGCTCGACTCGCCTTCGAAGGGAACTTGTTCGAAGGTGCTCGGGCTTGGTACTACAGTGTGGCCGGAGGGACGAAAGCAACTTTCCGTCTACCTACCGAGGGGTCAAAGTGCCGTATGAGTTCAGCTTCTGCTCCTGGTATTTCCAAGTCAACCAGACACCAAACTTTGTTCCGGAGTATTCATGCATTGAGAGTATCAATGCAAATCTCGAAGCAAGGTCGGAGTCCGGTAAACGCTCGCGAGGCGTCGAGCAGTACCTGAAGGCTCTGAAGGAGGTCGGGAGAAGGTCAAGGGAGGAGCCGCGAGCAACAAGGGCGGAGCCGCGATCAACAAGGGCGGAGCCGCGACCAGCCAGGGCGGAGCCGCGACCAACCAGGGCTCGACAGGCGGTGAGCAAGCGTCGTCAAGGCTCTACTTCCACTGCTGAGCCTGCCCCAAAGAAGGTTCGGAGAGACTTGACGGCCGAAGTTTCTCGATCCGCGGACATCCCTTCTGGTGTTGGGGAGCCGAGGGAGGAAGAGGTGGACAAGGAAGACACTCCCTTAGTCCATGCCCGCAGGTTACACCGCAGGAGCCTCAGGATTGCAGAGGAAGGGGAGCCTGCTGACAGACCCACCGCCACTGACGAGACCGAGCAGCTCGAGGTCGATATAATGAGCGGAGTCGATGTTGAGATTCTGGGGATCTCAACTCAGCCCGAGTCTTCCTCAGCTCAGAGGAGGGATGAGGTGCAACAGCCCGGGTCTCCTTCTGTCTTCATCTCCAGTCCTCGGATGGTTGACCCCAGCCCTACCACTGGGGTGTTTAGAGGCAAGGCTCCGGTTACGAGGCCTCTCATGTTGAACCGTCGTCTTCCTTATCCGCAGAGAAAAGCGATTTTGAGGATGAGATCGACTATGGTGACGAACCCGCTCCTCCCGATCCGAGCAAATTCTCACACATCTCGGAGGAGGAAATACATGGGTGTGGACCGGCGACGACGTCACCACCAGCGGTTGCTCCTGCTGAAGGTACTCTTTTCACCTTCTGACCCGATTTCCTTTTTCATTTTAAGGGGAGGCTTTAACATTCTCCTTTTATGCTGCAGGATTGGCTGAGGATACCGAGGCTGCAACCTCCTCGCATATCGAGGAGATGGTGCAAGAGTTGACCCAGCCAGAAGGAGTTGAGATTCCAGCTGCCGAGGCAACTACCGAAATCGGGGAGGCTTCTACTCTGCAGGAAGAGGAGGCCACTACTGAAGTCAGGGAGACTTCTCCTCTGCAGGGTTCGCCCAAGGATTCAACATCTTTGGACCTCTAACTTGGTAAGGAAGTTTGATGTCCCGGATGTTTCTCTTTTTACCATTCTAGCTAATGTTGAGATAACTTGCAGAGAGAACCGAGGGGGCCCAGGTAGAGAGTCTGATGGTCAGTGTCCCTCCGGAAGGCCACACGGCCCAAGCCTTGGCTGAGGTTTCTGAGGAGGTCGAGCTCACTACCCTGTCATCGGCTGTGGAGGTTCCTGCAGAGGTGGCACCCCCAGAAGCGCCAGTGGCTGCTTCTGCTCTTGCCGTACCCGTGGTCAGCTCAACTCTTGCACCAATAGAGCCGATCTACATCCCCCACCCCGTGATAGAGAGGGGATCAGGGAGCACTTCGGATGATGATATCATGGAGCTTTTGACATGCCAGGCGGTGCAGCAGTTCCTTACCTCGATGCGAACATGCATCGATTTCGTCCTGACTAGGGTAGCTCCCTTGACTTTGCCCAGATGTTTCTCGGAAACCAGGTCGAGAACATCAAGTTGGCTGGAGGCCTTTCGCTAGCCCAGGCGAGTCAGCTGCTGGTGGATCAGCTGGGACAGCACCTGAGAGAGCTTCGATCCCTGGAGGATGATGCCGGTTCATCCCACGAAGCCCAAGAAGCGCTGAACAGCTCCTTGCTGCTCAAGAGCAGGAGCGAAAAGAGGTGGAGGAGAGGATCACCGATAGCACTCGTCTTCTTGAACGTGTCCAGGCTGATCACCAAAGGCTGGCGATTGAGTCCGAGGAGTCAGAGACGATCATATAGGCCGCAAAGCAGGCTATCCTTGACTCTCGGACTGTTATAGCCAGGGCTGAGGCCATGATTGTCTTCAATGAACAGAGGCTTGCTACCTCTGAAAAGAGGCTAGCGGAGTTAGAGGTCGTCAAGGCGCAAGCCGAAGCAGACTTCTCTGTTTGTTCGTCCGAGCTAGAATCCCTCCGAGTGCAAGCGCAGGGATTTTTGTCTTAAGCGGATCTGCGGGCTCGAGCTCTCATGGAGGTTGAGAAGGCGCGTCAACATAGGATACATCGCCTTAGAGAGCAAATCCATTCTTTGGCGGACCAGGACTTGTAGCCTTCTTTTTTTTTTTTAGAAAAGGACACTCTGTTCACTAAGAGTGTTTTGTATGAACTTTTATCATTTTTGATATAATAAAAGTCTTTGAAGTTTTTGGTTCCACCTCCTTTGTTGCCTCGCTGTGGATGAATTTGACCTCTTGATCACAATCTTTGATTAACTGACTGTGAATGCTGAACTTAGGTGAGACTAAGTTCTTTAAGTGAAACGCGGCGTTTGACCCATAGGACCTTAGGCAGAACTAAGCCCGTTTGATGAGACGCGGCGTCAATTCATGGAGAGACGCAGTCATCAGTTCATAAGAACTCAGATAAAACTAAGTCCTTTTGATGAGACGCAGCGTCAATCCATAGGGAGACGCGGCGGCGTCAACTCGCAGAGAGAAACGCGGCTTTGAGTAACGCGAGTCTGTCCTGCCAATGAAGACGCGACGCGAGGGACACAGCCTTGTGTATTTTCCCATTAATCTCGGAATGGGCTAAGTCCCTTGCTGAATCAAGTGCTTTCCCTTAAACTGGGCCCTATTTGCTGAAGGGACGCGATTCTGAGTCACGCGGACTTTCCTTTGGAACGCAGGTGGACGTCATTCATTTTGAAAAAGGAGGCGCGGGTTCCAGGACGCGGTTTTCCCATCTGCGTATCGATGTAACTTCCAGGCGTTATATGCGGCCTGACATAAAGATTTTATGAGATCTTTGAACGTCAAGTCTGCACTGACGATTGAAAGTCAAGTCTTCACTGGCGATTTGGGAAACCGGGTCATCCGTTGTTTCCCGAAGCAGTTGTCCACGCGTCGGTTCTTCATTGGACTGGGGTATTAATGCCCTTTAATGTAAAACCGGCGCTGGCGGTTCTTCAATATTTCCCGAAGCGACCCTTCATGCGTCAGCGTCCCATTGGACTTTGACAATCGTGCGGCCATTAAGGCCGACGGTTCCCATTGATGACCCATTAATGACGGTTACCAGGAGCGGCCTATAAATAGGGGTTCGCCTTCTTTAGCAGTCCCGATTTTAAACCATTTTCCCTTTTAAGAGAACGATTGCTCTGAGAACTCCCGCTTCAGAGTTTCTAACAGGGGCACTGTCTTCATGGATGAAGACGACTCCAGGGAAGAAGATCACCCAGAGCTTTCATGCTTCTGTTTGGTCTCTTCAGGACAAAGTGTCTCTCTGATCACCTTCCATGTCCATATTCTGATGCAGAGAGTTAAACTCTTGACAAAGGCCTCTGCTGGTATGCCGTCCCGACTTGCCGTGACGTTTCTAGTCCACCCAAGTTTGCACTTTGGCATCATCATCATCTGGGTTTCCTCATGAAGTCTGAGTTGGTGCATTCCTTTTGGAATTTGCGCCGCCGACTTAAACTTCCTTGGACGCGAGTACAGAAGTCTTTGGCACTTGGCGCTGACTTTGTTCATGAAGCTCGCGTTTTAAGGCCACTGACTTGGATGAATTCCAACTCGGGCTGAAGGTTTCAGACCCGAATTTTGCAACTCCTGTTCATTCAACAGGGAGATGGCAATTTTCGGCGTCTGAGTCTTTTCGCGTCTCGCTGATGCAAATCTTAGACTGCGTTTGAATCCTGTGTGTTATCACAGTTTTAACGTCGCGTCTGTTTCTGTCACCGTGGGGATTTGGCTCGCTGCGCGGATTATTCCCGCGTCTACAGTCTTTGACAATAGCCGCGTCTGTCACTTAGTTTTCTTTGTTGAAGTATACTAAGTTCCAGATTTTCTAACCCCCCTGTTTATTCCTTGTAGGTAGGCTTGATCGTCCTTGTTCAGGTTCGCTGGGCCCCTGGAAGAATATTTCAACTGGCGGACTTGTTCGATGTTCGTCCACAAGGGAATATATTATGGTCCTCGTCGTCCACAAGGGAATATATTATGTCCCTGACGAGGACTCGACCCTCGCCAAGGTCTCTTCAGATCCACTGCACCGGTCATACCTGCTGGCAAGAGATGGTCAGGGTAAGTATGGCGGCGAGGGGGCTACGGTGGATAAGGTGACAGATAGGATCCTCTTCCTCTCCCACTCCAGAAGTAACATCGAGGACTCCTCATGTCTGCTGGATGGTCTGCTGGGGAAAGAGATGATCATGAACGAAGGGTTGCAGGACTTTCTGCTGCCACCAGACCTCAAGAACACCATTGCTCTTAGCTTAGTCAGCTAGGGCTCTTTCGGTGTTTACATCATGCATCGTGGTGCAACCAGCTTCTGATCGTGGCCACAATTTGGCACTTCTTCAGCCACCGTGCACTTGGAATTAGATGCGGTTTCAAAGAGTGAGTGCAACCTCTGAGAGAGAGGGACTTCTTTGTACTCCTTAATTGTAACACTCAATCTTATTGTATAAGAGAGCGTTTTTACTGTAACACTCAATCTTATTGTATAAGAGAGCATTTTGTATCACTTTCATATGCTTGGAAATAAATAAAAGTGACACTTTTCTTTTTGCCTCTTTCATTGTCTTGAACTTTTTGTCTTGGACTCGTAGAAGTAAAGAATCTTTGACTTTGTCAAAATTATGATGATAATCTTAATAAGTCAAACTTTGTAGGGAAAGATCCTATTTCAGGAACTCTCACAATACTGTCAGAGGTGTAATATTAACTTGACAGAGATGAAATAATTTTTTGGTGGACCTGCCACTTTATAAGAGAAAGTGACAAGTAGAATTGGTACCCCCAGGGAGGGTGAACTTTTGTCAAGTGTTTGGGATTAACTTGATTGAGCTCAGCTGGGATTTGATGGAAACACTGTTGATGGTGTAGTATTAACCTAACAATGTTTTTAGGTAGACTTGTTATTCTGTTGAAGAGAATAACAAGTGAGACTAGACTCGTGGGGAATCTAGGAAAGTTTATTACCGTTAGAGGTGTGATATTAACTTAACGGGTTGAAAGTGGTCTTGTCAGAAGTGTAACGTTAACTTGACAAGGATGTGAGTCAGAGGTGTGATATTAACTTAACTCAGAAGTGTCACTGTCATAGGTGTGATGTTTAACTTGACAGTGAGGGTAATGCTAGAGGTGTAATGTTGAACTTGGCATTGGTCATCTCGGCTTGTATAAGGAAGTCCGAGGGAAAGTCATGGCCATAGGTGTATTGTTTAACTTAGCAATGACTTGATGCTAGAGGTGTAATGTTAACTTAGCATCATCCATTTCAGCTTCGATATGGAAGTCTGAAGAAAAGTGACTGTCAGAGGTGTAATATTAAACCTGACAGAAACCTGATTACTGTTTAGAGGTGTGGTGTTAAACTTTAACAGTAATTTGTCAGAGGTGTAGTATTAACTTGACAAAGATTGACTCATGATAAGAGCAATTTGAGGACCTGTCATTCTATTGGTGAGAATTGACAAGTGAAAATTTGAAGTGCCAGAGGTATAGTGTTAACTTGGTAAATTTGAAAGTTCGATACTCCGTGTAGAGTTGACAAGCAAAGTTTGTACTCGACAAGGAATATTGAAAAGTTTTCATTATCAGAGGTATAGTGTTAACTTAGTAACGGTTGTATTTTGTAGACCTACCATTCTGTGGATGAGAATTGGTAAGGGATTTTGGAGGAAAGAGTGGAGCCAAGTCCACTTAGGATTTTTAGCAAACCCTCAGCTATCAACTGATTTGAGGTGCCTTTACCAACTACCGTTTGAGTTGGGCTAGCCATGCTATTCCCCTCAGCATGATGAGTTGTCGAAGACTTATGTTGGGCTTAAAAGCCAACATTTTCCTCTATCCTTAGCCGTCGGGGGCGTCGGATGTTATAATGAAGAAATTCTTCTTACTTTGATTAGAGGTGTACTTTTAACTTGATCAGCGGAAGAATACCATCTAAGGATAGTACATCTTCAGGAACCTGCCATTGATCGGCATCATGAGTGTATCGCCATTTGAGGTTATGAGGCGATATGACCCATTTGAGTGGACTGACTCTACTACAAATGGTCCTTCCCATTTGGGCTGGAATTTTCCTTTTGTCTTATGCGTCATTACCATGGGTCTTCTGACGGCTAAGACAAGATCGCCTTTCTTGAAAGTTCGTACTTTAACTTTCTTGTTGAAGGCTCTGGTAATACGAGCTTGGTAGAGCTCGATTTGTTGTTGGGCCTGCAGACGTTTATCATCCAAGGCCTCCAGTTCCTGGAGTCGCTGTCGATGCTTCTCCTCTGTTGTCATCTCCGTTGTCAAGGCGACGCGTAGAGATGGAATTTGGATTTCCAGTGGGAGCACGGCTTCACACCCGTATACCAAAGAAAATGGCGTAGCTTTAGTTGGGGTTCGCACAGTTATGCGATAGGCCCATAAGCATTCACCCAGTTTGTCGTCCCAGTCTCGTTGACTTTTCGAGACGAACTTTTTGAGAAGCTTGCCAATAGTCTTGTTGAAAGCTTCTGCGAGGCCATTAGCGGCAGGATAGTATGCCGTTGAGGACACACTCTGGATTCTGAACTTAGCGCAGAATCTCTGGAAAGCCTGGCTGATGAACTGGGGTCCATTGTCATGGACAATTCGCCGAGGTACGCCGAAATGGTAAATAACGTGATGTTTCACGAACTTGATCACGTTCGACGTTTTGACCTCCTTCAAAGGAATTGCTTCGGCCCATTTAGAGAAGTAATCGGTTATTGCCAAAATAAACCGATGTCCTTTTGATGATGGTGGGCTGATAGGTCCGACCACGTCCATGCCCCACATTTCAAATGGCCAGGTAGAGGCCGTAGAGTGAAGGTAGCCTGGTGCTTGATGGATGAAATCGCCATGCACTTGGCAGGCGTGACATCTCTTGGCATAAGTGACGGCATCGGCAATCATCTTGGGCCAGTAGTAACCCAATCTTTGGAGTCGATGTGCCAGTTTTGGGCCAGGTTGATGGGCTCCACACATACCGTCGTGGGCTTCTGTCAATACCTCTTGGGCTTCTTTTGGTGAGAGGCACCGGAGCAAGATCCCGTCATGCGATCGACGATACAATGTTCGTGTAATCGCATTTTAGTAAAATTTAGGGGCTTTCCTTCGAATGGCAGCCGCTTCCTTGGCGTCTTCAGGCAGGATGCCACACAAGACATAGTCGATATAGGGGAATCGCCAGTCTTTAAGCTCTGGCCCGGTTGACAATTCCAGCGCTTCTTTGCCTTGGCAATCTCCTTTTGACTCCTGATAGACCTCGAGAGCATTTCTCGGGCAATACAGGTCATGGCTGTAGACGAATATCTTCTCCATTGCTTCAGCTGGAAGAGCTAAGGAGGCCGCGAGGGATGCGAGTGCATCCGCATGCGCATTTTGCCTGCGCGGTACATGGTCGATGTAGAAGCTTGTAAACCCCTCGGCCATGCGGATAGTTGCGTTGTGGTAGGGTACTAGGTCCTCATGTCTGACTTCGTACTCCCTGCGAACTTGGCTGATGATGAGTTTAGAGTCGCCGTATGCCTCGAGATTTTTAACGCCAATCTCATCGGCGAATTGCATCCCAATCAAAAGAGCGTTGTACTCCGCCACATTGTTGGAACAAGGCTCAGTTAATAAGACAGCTCGGGGAATCACATAATTTTGTGGGGATACGAGTACTACTCCTACCCCTGCTACTACGTGTCCCTTTGGGCTTGTTCTTGATGCACCGTCGAAGAAAAGTTGCCATACTTGACTTTCGAACGATGTCTGAGTCAGGCAGACTTTAGCGACTTCATCTGGGAGATCCTCGTAGAGTTTGGCTGCCCTCGGATCTGGGTGCTCAGCTAGGAAATCCGCCACCGCTTGTCCCTTAACGGCCTTTTGTGGTAAAAAGTGCATCTCATATTGGGAGAGCAATATGGCCCATTTTGCCAGTCGGCCGTTTAATGATGAAGGTTTAGTCATAAGTAACCTCAGGGAGTTGACTTTTGATATGACGTTTATAGTTTGGCCTACCAGATAGTGCCGCATTTTCTGAATAGCGAACACTAATGCCAAACATTCCTTCTCGATCGGGTTATACCGATGTTCGGCTCTGATCATTGTTCTACTCAAATAGTAGATTGCTTGCTCTCGTCTTTGGTCGTCGTTCTGAGCTAGTAGAGCTCCCAAAGAATGATCCATTGCTCGGACGTATACCAGGAAAGGCTTCCCGGATACTGGAGCTGCAAGGACTGGTGGTTGGTTAAGGTATTGCTTGATTTCCTCGAACGCTTGTTGGCAAGCGTCATCCTAAATGAACGAGACACCCTTCTTCATCAGCTTAGCGAAGGGTTGGCATCTTCCGGAAAGGTTTGAGATGAACCTGCGGATGTACGCCAATCGTCCTTGCAATCCCCTGAGTTCTTTGAGATTTCTCGGGGGTTGCATCTCCTGGATAGCGCGGACCTTTTCCGGGTCCAAGTGAATTCTGGTGGATGTTACAACAAATCCTAAGAATTTACCACTGGCCACCCCCAGGAAGGACTTTGTGGGATTCATCTTCAATTGATGAGCCCGCATGATGTCGAAGACCACCCTCAGGTCTGCTATGTGATCACCTTTAGTGCGGCTTTTTACCGCGATGTCATCAACATAACATTCCACCGTTTTGCGTATTTGCTGATGGAAAATGGCGTTCATGGCCCTTTGATAGGTTGCCCCTGCATTTTTCAGTCCGAAGGGCATGACGGTGTAGCAATATACCCTAGAGGTGTCCTGAAGGAAGTATGCTTTTCGTCATCAGGATACATTTTGATTTGATTGTATCCCGAGAATCCGTCCATGAAGGACATTCGTTCGAATCCACAAGTATTGTCAATCATGACATCTGTGATCGGCAATGGGAATTCGTCCTTGGGGCAGGCCTCGTTTAGATCGCAGAAGTCGATGCAGATCCGGATCTTCCCGTTCTTCTTGGCGACGGGGACGATGTTGGCTACCCAGTCGGGATGTTGTTCTTCCTGATGAAGCCAGAATCAATAAGTTTTCTGACCTCTGATTGAATTGCCTCCATTATCTCTGGACGGAACCATCGCTGCTGTTGTTTGACAGGTTTTGCGTCCGGATTGATGTTGAGGCGGTGCATAGCCACTTGAGGATCAAGTCCAGGCATGTCCTCGTAATTCCAGGCGAAGACGTCTATATACTCTTGTACAAGAGGTATTAGATCCTTTTTCTCCGAAGGTGACAGGCCGTCACTTATGAAGATGGGCTTAGGGTTAGCCTCATCTCCTAGGTTGACTTGAACAACCTTGTCTTCTGTGGGTGGCTCGCGCTGTTCAAAGCGAGTGTCCCAAAGAGCATTTAAATGTTTTATCCAAGGATCTGTATCAGATTGGATCATTTCTTCATTTCCATCTTCCAGGTGGCTTGTCGAAACCATGTTCACTGAAAGTTCCTTGAAGATGTTGCCGACACTGACATCTGAATCCCAAGATGATGTGTCTGAAGAGTAATCGTTGCTCAACAATTCTTGAGAATCGGAGACTGATGGGACCGGAGTTGATACATAGCCCAACCCCCGGCGCGTCTGATGATAATAATCAGGGGTCTTCCCTTTCGGCACAAAGGCTCAAAGCAGCGTCCTCCTTCCTTTGCCGAAGTTCAACCCGGGTCTGCTGGTCAGGTCGTACCCATGCATCTCATCATTTTGAGTGCTTTTGGTTCATAATGACCAAACTGAGGGGACTCCTCCTCACTTCCCGAGTCTTTGCAGGGCATTGGCTCAGACGAGATTCGCCCAAAAAGAATTGGTTTTTGGCCTTTTCGTCTTGCTGGAACCATAAATATAGATTCTTGCGCATTACCATTATCTTGGTATGTCTCGAAGGACGACTTCACTGGTACATGCAACGATGTCAAAGCATCTACTGCCGACCAGGGGTCATCGTCTACCTCGGTGCTAGTGTCTGATGGTACTGAATCAGAAGCAAACTTAGAGAAATACGCAAAATCTAAATCTTCATTAATATACCAACCGCCTACATCGTCGGTGGTATTATCAACATCGAGCTTATTGGTGCTCTTTACAAGTGGTTCTAACTCCCACAGGCACTCTTCTTTCTCGGGCTCGGTGTCAGCTTCGTTACCAGAGTCTGGCTCCTCTGGTCGCGGGACTTCATCCGTATCCACCGGATCTTGGTACAATAAAGAGTCAGTGAAATAATTCTCAACCCCTTTGAACGGATACCTTTCAGCAATCAACGTCTGCACCTTTCCACTCCCGTCAATGTATTTCATGACTTGGTGGAGAGTGGAGGGAACGATGGAATTGCGGTGAATCCACGGTCGTCCCAGCAATAGATTGTAGGAAGTGTCGGCGTCGATGATGTAGCATGTCACTTCCGACTTGAGGCTTCCAATCTGGCATTTGAGCTTGATTTTCCCCATCGGACGGGTCTGGTTGGCATTGAACCCATAGATAGTTGTCTGAGTAGGGCTCAAACGATGAGTAGGAATGCCCAGGTGTTGCATGACCCGGCGAGGCATGATACTCAATGCGGACCCTGGATCTACCTGAATGCGGTTCACCTCAGACGATCCGATATACCCTGTGAAATACAGGGGTCGATCATGCTTCCCTTTAACCTGCATATCATCTGCTGTGAAGGTAATGCAGGGAGCATTTGGGGAGGTGTGGAGGCAATCCACTACATCTTCCTCCTTCGGCACCTGGGTCATGAAGACCTCGGCATTTGCCAGAGCTTCTTGTAGAGCTTCTCTGGTCGACTTTGATAGTCTAAGAAGTTCATACAAGGTAATGCGTGCCGGGATGTTGGCTAGTTGAGCCAGGACATCAAAGCGGTAAGGTTGTAAGTTCACCTAGAGGGGGGTGAATAGGTGATGGCTAATCTAATGGTCACTTAATGCCAAACAATGCGGAAGCTAAAACTAATTATGACCTAATTAAACTTTTTACACTAAACACCACGTATAACCAAAGATTGTTGCCGAATTCCCCGTGAAGGGCTCTGGACAAACTCCTCTAGATTCCCCTTGAATGGGTTGAGGTGCCGCGTTGGCTCTCTTGGTTGAATACAAGTGTTAGTCAACAATCCCAAGCAAGTATGTCAATATGAGCACAAGGAATATATCATACATATAAAGGTAAAGACAAGATAAGTAGTGCAAGATATAACAAGAGACAAGAGAGAGAGAGAGAGAGAGAGAGAGAGAGAGAGAGAGAGAAAAGGCAATCGCAAACACAAAGGTATGTTTCGAGGTTCGAGCACACTTGCTCTACATCCCCGCCTTCGACACACGAAGGATTTCCACTATGCAAGATCCCAATGGATCTCTCCTCGGTGCCGCAACACCTACAAGCCCTCGGACTCCCTAGTCCCGTACACACGCAAGCTCACTAGCTCGCCGAGGCCGCACCTCGAAACAACCGAGTCCGCACCGAACTCAAAACAACGCGGACACACACGTCCGCCTCCTCAAAGGTACAAGAAAAGATCTCTTGGTGATCTAAACACTTTGATCACCAATAAAAGCTCTCACTACAACACTCTTATAGAATGAATAGTCAATGGATGCTCAAGTGTTTGTGTGAGAAAAACTAGGAGAGAGATGGAGGAAAACTCAAGAAATTCTCTTTTAACACTCTTGGTAAAACTTTCCTTTAGATAGGAAATATTTGTTCTCTATTTTGTGGAGAAAAACTTCTGAAAAGAGTGAGAAAAACTGGCTCTAAAAACTTCTCCAAATCTTGGTGAAAACAGTCCACAAACCCTCAAATATATAGGCTGTCAAAAACTAGCCGTTGGGGTTCTGACAGGCCGCCGGTCGACCGCCCGGTCGACCGCCAACGGTCAAAAATCCGACCGTTGGAGCCTCCGGTCGACCGGCCCGGTCGACCAGAAGAACAGAGAGCACTGCTCTCAGTTCCGGTCGACCAGCCCGGTCGACCGCCCACAGAACTGCCAGACGTGCACGGTTCTGTGCACGTCGGTCGACCGGCCCGGTCGACCGCCCTCTGTGCAATGGGTTAACTTGGAGCACAGTTTTGAGGTCTAAAACGTTCGAATTTGGGAATAAGTATATAGGATGAAGTTGTAGATATTGAAGTCTTCTTTCTAATGCAACTTAAATAAAATCAATATCAATTCAGAATTGAAAGTTATCAATAAAATACTAAAAGGTATCAAATCAGAAACTGTAAACTGTTTTTAGAACAAGAACAGACTTCAACCCAATATTTGACATTCTTAACATTTAAATCAGAAAATGATTATTGAATATTAAATGTAGCTCTGAAAGTCATCTTTAAAATGCAATTTAAATCATGTTAATTGAATATAAGAATCAAAAGTTATGACTAGAAAACTAAAAGAATGTCGAGCAGATCAGCAGAACGGTCGACCGCCCGGTTGACCGAGAAAACCCGAGAGTTCTAAAATGATTTTGGTTAAAAAACACATGTATATTTGAAACACCAAAAACCAAAACGGTATTTTTCTAGAACTAAAAATCTTTTATGAAAACATATATAAATCAAGAGTGTGTGTGTGATATGAACTTGAGCAATCCACCAACTATTCTATCCTTTACATTTTAACTAAAACATAAATCTTATAAAAACAAACCTAGACACAAGTCTTGATCTTGAAGTCTTCCCTTGAAGTCTTCTCATCTTCTTGACTTGGTCCACACACGATCCAAACTCGATCGCTAGCTCGTTGGATCAAACCGTGTAAGCTCCAAAACCGATCTTTAAATCCTTTGTTGAAGCTCCACACCTACTAAGATCTTGATCATGAATCTGTCACTAATTAAACACAAGATCATTAGTACTATAACTACATGAGTTGATCATCATCAAAACTAGAGTGATGGGCCTTTGGGCCAACAATCTCCCCCTTTTTGATGATGACAAAACTCATGAAGTTATATATGCATGGATTAAAGTAAAGCTTCAAAGAAGCTCCCCTTAACTCATGCATAGACATAAATAATAATATATGACAATGAAGCTCATAAACATGTATGCAAATGAATGGAGATAAAACAAAATAAATCTTTTTCTCCTATTTGCAAAACAAAACTTATATGCATAAATAACAAGGAAGACAAATACTTCTCCCCTTAAGCTATGAAAACATGCATATAAACTCAAATACTTCTCCCCCTTTTGTCAATCATCAACAAAGGGTTCAAAGTAAAATCAAATCAAACAAATTTTTCTCCCCTTTTTGTCAAAAACAAAGAGATCAAGAAGGGGTAAATCAATCAATAAGGATTATATGCGATATACATTCATGAAGAGGAAGACGCTAAGTTAGCTTCCCTACACATAGGCATTACATGAAGAAGGGATGACAAGCCCTAACTCACATAACACATATTATGTAATGCATAAGAGGAGATGTGAAGCTCCCCCTACACACGTATATCATATAAAGAAGAGTTGTCAAGCTCCTCAATTTATAATATACTCAACATGAATCTATATGTAGAAGAGATGTTAAGCTCTCCTTGCATATAGGAAATACAAATCAAAACATTTTTTTTAATTTTTCTTAAACAAAATTTTTAAAGGTATCAGAGCTCTTGTAAAGCAAACAAATTTTTAAGATACCAAATTGAACAATAATCATTATCATATTGATACCAATTGAAATTAACAAATATGAAGTTGAAACATATTGATACCAATAGTAAATATAATGATCAAAATTTTATTTTTCATCATAAACTTTGTGCTTTTAAAATGTGAGCCAATTGTAAGTTAAGCACATGAAAATCATATATATGTATGAGAAATGAGTATACAAAGTGAAATTGATACATACATATATAAGAAACAAAATATGAGTATATACAAAAATTATCAATTTAGATACCAATTGAAAGAATCCAATGATACCAATTGACATAACAATAAAATTAAGTGTATAACTCATAACCTACCATCCTTCATATGCTCAAGATAGAAGATTTTCAATGAAGCATACAAGGCATAATCGCCCATCCATCCTCCCATTGATGGTAGGGGTTTTCAAAAATAGATTTGAAAAATAAGCTTGGATTGAAAAACTATACCAAATGAAGAACAATTAACTAGTTAAAATAATTTTTGAAAAACTAGTTAAAGATCCTTCAAAACATGAAATCAAAGCATATATATTTCATGAATCATACTAAATACATAAAAGCTCAAGCACTCATAGTCCATAAAGCTCAAAATTATCTTGAAAAGTAAAAGATGAGTGTTCAAAGGTTATGTAAATAGCATTTTCATGAAAATAGACATTGAAGCTCAAAAAGATCATAAGTCACATTTTTAAATCATAAAAATTTTTATTTTTTAAAAAAAACAAAGCACACTTCTAGGTATATGTATGATTTAAAAAAAACAAAGATGTGTTGGTTGGGTGACCCCTTCCCATCAAAGGCTTGGAGAGTTGGAGCTTTGAACTTAGGCGGGTACGGAACCAAGTCCCATTCAGCCGGGTAGGGCCGGACTACTCCTGCTTCTTGGAGGTCTGTGTGATTGGCAAGGGCCTCGAGGCGTCGCTCCAGTTGACTCATTCTTTTAGCATGAGCCTTCCCGGGTCTTGGTCGCCCTTTACTTGCGACGAGGACTTGGACGAGCCGGAAGTAGATCGCCGCGTCTCCCCAGAAGATTCGGAAGATGAGCTTTCTCTCTTTCTCCCTTTGCCCTTTGACTTTTTAGGAGGGGACCTCCTCCTGTCTTCGAGCAGCTGTGCAATCGCCTGCTTGAGGGAGTTGATAGATTCCTGCTGAGAAAAAATCATATCCATTTGTGCCTTCTGGATCTGCTCTAAACGTTTAGCCGTCTCCTCAGGAGTGCCTGTCATGTAGGCAGAGGTCTCCTCGACGGAAGAGTTCGAAGCCCTTGATTCCGCTACGGCGGAGTGAGAATCGTTAATGCCATGGGCTAAGGCATTATAGTCAATTGGGGGAATGGCCCCAGTCCGGGTGCGAGTGTGTCGGTACACTCCTTCTGGTTCAGAGTCAGACTCGTCAGAGCTGACTGCAGGTTGTTTTCCCTTGCTCCTGCTTGTCATATTCGCAGTGAGCTCCGGGTACTCAACGTCAGAGAAGGTTCTCCTTCTGTTGGAGCGTCTTCTTTTAGCTGACGGGGGAATCAGGGTCAGCTGTCTGACTAAATACTGCTGGTGCACGCCTGATCCGCAACGGCACTCAGAGAGCATATGGATGAGCCGTTGGCAGCAACATGACGAAGTGGCCTGATTGACACTTCTTTTCTTCGTCAAATAATCCCTCAAATCCATGGGAGGGGGATTGAAAAGGTTGGCCTCGCAACGTCGAAGACGGGAGGCATCCATGTGCTGTACAGCCTGGATGCAGGCTTCAGGGACGCGGTTCTCGCGCCGCAGCTGTTCAACGCGCGTTTGGCGCCTTTGTTGCGACAAGATGCGCCTGTCGCGTTGCTACTTGGTGTGTCGGGGCAGAGACACTTGAGAGAGAGTGGGCTGCTGGGCCCCACGCCTATGGGCGCGTGCCTCTCGCGCTTGATGAGGCGCAGAGGCTTCACCTTGGCGTTGGGTAAGTTGGTCTTCAGAGGACCTAACTTGAGGAGTCTCGCGCTTGGGCCGCCAAACGCGGACTTCACGTGCCGGATGTGGCGCGGGCAAGGCGCCAGATTGTACGTCGCGTCCAGCCTCAGTCAGACAACCAGAGGTTCCAACTTGCAGCTGACGCTCAGCGTTCTGGTTGCGTCGCGGAGGTGGAGAGAGACCAACAACATCCTGATGCTGAACATCAGAGATTTTAACCACGCGGGTCTCCTGAGAGACGCTGACGCGGGTGTTCTGTGTGACGCGGTTGGTCGCAAAGGCAGTTGTACCTGGGACCACACGGGCCTTCTGAGAGGCGTTGGCGCGTGCACCTTGCTTGGCACAGTTGGCAGCAGGGGTGCCCGAGAGAGCCACAGATCGGGCTTCAGGGCCATTACCCGTCGAGACCCGGCGGCAGACGCGGGTCTTTGGGCTCTTGGAGCTGGAAGAGAGAAACTCTTCGTACTTCGCCTGGTCGAACTCGACAATGAGCGATTCGACCATCTTTCCCTTACGGAGGACGTCATCCTGCGCCACGATTTGCTCGTCAGTGACAAATAGAGTCCCCAGCGGAGTCGCCATCTCTCTTGTACGCGCCGGAAAAAGGGGAAAAGAAGGTCTTTGATGTAAAGTTTTCCTTGAATCAGATGAAAAGATTACAACAAAAAAAGAACAACTTTTCCTTCCAGTTACAAGGGAGGGAGGATGTTGAGTCTTGAATCCTCCCTTTGTTTAATGCTGGGTTCTTCGTGTGGCGGTGGAGAGTGAATCTTGTTCTCCGTTGACCGGATGACCGTCGGGATCGTCAGGGATCTTCTCTTCGGCTGGTAGAAAGAGTAGCACAGCTCTTGTCTACCAAAACTCTCAAAGAGAAGGTAAGCAAAGAGTAGCTTGTACGCAGCAAGCTTGACGAAGAGTTGAGCTCTCTCCTTTTTCTGCCGTGTCTGGTCGTCTGATTGCCGATCCTCTTATCACCAAATGCCTTTGATTGCTGATCACCAATTGCCACTCTCCTCTTATCATCCCTCTTCTCTCTGATTGCCTCTCCTTTTTTTTCAACCTCATAGCAAACGAGGCTATTTATAGAGGTCCTGGGGGTGACGTGCCCCCTAAAAAATGCTCCACGATGAGGGGCGTGAACGTGCCCCCTAAAAATGCTCCACGATGAGGGGCTGACCTCCCCGCTATGTGGGCGGCGACTGGCCCCATAACCAGGGCGGTTATAACTGAGACGCGGGTGTCGAGCCCACGCGCTTTGATGCTGAGACGCGGGTGTCGAGCCCACGCGTCTAGATGCTGAGACGCGGGTGTCGAGCCCACGCGCCTTGATGCTGAGACGCGGGTGTCGAGCCCACGCGCCTTGATGTTGAAACTCTGCTTTTTAATGGCTTGTCTATTAGTGATTTTAGACAGCCTACAACAGGTTTTGGACTCACTAACATATCTCTTGCCCTTCCAATAAATGGAGACAATTTCTCTTGTAGTCAATACCTCTATTGTTGTGCTACAGGAAATAGACGCCTTGTCCTTCCGCCTCACCTTAAGATTCGCAAGAGCAGCCAATACATTATTATTTCTAAGTGAAGACTTACCATTGATTAAGGTTAGAACTAAGATCTCATACTCTTTATCTGGAAGATAGCTCAATAGAATCAACATCTTGCTTGTCCTCGTTCTTAATCACCTCATCCATATTAGATCGGTTTGTAAGAGGCTTCGTGTAGTTGTTCATGCGCTCATAGATATTTCGTTCTTTAATTGGAAGTGGTAAAGCGTCTTCTTTAGATGCAAGCGATTTTTGATGCTCTTGTCAAATACTTACTCTCAAGGATCTCCCAAATCTTTTTTGCAAAAGTTTCTGTCATCACATGATACTTTATGTCTTGTGTCAAATAAGACCTGATGACATCACACGCTGTTCGATTCATCTCATCCCAATCTTTCTGTAAAGTCTCCACTAATTTCTCTTGCAAAAGCAGCGTGTCTTCAAAATTCTTGTGTTCAGTGTATTTATCACCTCGAATCTCCGCATATCAATGTTGTTTATCATCGAACTTTACCACATCGATCTTCTACTTATGGATGTTTACGATCTTCACCGTGAACTGATTAACCTTGACCACCTTCTCAAAAAAACACAAATTACAAAGCAAAAAATCAATGAATCCAAATTAAATAAAGATCGAATCTTTATCTCAAAATGAAACTCTAGACAAGTTTTCGCACGATCTACTCCTCCCAAACTAATCCTAGCGAACATTCCAATGATGTTCTATGATCGACTCATGATCCCACGAACAAACATGATCAGACCAATGTTGCTCCTGAATCGACATACGATCTCCACTGAACAGACCACGATACTTTTGGGATCAATACATGATCTCAGCCAAACCTGAGAATCTCTAATACCACTTGGTGTGCCTTCCGGAGGAATCCAACACACGCCAATTACCAAGATCAAAATTCCAATGCGAAGTCAATCATCAAACAATTATGCATAAACACAAAAAAAAAAGAAAAAACGAGATTAACGAGGCTCGACAACTTGCCTACGTCCTCGAGGAAGAAGGGAGAAGTTTTTATTCAATCAATAGAGTTACAAGAGTTACAAATTGATCCGAAGATCCAACTGATTGAAATTGATCCAAACAAAAAAGACTTCTCTCAAATAACTAACCCTAAAACTCTATACAAGTCACTAATCAAGGTTCCAATTTGATATAATTGATCACAAAGGATCCCAATTTATAGCCAAGAAAGGAGACAAATATCCAGAATTTGGGTTTAAAACAGAGTTAGAATTCAAATTCAAACTAAATCTTAATTCGGGTGGGATTCACTGTCCCTGAAGTGAAAAATAGGCCCGTCTTCAAACCATCATATCTCTTTCACATTAGAATTCGATGATTCAGAAATCAATGTAAAGATCTTCGAGTTACCTCCAACTCTTATGAAGATATCAAATTCATCTGAGACCTTTTTCTAGGTCTTCTGATGACATCAATTATGTGCACTGCTCCTCTCTCCAGGCTAACTCCAATTGATTTTTTTAGAAAACTCCAATTTTTTCCTTCTCCCCTACAGCAATACATTTTTTCTTTTTTTTCATTTTCTTTCTTGATATGAAATTTTGGAATGTAATGTAGTAATTTTTCATTAGCTTCAACCATGTGCATCTATAATTGTTTCTAATAAACCGAATTCAAGAGGTTAAGATAAATTAATTGAAATCACAAGGGGTAACGATCTAGATATAGTAAGTTGAAACAGATTTACAGCAATCTTGATAGAATGCAATTTCCATTGTTAGATTGTTGTTAAGAATAGAAAAGGTGAATCAGTTGTCTCATTAAAGAGTTATACTCATATAAAAGAAAAGAAAATTCTTACAGAAGGGCGAAAAACCCTTGTGCATGCAACCACATCACACATCTGACAATTTATTTCATGTTGACAAGTATGAAACTTCATTCATGCAACATTATTTGAGATTTTGTAATGCTAGGGTACCAAACTTTTTCTCATTTTATGAAGGTATGGAACTTCTTGTCTCCTCACATCTATCCATCCATATAACGCACCTGAGGCTCTTTCCTTGAAGCAATAAATCAAAAGCTTTGTTTATGTCCTTAAAATCAACTTCATGTGTTATGAATTCATCTAAATGTAGCTCCTGCAAATAAAAATACATCAAGATTAGAATAATAAGCTAATGTAAAATCTTTTGGATTTTGTAAGATATCCTCCCCTTAAATCTTTTCTTTTTTGGTGTCATCCTTAAATCTTTAATAGTTTATACAACCCTTTGAGATCTTTAAATTATTTCAAATATCTCTCGAACTAATTAAAATATCCTTACTCATACCTATTATCATTCTCCTAATTATTTCATACAAAATTATATAAAGAATTATATAAAACAACAAAAAATTTAAGTGGTATGTTATCTAAATATTCAACAAATTTTATGCAACAAGAAATGAAAGTCATTGTTTATCATGCATTTGAAGACAAAGAATTTAGTGATAAATTAACCAAGTTAATTAAGAAAAAAAATTCACCTTATTAAGATATTGTTGTGCAAGAATTGGAATATCAGTCTTGGCCTTGATCCCTCCAAATAATGATCCCATGACACATTTTCCTTGCAAGATTTGAACAGCATCTATGGATAGAGGACTCCCATGCATTTCGTATCCAATAATAATAGTCTTACCCCAACCCTAGTTACCAAAAGACAAGGTGGAAGAAACTTGTGAAAGTACACAAATTAACAACTTAATTTTAATTCTCTCTATTAATCATTTCTAATAAAATGATGATTAAAAAAATATGATTGTTCTATAAATGTTATGCCAGAAATAAGAACCAAACATTAATTACTGCAATGCTATAGTGGCATGACATTTTTTTTCGTTACAAATTGATATCTTAATATTCAAATATTGTCATCATATCTAATTAGTATGTTCTTTATTAGTTTATTCCTAATTTGTATGTTAAATTGTGGGTATTTGAATTGAAGCTATGCCTAGTAAAACTCCATTATCATATCACTTAATCTAATCTCAATCACGAGAGCTTTATTTAATTGTGACTTCGGTTGAGTTGAGAAATGAGAGGTCTCAACCTCTCAGGTTTTAGATCGAGCCACGGCCATTATTTTAAAAAAAAGGAAAATACTTTACTTTCAAACCTTAGAAACTATCATCTCAGGTGAAAATTTAGCCCTTAAGTTAAGGACTACAAGAACAAAAGCCTAAATCTAAGATCAGCGCCCATGGGTTGCTTTCACTACAATTTGAACTTTCACAATTTTGCCTTTAGAACTCAACAAAGTTTCAACAAATAAATATTCTGCAAAAATGTCAACTGGACTATTCTTTTTTGTTTAGAAGAAACTCACGGCAAACTGCCAGCTTAAACATACACATACACATCCTATTCACATGTCCACTCACAGGGATTCGAACTGGTGGCCATTGGAGAGCAAACCTAATGGCATGACTAGCAGGTCACTGGGTGGACTATTATTCAGTGGAAAGTAAAGAGAATTGAATAAGATGAAATTGTGAAGAATATAATATAATATAATATAATATGAGAAAGAGAAACATAAGAACCTTTCGAGAACTGGAAAATGCTTCTGTCATCAAGGAAGCTAAGCCAATGCACTCAAAGCAATAATCAGCACCCCCATTGGTCATCTCTATTATCACCTGTATATTTCTAGCATTGCTTTTAAGTGTGTAATTAAGAGGGGAAATTAAATATTACCCAAAAATTAAGCCAATTTAATAATATATATAATGCATTTTATATTGGAAATTAAGACTAAAACCTGGCTGACTGATTTTTCTCCAATTTCCTTTGGGTTGACAAAGTCAGTGAGCCCAAACTTCTTCCCTGCAAGAATTATAGACCCAAAGTCAAATTATTACAGCTCAATAAAAGTTCATGCATCCAAAACATTACTGATTGTGTGGCATTGAGTTTAGGAGAGTTTACTCCTATTTTCGAACTCATTTTCATATTATTATTATTATTTTTTATATATATAACAAGCTGGAGGTTACCCTCAAGCTTAAAACGCATACCCTTCACAAATATTGACACCCGAGCGAATTCAAATCCCTGACTTTTGGAAGCAATTCAGAGCCTGACCGGCGGGCCAACTTCGACGGACACTCATTTTCATGTTATGTTTGTCTACAGAACCCAATTTGATTAATATGAAAAAGATGGCCAAAAACAAAACAACATCCCTTCTATCTTTTTTCCTTCACCAGCCAATAAGAATCTCATATCCATAATAATTGCAAACAGAAACTGATTGGATTATCTATTTAAAATTTCAAAAGAAAATCATTAATTAGTGAAGAAGAGATTGAAAAGGTGCCTACCCATTTCAAACTTATCCGGGTTCAAATCCACACCAATGATCCTAGCTGCTCCCCGGAGCCTGGCTCCTTCTGCCACCTAACAAAAACAAGAAAAGAAGGGAAAAAAATAAAAAATAAACATAAAAAAACAAAATTGTAGTGGAAAGCATTATCAAAACTAGAAAGAGATGGATTTTATTTTTAAAATAAACGAAAAGAAAATAATAAAACTAAATCATAATAATTACCGCGAGGCCGACAGCCCCAAGCCCAAAGATGGTGACGGTGGACCCCGCCTCCACAGCTGCAACCTTCCAAGCTGCCCCAACCCCTGCATTAAAGTTTCAGTTAACAGTAGTAATCACTAACATTGGAAACTCCAACACAAGATCCGCTCTGTTGAAGTTGATTTATATTATTTCAAGTATATATAAATCGAAAATCAAGCGTGGCATGTGTGGCTGTCAATCAAAGCCGTCCATTTAACCCGATGAGAAAAGTTCTGCCACTTACCGGTGGACACGCCACAGCCGAGCAAGCAAGCCTTCTCTGGTGGTAAGCTGGGGTCCACCTTGGTCAGCTGGGCGACATCGACCACCGTGTATTCCACAAAACTCGACACGCTGACGAAATTGTGTACCTCTTCTCCGCTGCCGGCGCCCTTGAATCTGCTCGTCCCGTCTCGGGGCATGCCGACGAGCCTGAACGGGAAGCGCGAGCAGATGTTGCTCTTTTCTGATTTGCAGTCCTCGCACTCCTTGCACTCTGCCAGAAAGGTCGGGACCACCGTGTCGCCCACTTGGATGTCCTCCACGTGCTCTCCCACGCTCTCCACCACCCTATCGTAGCCGTCGGATCACGTCAACATAAACAAATTAAGGGAAAAGAAAAGGAAAAAGAAAAACTGATAGTTAAACAATTAATAAGTGATCTCATATCTCGAAATAGTCAACTAGAAACAAGGGTGGGATTCAAATTTTAATTATTTATTAATAAAGAGAGAAATTTAATATGAGAATGAGATTCAGCCACGTCAACTCAACAAATCAAATATATCTTCCATCTCTATCTTGAGTGGCAACCTCGCACAACTCAGTGTCAAGGTTCCCAGCTCCGGCAAAGTAGAAAAAAGAGTTTATTTTTTAGATAACCTGAAAATTAAAAAAAAATATATCGTTGACAAGTAAATTTGAAAAAAAAATTATAATATAAAAAAATATATCATTCACACACTGTCAGTCAGCCGTCCATCACAACAGATGGATGACCCAATGGAAAAAAAAAAAAACAAAAATACATTTTGCGAGCCCCACCACAAGACGTGTCTTTTTCTCTCAAAAAAAAAGGGACAGAGAGAGTCCCTGAAAATATCAACATCAGTATAAATTCATAAGTCACTGAGTTACGTGACAGAGAGAATGGGTTGAGTTATGAAAACTCTCATGTTTATTATGAGAATTCAACATTATACAAATGAGGACTAAACATGCCAAAAAAAAAAAAAAAAAAAAAAAAAAAAGAAAGGGAAATGAAAAAGAATGAAAAATGAGTTTTGAAGAGGTAGTACCCAACGGCCTCGTGCCCAAAAATCCTAGGAAAAACCCCATCTGGCTCCTGCTCACATCAATCACCAAAACGATTATAATTAATAATTAACAACATAATTTAAAACTAAAATCTCTCATCTAACCGTCACCGAAGCGGTGAGCTTACCTTCATCTTCCAGAAGGTGACGTCGCTGTGGCAGAGGGTGGTGCAGATAATCTTAATCCTCACCTCCCACGCTTTCGGAGGAGCCACCTCCACTTCCTCTATCACCAACGGCTCGCCTGCTGCTCTGCTCACTGCCGCTGTTTGGTTACCGTATCCAAGAAAGATAGTCGTTAAAGATTGAAATGTAACAGTATAATGAGAGAGCGGTGAGCTTACCTCGGCATCGGATGGGCTTCGGGCTGCCGTTGTTGTTCTCCATTTTACTCCAAATTGTTGGGAGTTCCTGCCTACCCCCTTCGAGCGGGGGCTTGTAGTGCTTTTTATGGCGGGGGTGATGGGGGCAGTTGGTATGGTGTGCCTGCGGAGCAAGTTAGGGCTTCATGTGGTCGCGAGAGCGACTCAGTGACTGAGGTGCTCTTGGGATGGCTTAGGTCCGGGGTGTGGTCACCGGGACGTGAGGTTACTGAGGGCTGAGTTGCGGCAACGGACGGCTGAGATTGGTGCGGGTTGGTGAGCACTGGATTCACTCCGTTGATTTTTCTGTTTGCTTATATATAAAAAAGCTTTGTCCCCTTCTCTATTTTGTAGTAGTGATCAAAATTTAATACCCACATGATCTCACGCAGATCACGAAGCAAGTAACGCTAGTTAGATATCGTTCTAGCACCAACGAACTTTAAAGGGAACCTTCAGGTAGAGATAGTACTCGAATTCACGAGCAAAAAGTAGCGGAGCAGAAGAGATACACAATTTCCCTCTTAATCTTTTCTTGTCTGCTATTTCATGATTTGATTCAGCAGCCAAAAAAAATTATAAAAAACCAAAAACAGCTAATTAATGAATTTCTTTTGAAAAATTAAATTGATAATCCAATCAGTTTCTGTTTGTAATTATTTTAGATGTGAGAGTCTTATTGGCTAGTGAAGGAAAACAGATAGTAGAAATATTATTTTGCTTTTGGTTATCTTTTTCATATTAATCAAAAGTGGGTTCTGTGGACAAACATGGCCATGAAAATGAGTGTCCCCACAAGTTTGTCTGCCCGGTCAGGTTCTGTGTTGCTCCCAGAGGTCATCGGTTCAGATTCTCTTGGGTGTGAACATTTGTGAAAGATGTGTGCCTGTTAGACTTGAGGGTAACCTTCAATCTTTTGAAAAAAAAAAACAATCAGTAATGTAGTAATTTAATAATATATATATATTATTAAATTGCCTTAATTTTTTTTGTAATATTTCATTTCCCCTCTTAATTACACACTTAAAAGCAATGTTCCAAATATACACAGGTGATAATAGAGATGACCAATGGGGGTGCTGATTATTCCTTGATGACTGAAGAATTTTCCAGTGCTCAAAAGGTTGTTACGTCTCTCTTTTTCTCGTAAGATATAATAAGTATATTATATTATATTATACTATATCCTTAACATTTTCATCTTATTCAATTCTCATAGCTTCACCATGAAAATACCATTCATTTGTTAGCCGTCACGATCAAAGAAGTCATAGACATCTGTCAAATTGATCCTGACGCATCAGCTGAGATGTCAAGTAACAGTGCTCAATTTGCATGCTTCTATTTTTTATATCCACGTGATTGTCTTATTAAAATCATTTTAATAAAACGTAGGAGTCCGTTAAAGTTCACTTATCAGATTGAGCTTGACCCTTCAACTAAAATATCAACTAACAAATTTCAATTTTTATGCTTCTATTTTTTTTTGTATCCACACGATTATTTTTATTAAATTCTTTTTAATAAAACACTGGGGCTTTTTAAGCTCACTGTTCGCTCTCAAAAAAAAAATAAAAGATATAAACATTTATCAAATTGATCTTGACCCATCAACTACGATATCAAATAACAATATTCAGTTTTTTATGTGAACTCTGGCGAACCTGCTTTGGCCCTCGTTAAGTTTCTTTTCGAGAGAGGGAAAAAAGAAAGAAGAAAGAAAAAAAATAATAAGTGAAAGGAAATGTGTTTTTAGGGATATTAGGCCCATATGCAGAAAGTCCACGTCGGACTAATTACTAATTAAGTTAAACACCCTTCTTAGGTTTGTTAACTATTATTAATATTAGATCCATAACAATTAAACATCACTCAAATATACAGAATAGTGCTATTTTGATTACTGTATTAAAAAAAATTGTGTTATCATGATTTCGTTACATATAGTCTTGCATGAATACACAACAATTGAGCACATATATTATTTTCTAGTTTTTATTATAGTTCACAAGAGTAGTCCACTTGGTCCACCCATTGGCTCGCTAGTCAGGCCACAGGGTTTGTTTTTTTAAAACAAAGGTCGTGACTCGATCTAAAACCTAAGAGGTTGAGACCTTCCATTTCTCAACTTAACCGAAGTCACAACTAAATAAAGCTCTCGTGATTGAGATTATGTTTTAAGTTTTAAAGAGTTAAGCGATATGATAATGGAGTCCTTACTTGCTTAGCTTCAATTGAAATACCCACAAATTAAACATACAAATTAGGAATAAACTAATAAAGAATATACTAATTAGATATCATGACAATATTTGAATATTAAGATATCACTTTTTAACGAAAAAAAATTTCATGCCACTATACATTGCAGTAATTTACGTTTGGCTCTTAATTTTTGGCATAACATTTATAGAATAGTGGTGTTTTTTTAATCATCATTTTAAAAGAAATGATTAATAGAGAGAATTATATTTAATTTGATAATTTGTGTACTTGCACAAGTTTCTTCCACGATCTTAAATGGCCCATACTTCTCTAACTTCAACATGTTATAAGTACCAACATCAATTCTCTCCCTCTGAGGTACACCATCACCATGTCTTCTTCTTCGAGGACTCTCTCCGCCTCTTCTTGTCAGCGGCCGCCTTATACTTTGCATTAGATTTTTCTAACTTCAATCAAATCGATTCTTAAACATCATGAACTTGTTCAGCCATGGCGTTAGCTGCACTACTAAACTTTTCTCCAATAGGTTGTTTGGCTACGTTTAGGAGATGATGGGGTATCTTCATATAGATAATAACAAAAGGTGACACACCCGTTAAACTGTGGACTATGTTGTTGTAAGCAAACTCTGCTTGAGGCAAAACTTGATCTCATGCTTTTGGTTTGTCTCCACATATGCTACTCAACAAGATGCTGAATTTGCGGTTGATAACTTTCATTTACCCATCAGTTTGAGGATGTGTCGTGCTACTGTACTTCAATGATGTATCAAATCTTCTCCATAGAGTATTCCAAACAATAGCTAAGACTTGCTATCTCGATCTGAAATAATAGAACTTGGAGCGCCATCAACCGCACAACCTCTTAGATGAATAACTTGGCCAAGTGATTGTACGCGTATTTTGCATATCTATTATTACATTCCTACATCTATCTTGTAATAAATTCTGCTAATTAAATTATTATCTGATTTATGAAGGTACAATTTAATGGAGAATGAGAGGATAATCCTAGTTTTAATTTAGTTAAATCGGATTTTTGAGAATTTATTCAATTAACTGAAGAATCACGAAAATAATATTGAATCAAAAAGTCCAGAGGCAAATCTTATCGGGAAGCATAGAATATCTAAATGAGGGAATCTAAGCACCCCTGGATTGGCCCAACGGCCAGATCTTGGCCGCAAAAACGCCGCCAAAGCCGCGTTTCCACGGCTTGGTTGAGATGGTTGGGGATCGTTTGCTCCCCCTATCTGTATATACTCTCTCTTTACATTTCTCCTATAAATACTGCAATCTCAGAAGGCAAAGAGCACCACTCCACCAGAGAGCAAGGATTAGGATTTTACTTTAGCTTAACTTAGGTTTTTCTTTTATTTTCATGTAATTTTTTGTTTATTTATAAATTTAGATTAGAGAAGAGATTCATGAGAGGAGAAGAAGAATTGTATTGAGAGTGACATGTACTCATCTTCTTTTCTTTTATTGTTTTTCCATGTAATCTAAGTTGGGTATTTTACTCTATTCTTCTTCTTTTTACTTCACTTCTTTGCTACCGATTGCAATTCAAGTGAGTCAAATGTAGGTCACCTAGAGGGGGGTGAATATGTGGCAAGATAATCAAATGCAAAAATAAATGAGAATTAAAACTATTTATGCAAATTAAAGCTAATATGCAAACCACAAAGTATAACAAAAGAGTGTAGCCGAATTCCTGGTGAAGGGCTCAGGACTATCTCCTCAAGATTCATCTAGATTAAGAGTTGAGGTGCCACTATGGCTCTCCTGGTTGAATACAAGTGTGAGCAAACAAACAACCCAAGTATATATATCAATTAAGAACAAATATATCTAGCATATAAAGAGATCAACAATATTAGTTTCACACCCCGCTTCCCAAAATACGTGAAAACGGAGTCGCGACGAGAGTCGACGACATATATACGTAAGGAAAATACTCCACGTATACACGCTAAGCCTAAAGTAACCTGAACAAGTTATAAATCTCTACCATAAACCAAATCACTGCAATAATACATATAAAGTCTAACACAATGTTAGCATATGAATAAGAATAAGAAATGTGACAAGATGTGATATATAAATAAAAGAGCAGGGATACCGATAATCAAAAGGGAGAGACTCCAGCTCCTCAATGTAAATATGATCCTCTCCAAAAACCTGAACAACAATAAATAGCCCAGGATCTAGATATGCAGATCCAGGGAGTCAGAACTCCAAGTGAATGTATAAGAGAAAAAGGGAAGATATACGAATATAAATGTGAGCAAACTAGAAAACACATTTGCTGGAATAAAACAGAAGTAACATATAAAACATGGATAGAAAATAATAAAGCCAATCAATACAAAACCAGATGTCCAATCGGATGTCAAGTGTACAGTCAGTTCGCTAGTATTATTAAATGTTTACAATCAGTCAGTATATCAAGTTCAGTTTACAATGTCAATGTAAGATTTCAGTTTGTTATTTATTATGTCAGCGAACACCAATTGCCACCTGCAGTAGACGCATACCATACTACGCCCACCACACGTATCAATCAGGGTCCTAAGTTATTGAAACTGATTGGTTGGAGACATTATCCATGCTTTAGGTGGGTTCCGTACATACCCGGGACCACGGCCTCAGTTTCCTGGCACTGAATCAGGCCGTACCGCTAGGTACTCAGTAACAGTAACAGTAATCTCACTGTATGAACAGTGAAACAATAACAGTACATATGGAATGTCAGTCATCCCCTAGGAACCCTGCAGTGGAACCCTCAGTCGGCTGCGCAACCTGTATCCTAGGTCCACCCAAAATACAGACGCTGTCTCCTCCATCAATTTTCCCAATCCCGGTGTAAGTTGTTCAATTACTTTATTATTGAATTCAATAAAAACAATCAATACTCATATTACCTATAACACTGGGATGATGCGGTGACAGTAACAATATCAATGTAACAATAACAATGTGAATAATATTACCGTGTAAATGGTAGAACAATATAACAATGTATATGTTACGGTCTGACAATATTTTCCTATTAACTTTCAATAACATGAATACAATAACAAGTTCGGATACTACTCAATAGATAGTCTCATCTAAAACTGATCAATGTCTCATCCATCCGTACTAAAGAGATATCGGTAACTGATCCATCAACTAATAATCCCAATAGCGATCACTGTGAACGATATCATTGAATCCAAGTCCAAGTATCTGATATAGTAATCACCATCTCGATGAATCAGTAATTAGTCCTCTCATCGATACCAATTTGTTCTAATCCTATAATCACCAATAACTGCCGACTACCAGTATGCATAAGATCGGTCCTCTATCCTTAAATATGAAGTAGGTCAACTGATCAATAGATCGAGTGAAGTCACAGTATAAGGTATATCTCAACTGGTGCTGAATCAATAGTGGTAAATAACTACAAATGAAATGACGCTAATAAATACTCAGATCAGTAAAATAGGTATGGTGAATGTTCACTGATGTCTCATGAAATGATACAGTTAAGTACATGTGTAAAATACAACAAATAGTCGCATGAGATAATAAAAGTAAAACACAAATACATGTAAACAACGGTAAATAAGGAATTTAGACAAAAGCAAACACTCACATGAAATGACGCAGCTTTGGAATTAAATCACCATCTGGTCTTCACTACACGAACTGGTACTAATCTACGGATCATCCCATGATTCGGTCTTTGAATCGCCTGTGTATCGGGTCCACAACAGGTACGAATCCGGATCTTCCGTTATCGAGTTCGGATCGCACGAACGAGTCTGAAACGCTGAAATGGTTGGGGTCCACACTCCATCACCAATTGCCATACCAGTTCTCAGTAAAACAACTATTAGCAGTCCCTTCTTGAATCTTGGGTGCTTATTAAAAAAGTCCTTAAGCATGGAACTCTCCCAAGTGTCAGCTGCTCCTTCTGTAATGTATGCTGACGAGCTCTCATAAACAGCTTGTTGATTAGGCAGGACACATAACCTTGCATGTCTGCAAGGTAGTGAATATAGTGCCAAGGTACCACCTTCCCCATTATGATCTGCCGATAGCACAAGGTAAAAGTATTTGAAAAGAGGAAAGAGAGTGGGAGTCTGAAAGATAAAGGAGAGCACTCCAAGGACCTGCTCGTCATCCTCGTGGAGGCTCAGTTTCCCGGACAAGGTAGTCTTATAAACATATAAAGGAGAGGTGCTAAGGTTTCCATAAACTACACCAAGACTCTGGTAAGCAAGTATAAACACATCTTAGCAAGAAAGCCTCTTCTTGTTTTGAGTTCTCTAGCCCTCCTCTAATGCAAACGGTTGTTGGGTTGCAAGGGGTGTTTGTAGATGGGGGGGCGGCAGCATGAGGCTGCAGAGAAGAAGCAAGGGAAGGAAGGGAGAAATCAAAAGTAGCCATCTTTCTTATTTCCACAGTTAAATAGCATCTTTCGAAATGAGCACATGATGTCAACATTTAAAATTTATAACCTCAAATGCATGCAAGTATACTTGCATTATTATATAGGCATCAACATGGCGGTGTGTGTATATATATATATATATATATATATATATATATATATATATATATATATATATATATATATATATATATATTTTTTTTTTTTTTCAATTTCTCAAAGTTCTCAACTTGGTATAACAATTAACTGATATCAACCACGTGAAGAAAAAGGTAGATAAAAAGCTAAAAAAAATCAAATAAATTTCAAAATAAATTTAATCCATAACATAAACCTCGGACAATATTAAAGAGGTAAAGACTCACTGCTTGCAAGGGAGGAGCAATGCGTCGAGTCGCTTGCCTGCAGAGGACGCGTTGGCTGCCAAGGAGGTGTTCGGGGGTCTCGCGGAGAATGACGATGAAGCGTGGAGCGTCGCAGAGTTGGGCACGGCTGTGCAAGAAGAAGGGTGCTAAGGCTCCAGGTTGACGTGCTTGTGCGCGCGTCATGGTGCGACAGCAGGGGGCTTGCATGAGAATTGCAGAGGAGGGAAAAGAAGTCTCGCTGTGTGTGCGTGGCTGTTGGGAGGGGGAGAAGAGAAGATCAGTTTGATTTAGATTGATTTGTTATAGAATAGTATTGATTTGTTAGGATTGTGGTTAGGATTTGGATTTGCTGTTAGGATTTAGATAAAATTTGTTAGGATTGGATGCAGATTATATAGGGTTAATAGATAATGGATATTGGTTTCGGGTAGTGGGTTTGAGGTAATGGGTTAATAGCTTGACTTGGGGTAAGGAAAAGAAAAATGAAATATAATGTGGGCTCAAAGGATTAGGCCAAGAGAACGATAGAGAATGCAAACAAAATAAAAATAACTAAATATGGACAACAATAATAATAATACTAACAATAATAATAGTTACTAACAATTACATGTTAATAACTATTTAAGTTAATTATTACTAACAATAGAATCTATAAAGAATTTATTATCAGAAACCCCACATAAAATAATAATACAAATCGTATATACACATGTAAAAATTTATTATATACATAAAAATCTTGTATAAATACATTAGGGATATTACAATAAGCATGCAAGATAGATAAACACAAGTGAGAGAGAGAAATGAGCAAACGCAAATACATGATAATTGGTTCGAGGTTCGAGCACACTTGCTCTACGTTCCCGGCTTCAATACTATGAAGGATTTCACTTTAACGATCCCGCAAGATCACTCGGTGCCGCAAAAACTACAACGAGTTCACACTAGAACTCTTAGACTCACAAGTCCCTTATTTATTCCCGCAAGAACAACACACGCAAGCACACTTGCTTGCCGAGACCGCACCTCTACAACTTCCCAATAAAAGAGGTGGAACACTTGGTGATCTACTTCTCTTGATCTCCAAAAATACTCTCACAATAAATGATCCCTAGAACATAAATATAGCAATGGAAAGGTCAAGTTTGTGTGAGATAAACACGATAAATTTGGAGGTGGAAAACACAAAGAATTGCTTCAAGTTTGTGTGAGATAAACACGATAAATTTAGAGGTGGAAAACACAAAGAATTGCTTTTGAAAACACAAGAGATTTACTCTTGAAAACTCTCTTTTAGATATGAAAATAAAGCTATAAAAACTTTCTTAGAAACTCTGAAAAAGAGCTCTAGAAAACAGCCTAAAAATCTTACCCAAAAATCTGGCCAAAAGTCCAATTTATAGAGGCATCAGAAAACTAGTCGTTAGGGGCCAGTTGGCCTGTCGGTCGACCGGCCGGTCAACCAGCCAATGGTCATATTCATGACCGATGGGTTACCGGTTGACCGCCCGATCGATCGCACCCAGGTCTTGACCTGTCGGTCAACCGCTAGGTCGACCGAGGCATGAACTAGAGAGCTGGTCTCTCTGGTCGGTCGACCGCTTGGTCGACTGGGGCTAGATCTAGAGAGCAATCTCTCTGGATCGGTCGACCAGCCCTCAAGCCAGGGCTCTGTGCACATTTTGTGCACATCAGTCGACCGCTCGGTCGACCAATCTCTGCTTCGGTCGACTGGTCGCTCAACCGCCAGAAGCCCAGGTTAGGGTTTTAAGAATTTGAAACTTGGTCTTTTAAAACCCTAAAATTTTATTTAAATCCTATAAAAATTCACAAAAATAAGTTCATTGAAATACTTTGAAGTACAAATATGCGTGATCAAAATCAATACTTATTACAAACAAATTGAACTATTTTTTAGACATAAAATTTTAAGTTTAAACCAAAAACTGTATTTTTCAAAAATAAACTTCAATTTGAAAAATGATTTTTTTCAAAACTCGTTCAAATACAAAAGAAGATATTTTAACATTATTGAAGTATAATGTGCATGGATATGATCCAATACACATATAAAATGAAATATCTATATTTTTTGGATAATAAGCTCAAAATTAAGTTTTGATAAATACAAAACTTAAAACACATGATATAGAAACATTAAATAAGTTTTTCTAAACAATATGAAGCATCAATGTGTATGGATGAAATCCAATGCACATATAAATCATATAAACATGTTTTGATGAACTTTATTCATGAAACCAATAAATATATTCTTTGAAGTTCAAAACCAAAATGGTATTTTCAAAAACTAAAACTATTTATTATGAAAACACATATAAATTTTGTGTGTGTATATGAGCTTTAGCAATCCGCAACTAATCTATCCTTTATATTTTATCTAAAAATAAAACTCTTAACATTTACAAATATGACTCAAGTCTTAAAAATCTTCTCTTGAAAGTCTTCTTCTCCATCTTGATTTGGTCCAAAACTTGATCCAAAAAGATAGACTCCTCTTGAGTACTTGATGTGATCTTGAAGCGCGAGCTCTTGAATCAACACATGTTAGTTTCAAAACTTGACTTCGAATCTTTCGTTGAAGCTAAACACCTACTAAGATCTTGATCAAATATCTGAAACTAAATGAGCACAAGATCATTAGTACTATAACTACATGAGTTAATCATCATCAAAACTAGAGTGACGGACCTTTGGGCTAACAATCTCCCCCTTTTTGATGATGACAAAACTCATGAAGTTATATATGCATGGATTAAAGATAAGCTTCATAGAAGCTCCCCCTTAACTCATGCATATCAATAAACAAATGGACATTCAATGAAAGTGCATAAACAAAACCAATATATATGCATAAATAACAATAAACAAAGCATGCGTATATAAACTCTCTAAAATTTTCTCCTCTTTTTTGTCAATTCAACAACAAAGGGGTGAAGATAAACAAAAAATAAAAAAATATATGCGATATACATTCATGAAGAGGAGAGACGTTAAGTTAGCTCCCCGTGCATACATGCATTACATGAAGAAGGGAGGACTAAACTCTAACCCACATAAGCATAATATACAATGTATAGACGAAATGTTAAGCTCCCCTACACACGTGTACTATATAAAGAAGTGAGGTCAAACTTCTCAATATATAAAATACACTCGATATGAATCTATATATAGAGGAGATGTTAAGCTGCCCTTGCATATAGGCAATACATATCAACAGATTTTGAAAGAAAATTTTGATATCACTTAAACCAAATTTTTGAAATTTCTTGTAGTCAACAAAATATATTTTGATACTAATTAAAATCAGATAGTAGTTGACAAAACAAATATTAATATCACTTGTAGATAAATAAAATTATTAAGATACCAATAACAGATTTTGATACCAATTGAAGGTGAAACATGATGTATATTTTGATATCAAAAAAAATACCAATTGAAATCAATGCATAAGCTTGTGAAAATTCTAATTAACAATTAGAATTAAATCAAGCTTAGCCTAAACATAATTTGTGCTTTAAAAATGTGTAAAGATATTGTAAAATAAGCACAATCAAAATAATATATATGTATGTATGAAAATAGAAATACTACTTGAAATTTAAAGCATATATATAAAAAACAAATATGAGTATACAAAAAAAGAATTTTCATTAAAATCATGTTTAACTCATATCATCCACCCTTATCATGCACATGTTAAAAAGATGTTCAATAAGGCATACAAGGAATGATCACCCAATCAACCTCCCTTTAAGGGTAGAAGTTTTCAAAAATAAGATTTTGAAAGTAATTATAATTTGAAAACACTACCAAGTGAAGAATATATAACTAGTTTAAAGTAATTTTAAAAAACTAGTTAATGATCCTTCAAAACACAAAATCAAATCACATATATCTCGTGAAGCATGTATTTTACACAAAATTGACACTCAAGATCCATAAAGCTCAAAAATACTCATGAAAATAAATACATGAGTAAACATAAAGGTGAGTGTATAAGAATCATGTAAACAATAAATTCATGAAATAAAGCAATAAGGCTCAAAACAAACATGAAATTCTTTTATCAAAAACTAAACAAGCTTCAAGATATATATATATGTTTTATCGAAACTAAAGTATACATACAAATTCAAACATAGATGAGTCTACAAAGAATATTGCATGAAGGCAAGTGACTCTAGGATAGACATGTATATCTACAGTTTTGGACAAAATAACATATACATAAAGCAAACAAAAAATATGTACAAAAATAGAGAAAACAAGTAAAAATGCAAAAATCATCAAAACTAGGTTATACAACTACATCTAATGAGTCTACATGAGCATTAAGGCACCCATGCAAAAGAGTCAAGTATAGCTCACTAATTGTATAAGTATAAACACAAGTTTTAATAAAAACTATATCTAAACATGTAATCAAACCATAAAGCATAAAAATATAAACAAATATGATTATTAGGGTAAATACAAGTGCTTTAAAACTAGGATATACATACTAGCTAAACTATAGTGAGGACACAAAAATATGAATTCATATAAACATGAGAGTAATTCTAAGACTATCTATGTATATCACATGTCTAATTAACATTACATTTAACATGATGAGCATTTAAAATCACAACATGTTAAAATCATCATTATAAAGCATGTAAACAAAATAGGAGTTAGAGATAGTTATCAAATCATATGAACTATTCTCTATATCTCCAAATCAAGGTGGTCCTCCCAACTTGCTTCCTTGATAGTGACACATCAATTAGGTACGTCCATCAAGCTCCAAGTGCATCCACCACCACGAAACCAAACCTTTCACATTTTGTGAGAGCCCACATCTACATCAAACACAAGAGGTGCAGATTTTGGTACCCATATCTTTTTGGGTCCATAAGGGTTAGTAGCAATAGGAACCCAAATATTTTTATTTACAAAATTTAAATGATTTATTCTATCAAACCAAAATTTTGCAAGATGGCCTTTGCGGCCACAATGTGTACATTTGTACACTTTAGCATGCGTATGAGTGGTGTGAGTGTAAGCATGGTGTGCATATATATGCGGTGGGGTATGCGCATGAACATGAGGAATTTGTTTCTTGCGAAACATGAATTCCAATCTAGAATGATCAATAGCACATTGGTTCAAAGTGGAGCCCAAACAATCAATGTTCTTCTTCAAAATACATATATCATCATTAATTTTATAAGAAAAATATGAGCATGAGAAACAAAATCATTTTTTTTGGAAATAGAAATATTTTCTTTTTTCTTCAAAATATTTTTCTTTTTGAAAGAGTCATTCTTCTTTAAAGCAAAATCCTTTCTTTTCAATTAAAATAATTTTTTTTCAAAGATTCATTTTCTTTTGAAACTATTTTAAATTTATTTTGAAAAGAACCTTTTTCTTTTAAAACAAGATCATTTTCATTTTTCAAAATTTTATTTTCTATTTTTAGCAAATCATATTTTTCAAGAAGTTTTTGGCAAAAAGATGCAAGATCATCATATGGCATATCAACTTCTTCATCTAGCTCGGAATTAGAATTTACCTCAAGGGGTCATCCCTTTAGACCATATAACACATGTTGGAAGTAGCACTTCCATCATCCGAATCACTCCCCATGTAGTATTGCTTTAGTTCACCAAGGGAGACAAGAGTTTTTCAAACTACAAAAGCCGATTTAATGTTAGACACCCTAGATAAATAATCATCATTTAGGGTACTCTTTATAGCATGGATGGCTTTTGGATTAGCCTCAAGGTGTTTGCCATTAATAAAATATGAATCCTTAATAGTGACAAAATAGACAATGAATTCCTAAGTCCTTAAGATACATAGACATCTTAACTTTCCAATTTTGAAAGTCAAGAATGTCAAACAAGGGAGGTGACATAAAATCATGAGTGTGTGTTCAAATATAGTGATTAGCTAAAATGAGGATCTTTAACTCAAGGTTGTTAGACCCAAATCAAGAGCACCAAGCTCTGATACCAATTGTAGGTCACCTAGAGGGGGTGAATAGGTGAGAAGCTAATCAAATGCAATACTAATACAAAATTAAAAACTATTTATGCAAATTAAAACTAATATGCAAACACACAAAGTATAACACGAGAGTGTAGCCGAATTTCTGGTGAAGGGCTCTGGATTATTGATTAGTCACATATGTTACATTTACATTATCACCTTACCATGCTTTTTAGCTAATAAATCCTATTAATAAGTTTTCTTTTTCTTTGCTAAATGTAGGCCCAAGTGCTTAAAGAAAGAAAACAGAAACAAGCCCAAAAGCCCACCAAATTCTGAATTAATTCAGAATAAATTAGAAATGAAGAAATCAGGGCTAAATCTTAGCATATCAAGAGGTTGAGAAGAATCCTCCCTGAATCGAGCGGTTGAAGCCACACAATCAAAGGCTGTTTTGCCAACGTTTGGAGCAGAAACAAGAAAACCAGAAGATGATACGGGATACCCACCAAAGCAGCAATTCCACCCAACTGGGTGTGGCCATCTGGCCACACCAGGGCAGCGGAAACGCGGCCCAAGCCGCGTTTCCGCGGCTATCTTGTGGTAGCTGGGGGAGCGTTTGTGATTGGTCACTAATATTGCACATTTAATATCATATTCTCCTACTTATTATAGAATAAACTCTGCATTGTCTTAATTAAATGTTTAATTTATTTGCAGGCCCATTCCTAATGGAGAGTGAAGAGAAATGAGCCTAAAGCCCACTAAATTCTGAATTAAATCAAAATTAATTCGAACCCAGTGAATCAGGGCAAAATCAGAGAGGTTGAAAACCGGTTGAGAAGAATCCTCCCAGAATCGATCGGTTGAAGCCAAGGAAAAGGCCATTTTGTCACAATCCCGGACGTAAACGAGAAATCCAACTGAAGATAAAGCCAGAACGCGAAACGGGGAGCTCCACCAACAGGGTGTGGCCAGGTGCGAAAATGCGGCCAGAGCCGCGTTTCCGCGGCTTTGTTAGGGAGTTAGGGGGAGCATTTGCTCCCCCTATCTTCATACGCTCCTTTAGGTGGGGTTTTGCCTATAAATACTGGGATTTTCAGAGCCTCCGGGGGACGACCATGCAGAGATAGGATTTAGTCCAGCTTTCCATTTTGTAGTATAGGTTTTTGTTTTCTTTTTATGTAACTTTAATTTGTATGTAAACTTAGGTTAGATTGAGATTCATGTAAGTAAGAGAGAGAGGCTTATGTTGAGAGTGACACCGATGTACCCTCCTCCTTTCTTCCATCGTTTCAAGCAATAAAAGGTAATACATTTTATGTTCTTCTTTACTTTTGTTTCTTTTTCTTCTTTCTACTTTACCTCTTTTGGTTTTGATGAGCTTGCAAGTGAATCCAGAAGCATAAGTATAACAATGTCTGTGTGAGTGCCAAAGATAATTCATGGTGATGTTCTCCTCCTCAAGATCCGTATCACTTCATTCTTGCTCGTCTTGATGATATAATGCGAATGGGGACTGAGCTCGATCCTATTGCTTATGCGTTGAATGCCTCCGAAGTAAGGTAGAACATGCAAGGGTTCTAGGTAAGTCATCAACCGAACTAGGTAAGTACTTCTTTAATCTTCTTTCTTTTCTTTTATTTCTTAGTTTAGATCACCAACACGATTTCTTTCATCACTCCTTTTCCATTTCTTTGTAAATAGTCATTCTCCATTTTTCTCCATCTTCTCCATCTATCGCTTTCTTTCTAACTTTAACCTAACTCTTTCTTTTTCTTTTTCATTTCTTAAAACAAAGAAGAACCTTTATTTTTCTTCATAAAGATTTCAATATAAACTTTGAACGCTTTTATCGCTAACCCTCCTTGTGGATCACGACCCGCATAGCCACTTGCTATCACGGTAGAATTGAGCACTTGCACATCTCTATTTTTAAGTTCTAAAATTCCGTATTTTGTGTGTAGGTTTAAGCTTCAATCAGTTTGCTCCCCCAATCTTCTCGGGATCCTCCTCGTTTAGTTTTTGGCTATAAATACTGGTTTCAGTAAGGAAAAATGGAGCGAAGACTAGGATTAGAATTTGTATTTATTTTCTTAGGATTTAGGCTCTTTGTTAGCTAGCACAAAAGTTGTAATCTTATTTTTTACTTTGTAGTCCAGTATCAAAACTTGTGAGAGAGAGGAACTGAGTGCTTGTACTTGAAGATTGAAGTGACATCAATACAAGAGTCGAGCCGTGTTTTCTTCCACTTGCAGTACGGTATGGTTTGCATTATTTCATTGCTTTCTTCATTGTTTTCTATGAGTAACTAAATGGTTTTCTGGGCTCGCTATCGTAACTCTCTCTTGCTCTTCTTAAAAGAAAAAGACCCGATGACTCATATGAATGCCTCACTTAAAAGCCTTTCTTTTTGAAAGTGTTCTTGAAGGCACATGAGGATGGGTTTGGATTTTTAAACTCTCACTTCTTTCATGAACATCTCTTGAATTGTTTTTACTTCATTCTTGCTTCTTCGCGCTTCATGATTTAATATTCAATTCTAACGATTTCTTGAAGAAAAGACTAAACTCTTCTAACCATCTTATGTGCTTTGCTTCAAACTTTCTAAAATAAACTTTAAGTTTTGCAATGATCACTTGAGGCACTTAACATTTTAGAGAAGAATGAACAATTGAGTAGTGAGATAGTGAGCCCAGATTTGCTTTCTTATTATAAAACAACAAAACAATTCTCAAGTTTTCTAAATCACCTTCCTCAAAACCTTTTCTAAAAAGTTGCAATTTGTCTTTAATCATCTCTTTCTTTCCATCCTCTTTTCCATTAAGAAACGAACGCAATTCCTTATTTTTGAACGATTCACCGAAAAGCTTCCATCACATTCCTCCTCGTGGACACGACCATTTAGCCACAAGCTACACGGTAAATTCTTAAACTCTTTGATTGTTTCTTTCATTTTAGCAATCAATTATCTCCTCAAGATTCCTCTAGATTAAGAGTTGAGGTGCTACTATGGCACTCTTGGTTGAATACAAGTTTGAACAAACAAACGGCCCAAGCATATATATCAATTAAGCACAAATATATCTAGCATATAAAGAGATGAACAATATAAGCATTCAAGGTATATAAACACAAGTGAGAGAAAGAAATGAGCAAAACAAACACGGGAGAATTATTTTGAGGCTCGAGCACACTTGCTCTACGTCCCCACCTTCAACATTATGATGTTGGAACTTATTTTGATGATAACAAATAAAATTTATAATATTTTTGTTTATTTTTAGATATTTATTAAAATCCTTGATCACACACATAAATAGTCTTATTAGTCGACTTGACCCTTTCTATAGTCAACTAATACAATGTCTAGTCGACTTATCAAAATCCTATAGTCGACAAAGGTCTATCTTGAAAAGATATCAACTTTCTGTTTCTTGACTGTTAGTAGCATTAGTTGACTGATACATGTTATAGTTGACTAACCATTTCTGCTGGTCGACTAATTGTAGCTTCTAGAAACTTGCATATCTGTATCAGTCTTGATGTAGTCGACTTGCCTCTTTGATTAGTCGACTAACGCAGTCAAAAATGCCTATGCTAGTCCACTTAGTCCCTACCCTAGTCGACTTAGAACAGTTTCTGACTGTTAAACAGCTATTGGTTTTTTGGTGTTTATCCAACGTTTTAATATTCAAATTTATCCTGATAACTACCCTAACTAATCATAGATTTCAGCTATAAATAGGGATGTTGTCTTAGGTAAACACACCAATTCATCTGATTAGTTTTTTTGTCCAAACTCTGTTGAAAAAAATTCTATTTTCAGAAAACTAGTTTTCACTTTCTATTCTTCACACAAATTCCAATCCTCTAGTGAAAAATTCTGAGAGTCCACCTATAAGAGTTCTTGCTCACGATCATGTACAAGTCTCAAGGCTTATAGGTTATTTGTAATCACTCAAAGAGAAGTATTGTATAAGGCTATCTTCTTAGTGTTGAGAAGAGTTGTTGTCTTCTTGGTGTATAGAAGAGTTGTACGGATTTGGCAAAGGTTGTTTGTCAAGTAGTGTATAAGGAGTTTTTGGGTGTACAAAATCAAGGATAAGGAAAATCTCAAGCGGTTTGCTTGGGAACTGGATGTAGGTCAAGAGGAACGAACCAGGATAAAATCTCTTATGTCTGCGTTTGCATATTTTTTTGAGATTTATTTCCTTTCTTGCAAGTTATTTTATTTAACACTAATTATCTTTGTTTTGTGTTGTGTTAACATAATTTGTAGATCCTACATATGAAGGATTTTCACTATAATGATCCCGTAGGATCACTCGGTGCCGCAACACCTATAACGAATTCACACTAGAACTCTTGGACTTAAAGTCCCTCACTTGTTCCCGCAAGAAAAACACATGCAAGCACACTTACTTGTCGAGGCCACACCTCTACAACTTCCCAATACAAAGGGGTGGAACACTTGGTGATCTATTTCTCTTGATCACCAAAATACTCTCATAACAAATGATCCTAGAGGATTAATATAGCAATGGAAAGCTCAAATTTGTGAAAGAAAAACAAGATAGATTTGGAGGTGAAAAACTCAAAGAATTGCTTTTAGAAACACAAGAGATTTACTCTTGAAAACTCTCTTTTGGATATGAAAATGAAGATCTAAAAACTTACTTAGAAACTCTGAAAAAGAGCTCTAGAAAACAGCCTAAAAATCTTACCCAAAAATCTGGCCAAAAGTCCAATTTATAGAGGCATCAGAAAACTAGCCGTTGGGGGCTAGATGGCCTGTCGGTCGACCGACAGGTCATATTTATGACCGTTGGGGTTACCGGTCAACCGCCCGATCAATAGTACCCAGGTCTTGACCTGTCGGTCAACCGCTAGGTTGATCGAGGCATGAACCAGAGAGCTGGTCTCTCTGGTCGGTCGACTGCTCGATCGACCTGGGCCAGATCTAGAGGGCAAGCTCTCTGGATCGGTCAACCGCCCGGTCGACCCCCTCAAGCCAGGGCTCTGTGCATGCTTTGTGCACATCAGTCGACCGCTCAGTCGACCGACCTCTAGTTCGGTCGACTGGTCGGTCGACCGCTAGAAGCCCAGATCTGGGTTTTAAGGATTTGAAACTTGGTCTTTCAAGGATTTGAAATTTTATTAATCCCATAAAAATTCACAAAAATAAGTTCATTGAAATACTTTGAAGTACAAATATGCGTGACCAAAATCAAAACGTTATAAACAAATCGAACTATTTTTGAGGCATAGAACTTTAAGCATAAACCAAAAATTGTATTTTTCAAAAACAAATTTAAATTTGAAAAACATTTTTTTTCAAAACTCGTTCAAATACAAAAACAAGATTTTTAAACACTATTAAAACATAGTGTGTATGGATATGATCCAATACACATATAAGATAAATATCTATATTTTTGACAGTAAGCTCAAAAATAAGTTTTGATAAATACAAAACTTACATGATATAGAACATCAAATATGTTTTTCTAAACAATATGAAGCATCAATGTGTATGGATGAAATCCAATACACATATGACTCATGTAAACTTGTTTTGATGAACTCGATTCATGAAACCAATAAATATGTTCTTTGAAACTCAAAACCAAAACGGTATTTTCAACATCTAAAACTATTTCATATGAAAGCACATATAAATTTTGTGTGTGTGTATATGAGCTTGAACAATTCACAACTAATCTATTCTTTATATTTTATCTAAAAATAAAAATTTTAACACTTACAAATACGACTCAAGTCTTGAAAATCTTCTTCTTCATCTTGACTTGGTCCAAAACTTGATCCAAAGAGCTAGACTCCTCTTGAGTACTTGAAGCGATCTTGATGCGCGAGCTCTTGAATCAATATGTATTAGCTCTAAAACTTGACTTCGAATCTTTCATTGAAGCTAAACACCTACTAAGATCTTGATCAAATATCTGAAACAAAATGAGCACAAGATTATTAGTACTATAATTATATGAGTTAATCATCTTCAAAACTAGAGTGATGGACTTTGGGCCAACATCAAATAGCATCGAAATTGCTTTGGCTTTACGAGAGCCACCGATAGCTCATGACAATGGGCTCTGAGTCTCACTCTATGTCATTTCATGCTTAATTCATTTGATGATGTAATGTGGATGAGATTCGAATTAACTCTTATGGGCTATGCACTGATCGCCTCCACTTCAAGGTAAACCGTTGCGAACGATCCAAGGTATGGTAATCAGCCAAAGAGTTAAGTAACCTTTTGTATTATTTATTTTCTTTTAATTTTTTAGTTTGGAATCACTTTCTTCATTTCTTTCTCTTTTAACATAGTTCTTCTTTCAACTAAAGCACTAACTAAAACACTAACACCATCTTTTTCTTTTATCCTTTTCTCTTCTAACTTAACTTTTTTCTTTTTATTTAAAAAACTAAGAAGAAATGTTTTAATCGGTTTTAATAAACTTAGAAAGATTACTAAAACACTTTCATCGCAGTCCCTCCATGCGGATCATGACCCGTATAGCGACGGCTATAGCGATAGTATTGAAGAACCCTAGCTATCTATCTATCAACTCTAAAATCTGTTTTTCTGTTCAGGTTTCGCCTCAATCAAATTTTGAAACCGTTGTCCGGGAAGGACGATAATTTTTTTATTTTACTAATTGGTTAACTTTCTTCTTTGTTTTTGTGTACAAGGGCTGTTTCAGGAAACAAGTAGCTGTAGTGGACATATAGCACATCTGAGCCTCTGCTCTAGAAAGTAGAGCTCAGGGAACCTCTTTCTTGTCGCAAAAACGCGACAAATCCGCGTTTGCGCAGCTGAAGAGGAAGGACTACTAATGTTCTTTTTTGTAGCTGCTTAGATTGGAAAATTTAGATTTTGTAATGTTTAGTTTTCCTGTTTAATCTATTGTGCATACTATTTTAACTCAACAGTAACTTGGTGATTGTTAATTCTAAAATTTTTTTTAGACTTTGCATTCTAGGGCATTTGTTTCATTTTTTTTATATTTCATTACAGTTGAAGAGTGCTGGAGCAAATATACGTGTACATAAAATGTAGTATAGGAACACTTTTGAATTGTTTATAGTGCTTAAGCGTTGCTTTTTACTATATATTAGCACAGTTGCACTAAAACAATTAAGGGCTTAACCTATAAATAAGATAAGATAGAAAGTCATTACCCTTTCTTATCCCAAAATTATCTCCTCACTCACTAACTAGCCTAACTAAAACTGAGTAGACGTTGGCCCTAATGACATCTCAGGCTCATTGACCTCGGGAGAAAACTGTTAGAGTCTGACTCATAGAGTCGGACTTTTTTTTTTCTTCCATTTGATGTTTGGAAGTTTCTCTTTTTGTTGCATCTCTTCCTCATCATTTTGTTGGCTTTTTTGATGGCATAAGCAAGATCATCATCTTCATTTGTACTTTCTTCACTTCAAGACTAATCTTGTATTTCTTTGAGAGCTATACTTTTCTTTTTTTTTAATTTGAGTAGCATCATCTTGCTCTTTTTTCTTTTGAAGATTCATTTTGATCCCCGCATTCTTCAAGATCCCAATTAATTCTTGGAAAGGGAGAGTGTTGATATCTTTGTAGATCTCTATTAGATAAATGATGTTATTGTATTCCATGGGTAGATACCTCAACACCTTATTGTTCATTTCAAACTAAGTAATAATTTTTCCAAGAGATTGGATATTGTTAGCGATGTTTTTGAACATATTAAGAAAGTCATCAATAGACTCATTAGGAAACAATCTAATAGATTTAAAATCTTGTATAAGCATATTTATTTTGCTATTCTTAATTTTATTAGTCCCTTTATGGTGACTTCAAGATAATTTCACATCTCTTTAGCACATGTGATTTTCATAAGTTTATGAAACTTTTTGCAAGATAATTCATTGATAATACAACTAATAGTATTAGAATTTAAATTAGTAAAAGAGAAATCCCTTTCATCCCATTTCAAACTAAGTAATAATTTTTTCAAGAGATTGGAGATTGTTAGCGATGCTTTTGAACCTATTAAGAAATTCATCAATAGACTCATTAGGCAACAATCTAATAGATTCAAAATCTTGTATAAGCATATTTATTTTGCTATTCTTAATTTTATTAGTCCCCTTATAGGTGACTTCAAGATAATTTCACATCCCTTTAGCACATGTGATATTCATAAGTTTATGAATTTTTTGCAAGGTAATCTTTTGCTAATACAACTAATAGTTTTGGAATTTAAATTAGTAAAAGTGAAATCCCTCTCATCCCATTTGGACCGAGTTTTGGAACCTTCTTACTATCAACCTCTATGGTGGGAGAGGTGTAACCATCTTCAATCATGTCTTTGATCTTCTAATCAATAAACTGATTATGAATTCGAGAAACTCTCCTAAATCCACCACCGTGAGGTTCCTCTCTAGGATTTGTAAGTTTACTAAAAAGCTTCTCCTTGAAGTAGGATTACAACCACCAAGACTCTTCCTTAATCTTGGATTTTCAATCCACCAAGATGCTATCCAATCTTGGATTTACAAACCCCTAAAATCTCTCAATCTTGGATTTTCACAGCACCTCTATCTCGAGGCACACAACAATGAGCATGACAATATATTTTGTTTTCTAATACAATATAAGAATTAAAATAAGTACAATGATAGAATATAATAGGAGACTCATGTAATCATATAGTTCTAATTATTATCAATCAATAACTTGGCACAATAAGTCTAAAGCAATAAGACTGAGAATCTAGAATAAATATAGAAGATGAAAATGAGATTCTTCAATAGAGAAATAAATAAAGTGATAGAATTCTCTTTTATTAAATACTTGAGACTTTCTCTGAAAATCAAAACTTGAATGAAGATGATTGGCTCAACCACTTTTATTGGTGAGATCTGAAATTTAAGGTTTGAATGGTAGAAGAGCTTTGTGTTTTCTTAGCTGAAAGTTTCAGGTTATTGTTCTTGTTGTTATAATGAATGAACAAGATTTTATATAAACAACAAGGCAACATCAAAGTGAATCCAATCACTGGAGAAAGAGAGAGACATATTTTTTACCCGTTAAGAACATTTAATGCTGTTGTAGAAAGATATCATAACTGTGCGTAATCTTGGGCATTTAATGTCTCTGCAGTAGTAAAGCATGGAAAGGGTGCGGAGACTTTAGAGAGAGGAAAAGGGATGAAGTTTTCTCCCAAAATTTTTACCCAACGGATTTCTTACACAGCTGTACAAACTAGACAGTTTGGGCTATTAAAAATCGTCAACAACACATGGACAGAGCGGGACAATTTGACATGGATAGACCCAGTTTTTCAGTTGTAGAGTAGGATATGTATAACACTTATGTGAAAAAAAGTTAATGCAAAGAGTGGGTAGTAAACCAAATGAAGTACAGCCTATGTAGTACTATAACCTAGTTACCACAAAACAAAAAATATGTCCAAAGAACAATCAGAACTAGACCAGAATTGTTATAAAATTTTCTCAGTTTAATCTGTACTAGACAGAGCTGGTACAATCAGGCTGAGTCGTAAAATGAGGTGATAAAATGGAGATTCTACCTAAGAAACAGAAATAGAATGATCCTACTATGTGCCAAATATATGTTTGATAATAAAATTACTGTATGATTACATACATATTTTCTATTGATGAAATTTGTAGCTCAATATATCTTTGGCTGCTTCTTGCTCTTTCATACTTGATGTATCTTGTAATAACTTGATCTTGTGAAGCTAGATTGCTTTACTCCTAGTAGCTCTTTATAACTTGAATATAAAATTTGTGGAGCTTCACATAATTCTTTCCATCCTCTATATGTATGTGACATTGTAGCTCAAATTCATCCATCCTTCAAGTAAAGTCTTATCTTGAAATAAGACAACACTACTAATCCAACTTGTTAGTAGCTTAATTTATAAGTTAATTACATCATCAAAATCATAAGAGTTACAAATAAAGTGTTAGGCAATCTAGCAGTGGGGGGAGACAACAGTGTTGGCGGGGATGACGACGAGACTTAGGTGAGATTGGGTGATATGGTTATGTTTGAGATTACTTATATTTACTTGAATTCTGATTTTTGTTTGTTATTCTAAAATATATTGATATGTTGATATGTATATTTCATTATTAATATGCTAATATGTATGTTTCATTATGGTCCTTTTATAAATGTATGGTTGAGATTATAAATGCACGGTTGGAGTTGAGATGGTTGAGATTTATATGCATGATTAGTTGAGATTTTAAATGCGTGTTTGGAATTGAGATTGTTGAGATTTATATAAATAATTGGTTGAGATTATAAATACAGGTTTCATGGTTAGCTGAGATGTAAATGTCTGTAGGCATGTTAGTGAGAGGCAGTTTTTTTTTAAAAAAATCAAGCAAAATGCATTGAAACTAATGTTTTCAACGCAAAAGTGCGCAACAATTGCGTCAAAAACACTTTATGGATGCAATTATTGGACAGTCATTATATTTTTAGAACAAAAATTTTTAAATTCTCCACAATTCTGGAATCAGACCACAAATTGCATCGAAAATGTAAATTTTTGATGCAATTACAGGACATTCAGTGTATTTTTAAATCAAAAATTTTTAGAATTCACTTAATGCTAAAATCATACATATTGCAGCGAATTTTATATTTTGATGCAAATTGTAATTTTAAAAATTATTTTTTAATGTCTTTTTGCATCAAAAAGTCAATATAATATGAAAATATGGCTGTAGACTGTCTAAAAATCACTGAATACAAGTCATCAAATAACAGAGTCCATGTTTCAGACGTGAGGCTAATCAAAGCCACTAGTGCAAACACAAAATGTAGGGCTCGAAATCTACGTCTCAACCCCATTGCAATTCCAAGACGCAGAGCTCAAAGCTCACGTCTCAGTACCACTTCAGTACTCAAACACAGAGCTTGAAGCTCGCATCTCACACGCGAAGCTTGACACAAAGTTTGAAACTCGTGTTTCAACACACCACCGCGGCGCCCAAACACGAAGCTCAAGACCCGTGTCTCAGATGAGAAGCTCGACACAGAGTTTGAACTCGCGTTTCAACACCACTGATTAAGATTTTACCTGCACACAAAATACAAAATTTCAAAACTTTAAAATAGAGATGTGCAAGTTACTCAATTCTACCGCGATAGCAAGTGGCTATGCGGGTCGTGATCCACAAGGAGGGACTAGCGATGGAAGCTTTTTTAGTAAGTTTTCTTTAGGCTACAAAGTATGGTTAAAGTTCTTCTTTAGTTCTTTAAAAGAAAAAAGGAAAATGTGAGTTAAAGTTAAATTAGGAAGAAGATGGTAGATTAAGAAGATGGAAAAATGAAAAATAGATTATATACAAAGAAATTGAAAAGAGTGATAAAGATGGTTGGAGCTTGTGATATTGAAACTAAAGAATAAAAGAAAAAAAGATAACCTAAAAATTACTTACCTCTTCAGTGTTCATTTACCTTGGATTCATTGCGATGACTTACCTTATCTTTGAAGCCAATCAAGCATGGCGTATAGGATCTTCCCTATTCTCGATCTACACTACGAATAAAAGGGCGAGCTAAACTAATAAAGAATGGTTATTCATCACCATAGGCCATCAAGGGCACTTGCAATGGCGAAGCAGTCTCGAGGCTATCGAATTCACTTGGATTACAAACACATCAGAGGAAAGTAAACGAAAATAAGAATAAAGAAGAAAAAGAAACTTTGATTCGATTCTAATAACAATGAAAGAAAAGACTTACTTACACTGGTGTCACCCTCAGTACAAGCTTGATCTCCTTCCTCCATGAAACTCGTTTCTCCTCTCAGTTACATAAAGAAAAGTAAAAATTAAACAAAAAAAACTAAGTTACAAACTAAAGAATTTTTGAAAAGAGAAATCTAAAGAAAAACCCTAAGCTCATGTTTTTGGATCTGCCCTTGAGCTTCTGAGATCTGCCCTTCCTCCATTGCTATGCAGGGGTATTTATAGGAAAAACCAGAGGATAAGAAGCGTATGAAGATAAGAGGAGCAAAATATCTCTGAATTTGAATTCTTCTTTTATTTCCAAACTTGTTTTGACTTATCCATCGAAGTTCAAATCTGTCCTGCAACTTGTTATCATGTTGATCACCAAATATGGCTTATCTTCTGACTGAATTGGAAAGTTTGATCAACATAAGAGGTTTAGTCCATCAAGTCATCTTTCTGGAGCATCTTGAATCATAGGATTTGAATATCTGTAGTAAAAGTTATGATCTGAATACTAAAACGTGTACAGTCTGAATCCGAATTTTTCTCTCCTTTATCTTCATCTTGTGGTGCAAGCAACCTGGTTGAGTAGAACTCCATCCTTTTCCTCTTCTTTTAGCAATTGGGAGTTCTATCTTATCCTCCCTTTTTCTCCCTTAGATTTTAAATAAAGAATTTAAAATCCAAGTTTAGATTAGGTTAGATAATATAGAGACTTCTAATTACGACAATTTTTGCATGGGCTTCCTGGGCTTTTGGGCTTCAGGGCTTCATTCAGGCTTTATTTCTTTATTTTTTAATTACTCAAGGCCTACACACATTAAATAATAAAATATTAGTAATAGTGCATAATTAAAAGAATAAATAGGGAAATATGATAGTGAATGTGGTGATAAATATGCACTTTTTACTACCTATCACACCCCCACACTTATCTTTTTGCTCGTCCTCGAGTAAAAATCAAAAAGAAAGAGAAAAAGAAAAGAAAAATTAATCTATCCTAACTCACTTTTGTAGGAATCACGATTGCACTTAGCACGTGCAACAAGCCGTTAAACCTCTAGGTTACCCTAGAGGACGAGTGTCTCGTGAGGATTTTCAGCGGATTACACCCACAAAATTCATAAAAGGAAAATGTTAGAGATTTAATTATTTATTTATATTATTTTGAAAAAGGAAAGAAATATTTGAAATATAATTAAAGAAACTAAGTAATCTATAAGTTTTACGATTATCATTTTTATTCATTCTTGAACTTAGTCTTTGTACAATAATTTGTTATCAATTTTAGATAAGGATTAAAATTGAATTTTTATATAGTCTCTTTCGTTACCCTAAGTCATATGCATCCTTGTGAATCCTTACTGTTGGCCCAAGGTTACAATCACCCATGATTAGTGTATTTTGATGATTACAAAACATATTAGTTATTTGTACTAATAACATTTGTTGTTTAAGTGTGTTTCAGATTTCTATTCATTCTAGAAGTCTTCTCTCACAAATACAAGGATTTGGACTCAAGTCAACTCCAATTGGGCTCAAGGAACAAGTGTTGAAGATTATATGATGAAGCCTATTGAAGATCTTGAAGTCCTTAGAAACATTGTAAGAAATAGAATGTTAAAGTTTGAGTATATGAAATTTGGCTCTAGGATTTGCACACACACTTGTTTCATATATTTCCTATGTTTTGAAAATGGTTATTTCTAAGTTTTATGCCTTAGTTTATATATATGTACCAAAAGCTTCATATCTTGAAAATCTTGTATAAAACATGTGTATAAACTATTTTCTGCATAATACTTAGCTATATGTATTTTTAAAATATTTCTCAAAATTTTTCTAACTCAAAACCAGCCCAGTTTTCTGTTTCAGGCAACTCCGCCGACCGGCCCGGTCGACCGGCGATGTGTCTGGACATGCACTGTTTGTGCATGTCTGTCGGTCGACCGGACCGGTCGACCGACGGAGAGCAAATTGCTCACAGGTTTTTTCGGTCGACCGGACCGGTCGACCGGAAGAAGGAACTGTGTTTCCTCTTTTGGGACGGTCGACCGGACCGGTCGACCGAGAGCCAACGGCTCTTTGCAGCTGGCCTTGCGGTCGACCGGACCGGTCGACCGCCAAGCCTGCTATAGCCTAACGGCTCTTTCCTCTTTGGGCTATTCTGAAAAACTGTTTTTGTTTTCAGCTTTAACAGATTTTTGGAGAGTTGTTGGGGAACTTTTGCAGGTCAAATTAGGTGTAAAGAAATTGTTTTTAACCTATTTTCTAACCCTATAAATAGAGGAGAAGTCTCTCTTGCATATCACCAAGAAAAATCCTCAAGTTTGTGTTGTTTTCAAAAGAGAAAAGAAAAGAGTTTTAAGCTTTCATTCCAATTCTTTTGAGCTTGTTTTTCAGTTGTGTTTGATTACTAATATCACTCTATAACTGAAGTTTTTCTCACCACACTTCATAGAGCCAAAAATCCAATACTCATTCTATAGTGAAGTTGTAATTGAAGTGAGAGTGTTTGTAAAAGAGTTTGAGAAATAGTGTAGTGATCTTGTTGTGATCACTTTGTTCTTGTAATCCTTTCCTTGTGGAGCAACCTCTTCGGTAGAGGTCCTTTGTACTCGGTGGAGCTCGGTGCTCGGTCTTCGGTAGACCAAATTGTAAAGGCGTCCTCAGTGGATAGTGGAAACCCTTCACGGAGGTGAAGGCGGGAGTAGAGCGGTGGCTCGATCCTCGAAACAAATCACTTTGTTTGCGATTGCCTTTGCGTCCAATTCTTGCTTTACTTTTCAATAGTTCCTTATTGCTTTCTATTGCATACTTGTGATATTGTTTAAATCTCTTGTGCTACTATTTGCTTGCTTGTAATTCTTGCCATATATCATTGTGTTTGCATCATTCTTCATATCATCCATTTCATACTTGTGTGTGCCAATCCCGTACTCATCCAACAAGAGCTTCACATAGCGCCTCAACCCATATCAAGGGGAATCAAGAGGAGTTTAGTCCAGAGCCTCGCAAGAGGAATTCGGCTACACTTGTTGAATTGTACTAAGTTGAGCCTCACTTGTTTTAGGTTCCGCATTTAGAGAGTTAAAATTTTTAAGATTAGCAATCACACCTATTCACCCCCCCTCTAGGTGTTTTTTCAATTGGTATCAGAGCTTGGACTCTAGGATTTGGTTTAACAACCTTAGAGAAGATCCTAATTTGCTAATCATTTCATTCATATTCATATAGTAAAAATGGCCGATGGAATTAAGACCCCTCCTAAGTTTGATGGACTTAACTTTCCCATATGGAAAGTTAAGATGACCGTGTTTTTGCAATCTCTAGGTAGCCGAGTTGCAAAAGCCGTGACTAAGTCCTTTAGTGTACCCCCCGGTGACGAATCCACTTGGTCCGAAATAGAGACTAAGGAATTCGATGCCAATGCCAAAGCTCACTATGCACTTCTACAAGCCCTTAATGATGATGACATTTCTAGGGTTATCCATTGCAAATCCGCATATGAGATTTGGTCACACTTGATAGTCACACATGAGGGGACCTCACAAGTAAAGAAGGCTAAGATTGACCTTCTTCGGTCCCAATATGAAACATTTAGCATGCAAGAAAATGAAACCATAGATGATATGGTTATAAGATTTACCAAGATTACTAATGGACTCTCTTCTTTATGTGAAGATATCAACAATGATCAAAGAGTAAGGAAGATCATCCGTGCACTTCCTCCTTCATGGGAAGTTAAAGCAACAACCTTGAAGGAACTCAACGACAATGAAGAGATGGAGCTTATAGGTCTCATTGGGAACCTCAAAACCCATGAGATGGAAAGGAAAGCTAGGGAGGATATGGCTCCTTCCAAAAGAAGACTATCGCCTTCAAGAGTCAAGCTACACACTCCGATGAAGGCGATGAAGAAGAAGATGATGAGGAGCTCTCACTCCTTGTAAAGAACGTCCGGAGGATGTACAACAAGGCGAAGTACCAAGGTAGAAGAAGATGGCAAGGAGGCAAAGAAGAAAGGAAAATCACTTGTTTCAATTGCCAAAAACCCGGACACATTGTTGCGGAGTGTCCGGACAAAGCTAAGCCCTCCACATCAAAGAAGCCCTACAAGAAGAAGGCTATGAAGGCAACTTGGGATTCGGAGACCGAATCCGAGGAAGAATAGACACCGCCAACATGTGCTTCATGGCTAATGAAGGCACAAGCAAGGTAACCTCTTCCCCTTCTCATGATAATGAACTTTCTATGGATGAGTTAGAAGAGGCTTTTGTTGAGTTGTCACAAAACTATGATTTCTTAAAGAAAAGGTATCTTAAAATGAAAAAGGATAATGAATCTTTAAGTCATCAAGTTTTTACTCTTACAAAAGAAAAGGATGATTTGGTTTCCACCTTGCCACTACTAAAAATGATTTTGAAAAATATAAAGATTTCTTGCAAAGGTAAGGCCCCACTAATTGATTCTAATGAAGTTTCTATGCTTAAGGAAAGATTAGACTCATTAAGTGTTGTTTTGAAAGATTGTGAGTTTAACAAGAAGAAAATTGAGGCTATGTTTCCTAAGAAACAAGCCCCAAAGAAAAATGCTCATGCTCATGTTCATGTTCATGCTACACAACCTAAACAACATGGCAAAACCCCAAAACATGCTCACACTACACATACACATCATGCATTCATGTATGGTAGAGTGTTCTCATGTTCACATTGTGGACGAAAAGGGCACTTAGCCAATTTTTGCTATGATAGATTAAACGTTTCACGTCATAATGTTTGGGTTCGAGGCACTAACTTTGAGGCACTAACTCATTGGGAACCTCAAAACCCATGAGATGGAAAGGAAAGCTAGGGAGGATATGGCTCCTTCCAAAAAGAAGACTATCGCCTTCAAGAGTCAAGCTACACACTCCGATGAAGACGATGAAGAAGAAGATGATGAGGAGCTCTCACTCCTTGTAAAGAACGTCCAGAGGATGTACAACAAGGCGAAGTACCAAGGTAGAAGAAGATGGCAAGGAGGCAAAGAAGAAAGGAAAATCACTTGTTTCAATTGCCAAAAACCCGGACACATTGTTGCGGAGTGTCCGGACAAAGCTAAGCCCTCCACATCAAAGAAGCCCTACAAGAAGAAGGCTATGAAGGCAACTTGGGATTCGGAGACCGAATCCGAGGAAGAAATAGACACCGCCAACATGTGCTTCATGGCTAATGAAGGCACAAGCAAGGTAACCTCTTCCCCTTCTCATGATAATGAACTTTCTATGGATGAGTTAGAAGAGGCTTTTGTTGAGTTGTCACAAAACTATGATTTCTTAAAGAAAGGTATCTTAAAATGAAAAAGGATAATGAATCTTTAAGTCATCAAGTTTTTACTCTTACAAAAGAAAAGGATGATTTGGTTTCCACCTTGGCCACTACTAAAAATGATTTTGAAAAATATAAGATTTCTTGCAAAGGTAAGGCCCCACTAATTGATTCTAATGAAGTTTCTATGCTTAAGGAAAGATTAGACTCATTAAGTGTTGTTTTGAAAGATTGTGAGTTTAACAAGAAGAAAATTGAGGCTATGTTTCCTAAGAAACAAGCCCCAAAGAAAAATGCTCATGCTCATGTTTATGTTCATGCTACACAACCTAAACAACATGGCAAAACCCAAAACATGCTCACACTACACATACACATCATGCATTCATGTATGGTAGAGTGTTCTCATGTTCACATTGTGGACGGAAAGGGCACTTAGCCAATTTTTGCTATGATAGATTAAACGTTTCACGTCATAATGTTTGGGTTCGAGGCACTAACTTTAAAGGACCCAAGAAAGTTTGGGTACCAAAATCAACAATTATGTTAAATGATGTAGGTACTTTCCAAATCCCAACGACGTAGAGGATTGTGGTATCTTGATAGCGGTTGCTCAAGGCACATGACTTGGGACATCAACAACTTTGCAACCCTATCAAGATATCATGAAGGTGGCACCGTCACCTTCGGAGATGACGCCAAGGGTAAAATCATCGGTATTGGTAATGTAAAACTTGGCACCTCTCCTTTAATTGAAAATGTAGTTTTAGTTGATGGCCTCAAGCATAATCTCTTGAGTGTTAGTCAACTTTGTGATAAAGGTTTTGATGTTGTTTTTGATAATGTTGCTTGTAAAGTAATTGATAGAACTTCTAATGTTTGTGTATTTTCCGGTTTTCGTGAAAGTAATGTTTATATGATTGATATGTTAAATATGTCTTGTAATATTACTTGTTTGAAAGCCCTCGATGATGACTCTTGGTTGTGGCGTAGGAGATTAGGCCATATTTCTTTTGATCACATTTCTAGGTTAAACACAAAGGAAATGGTGAAAGGTATTCCTTGTTTGAATTTTGAAAAGGACCGAGTTTGTGACGCATGTCAATTTGGGAAACAAACTAAGTCTTCTTTCAAGTCAATTAAGGATATCATGACATCACGTCCCTTGGAGCTAATCCATATGGATCTTTTTGGCCCTACACAAAAAAAGTCTAAGTGGAAATAGATTTGCTTATGTTTTGGTTGATGATTTTTCAAGATTTACTTGGGTTTTCTTTCTTGAACATAAAAGCCAAGCATTCTCTTATTTTCAAACTTTTAAGAAAAGAGTTGAAAAGAAAAAGATGTTTCAATTTTGAGAATAAGAAGTGATAGAGGAGGTGAATTCATTAACCAACCCTTTACCACTTTTTGTGATGAACATGGAATAAAGTATGAACTTTCTTGTCCTAGAACACCACAACAAAATGGAGTAGTTGAACGGAAAAATAGAACATTACAAGAGATGGCTAGGACAATGCTAAGTGAATATGGTCTACCACATTATTTGTGGGCCGAGGCCGTTAATACATCATGCTATATATCAAATCGTGTTTTCTTGTGTAAAAATACTACTAAAACTTCTTTTGAAATATATTTTTCTAGAAAACCAAATGTTTCTTATTTCAAAGTTTTTGGATGCAAATGTTTTGTTTTAAATACAAAAGATAATTTAGGAAAGTTTGATGCTAGATCTTATGAGGCTATTTTTGTAGGTTACTCAAACACTAGTAAGGCTTATAGAGTTTTCATTAGATCATCATTGACTATTGAAGAGTCTATTCATGTTAAGTTTGAGGAATCTAACAAGTTTGTTAAGAATGTTGTAGAAATAGATGCATTGGATGAAGGTTTGGAGAAAGTGACCTTGGAGGATGCTTCTACTATGGGAGACAAACCAAAGGATGATGAAGGAAGCGAAGCTAAGGTGGAAGAGGCACAAGGAAATGAAAATCAAACACATGAGGTGGAGCCTACTCAACCACTACCAAAGGATTGGAGATACAATCCACATCATCCCAAGGACCTCGTCATAGGTGAAGTATCAAAAGGGGTAACTACTCGCTCTAGACTTCATGACTATTGTGGTAACTATGCATTCATTTCTCATATTGAACCCAAAAATGTCCTCGAAGCCGAGGCCGATTCATATTGGTTACTAACCATGCAAGAGGAGCTCAATCAATTTGAGCGCAACCAAGTTTGGCACCTTGTTCCTAGGCCCCACGATAGACCAACAATTGGTACTAAGTGGATCTTTAAGAACAAGTTGGATGAATCGGGTAATGTAGTTAGAAACAAGGCTAGGTTAGTTGCCCAAGGTTACACTCAAATCGAAGGGATCGATTTTGAAGAAACCTTTGCACCCGTAGCACGGCTTGAAGCCATACGGATGACACTAGCATTTGCCTCATATAAAGATTTCAAATTATTTCAAATGGATGTTAAAAGTGCTTTTCTAAATGGATTTATTGAAGAGGAGGTGTATGTTGAACAACCCCCCGGTTTGTTGATCCTACACATCCGGATTTTGTTTTTAAATTAGATAAAGCTTTTTATGGTTTAAAACAAGCCCCTAGGACTTGGTATGAAAGACTTTCTTCATTTTTGATTTCAAATGGTTTTAAGAAAGGTAAAATTGACACAACTTTGTTTACAAAACATGTAGAAAATGACATTCTTATTGTGCAAATTTATGTAGATGATATTATTTTTGGTTCTACTAATGAATCTCTTTGCCAAGCTTTTGAGTCATGCATGAAGGATGAATTCGAAATGTCTATGATGGGGGAACTCAACTATTTCCTTGGACTCCAAATCAAGCAAAGAAGGATGGGATCTTCATCAATCAAGCCAAGTACACAAAGGAACTAATCAAAAGGTTTGGGCTTGAAGAATCTAAAGTAAGCAAAACTCCCATGGCAACAACTACAGAGCTTGACAAGGATGAACAAGGTAAAAGTGTAGACATTAAACTTTATAGAAGCATGATAGGTAGTTTATTGTATTTGACGGCTAGTAGGCCGGATATTATGTTTTCCGTTTGTCTTTGTGCACGTTTTCAATCTTGTCCTAAAGAGTCTCACATAATTGCGGTTATACGCATAATTAGATACCTTAAGGGCACTATTGAAATGGGTTTGTGGTATCCGAAAACCGGCCAATTTTCAATGACTAGTTTTTCGGATGCCGACTATGCGGGTTGTAGGGTAGATAGGAAGAGCACAAGTGGAACATGTCAATTCTTAGGTAATTGTCTTGTATCTTGGTCTTCCAAAAAGCAAAATTCGGTAGCCCTATCAACCGCCGAGGCGGAGTATGTTGCAGTCGGAGCTTGTTGTGCACAAGTTCTTTGGGTGAAACATACTCTCCTCGACTATGATTTACACTTTGATCATGTTAAAATATTTTGTGATAATACTAGTACTATTCACATGACAAAGAATGCAAATCAACATAGTAAAACCAAACACATTGACATTAGGTATCACTTTCTTAGAGATCACTATGAGAAAGGTGATATTGTTATTGAATATGTTTCTACCGATTTTCAACTTGCCGATATTTTTACTAAACCATTAGACTATGCTAGATTTTCATTTATTTGCGGTGAGTTGAATGTTTGCATTATGGACTCTTAAAATAATATTTTCAACTTGTTTTGTTTTAACCCTTTTTGATGTATGACAAAAAGGGGGAGAATAAGTTTAAGAGTTTGATATTTTGAATTTGAATAAGTTTAAGAGTTTGATATTTTGAATTTGTTTGAGTTTGTTAAGTTTTGTTATTTAAGTTTTTGACATAATGCTTTATGTATTGTGCTTCCATAGTCAAATTTTTATACATAGCATTATTTGAGGGGAGTTTTCCAAACTCCTCTTCCATGTTTATTTAAATAACCTATATGTTTTGTCATCATCAAAAAGGGGGAGATTGTTGGCCCAAGGTTACAATCACCCATGATTAGTGTATTTTGATGATTACAAAACATATTAGTTATTTGTACTAATAACATTTGTTGTTTAAGTGTGTTTCAGATTTCTATTCATTCTAGAAGTCTTCTCTCACAAATACAAGGATTTGGACTCAAGTCAACTCCAATTGGGCTCAAGGAACAAGTGTTGAAGATTATATGAAGAAGCCTATTGAAGATCTTGAAGTCCTTAGAAACATTGTAAGAAATAGAATGTTAAAGTTTGAGTATATGAAATTTGGCTCTAGGATTTGCACACACACTTGTTTCATATATTTCCTATGTTTTGAAAATGGTTATTTCTAAGTTTTATGCCTTAGTTTATATATACATGTACCAAAAGCTTTATATCTTGAAAATCTTGTATAAAACATGTGTATAAACTATTTTCTGCATAATACTTAGCTAAATGTATTTTTAAAATATTTCTCAAAATTTTTCTAACTCAAAACCAGCCCAGTTTTTCTGTTTCAGGCAACTCCGGCCGACCGGCCCGGTCGACCGGCGATGTGTCTGGACATGCACTGTTTGTGCATGTCTGTCGGTCGACCGGACTGGTCGACCGACGGAGAGCAAATTGCTCACAGGTTTTTTCGGTCGACCGGACCGGTCGACCGGAAGAAGAAAATTGTGTTTCCTCTTTTGGGACGGTCGACCGGACCGGTCGACCGAGAGCCAACGGCTCTTTGCAGCTGGCCTTGCGGTCGACCGGACCGGTCGACCGCCAAGCCTGCTATAGCCTAACGGCTCCTTCCTCTTTGGGCTATTCTGAAAAACTATTTTTGTTTTCAGCTTTACATATTTTTGGAGAGTTGTTGGGGAACTTTTGCAGGTCAAATTAGGTGTAAAGAAATTGTTTTTAACCTATTTTCTAACCCTATAAATAGAGGAGAAGTCTCTCTTGCATATCACCAAGAAAAATCCTCAAGTTTGTGTTGTTTTCAAAAGAGAAAAGAAAAGAGTTTAAAGCTTTCATTCCAATTCTTTTTGAGCTTGTTTTTCAGTTGTGTTTGATTACTAATATCACTCTACAACTGAAGTTTTTCTCACCACACTTCATAGAGCCAAAAATCCAATACTCATTCTATAGTGAAGTTGTAATTGAAGTGAGAGTGTTTGTAAAAGAGTTTGAGAAATAGTGTAGTGATCTTGTTGTGATCACTTTGTTCTTGTAATCCTTTCCTTGTGGAGCAACCTCTTCGGTAGAGGTCCTTTGTACTCGGTGGAGCTCGGTGCTCGGTCTTCGGTAGACCAAATTGTAAAGGCGTCCTCGGTGGATAGTGGAAACCCTTCACGGAGGTGAAGGCGGGGAGTAGAGCGGTGGCTCGAACCTCGAAACAAATCACTTTGTTTGCGATTGCCTTTGCGTCCAATTCTTGCTTTACTTTTCAATAGTTCCTTATTGCTTTCTATTGCATACTTGTGATATTGTTTAAATCTCTTGTGCTACTATTTGCTTGCTTGTAATTCTTGCCATATATCATTGTGTTTGCATCATTCTTCATATCATCCATTTCATACTTGTGTGTGCCAATCCCGTACTCATCCAACAAGAGCTTCACATAGCGCCTCAACCCATATCAAGGGGAATCAAGAGGAGTTTAGTCCAGAGCCTCGCAAGAGGAATTCGGCTACACTTGTTGAATTGTACTAAGTTGAGCCTCACTTGTTTTAGGTTCCGCATTTAGAGAGTTAAAATTTTTAAGATTAGCAATCACACCTATTTACCCCCCCTCTAGGTGTTTTTCACTTACTAGGAATTCTTTAACTTGAACTCTCATGCCTTATTATTATTATTTTCTCTTCTTCTTTTTTTTAATATGTATAACTCATCTAATTTTCTTTTGTGTAAGTATTAAGGCTTCTTGAGGGCCTCATACCTAACTAATTGACTATTAGATGTGTTAGTACATATATAAATAATATTTCCTGATTTTCTTAGGCTTTCTAATCCACTCATGTAGCGAACCTAAAGTCGGTGACTCCCAAACCGGTCGCCTTTAGGGCACCGGGTGAGAAAACACCCCACGGACTTAAGGACTCGAGTGAACTAGGCCACAAAACTAAGGACTTTATTTATAAAATCACCTTTAGCCGTGAATACTTGTACTTCTTGAGGCACATGTATCCAAATTAATTAGTGAATTTTTTTTTTTTTTTATTTTTATTTATTATTATATATATTTTTATAAGGCACAAGAGTCTTTGTCTTAGAATCCTAGATGTGAACGTGTATTAGGTATGCACATTTCATTAAGGTAAAAATTAAGACTAATTACTTATTCAATTTTTCCTCCTATATCTAAAAAAAATCCAACAATTTATTTTATTTTGACCAAGTTTTTGGAAATCCTAATCATGATTTCCTAATTCTTAAGACTAACTTAGATTTCTTTCAAAAGATAAGTCAAAATATTGTTCTCTTTTTCAAAAAAAAAAATATTTTAATTTTTTAATTTTTTTAATTTTCTTTTTGTTTTTTTTTTATTTAGTATCTAACTATGTTAGTATGTTAGTAAATCCTCCCCCACACCTATCCATGCATTATCCTGAATGTATGAATGATTGCATGTATGCATGAAAAAGAAGAAAGGAAAGGAAAATATTACCTTAAGGTGGTGGTTCCGGTGGTGGTCTGATTGCTCCACGAAATGCGGCCCAATCGAATTTTTGTGAAATTTGGAGGAACCCACCAGAAATCTCTCTTGTATAATCCACTAAAATGATGTATGTATGAACATTTTTTATTAAAAAATTCACCCCATCTAATTTCCAAATAATTATTTTCAGAGTCAATTTTGTCAACCGCCTTGTCCCAAAATGGAGTGTCAAAAGATAGAATGATTGACTTGGACTGAGGAAGTACGAGAACTAATACCGACTCAGCAAAGTAACTTAAGTCAAGTAAAGGTTCAGAAGTCGAGCTTGGTTCAAGAAGTGGGTCCAAATCAAGAAGTTGAAACTCAAGTCCACATTCATTTCTTATAATGGAATGTGACTTAATACTGGTGATTCAAGTTCAAGAATGACAGGTGTGGGAATCAAAACTGACTCTAAAATATTACTCAAATCGGGTAGCAAAACAGGAGTCAATATTGATTCGGGAATTTGAACTGGATCAAAAATTTGAGAATCTAGGTCACATATCTCATTGAGTTCAATATCATAAAAATGAGAACTGGCCAATTGTCAATGGGACTTTCAAAAGTATGAAATTGGTCAAGTTCAGTATGATGATCATCAAAGATGGGTGATTCAATTTCATTATGAATTGGCACAGGATCCAATGTTGACTCGAGAAAATTGAAATCAGGTAAAGACACCGGAGTCATTATTGAATCAGGAAGTAAAATGAATAACCAAGTTGAGGGTCAGGATCATAGTCATTCTCAAGTTCTATTTCAGGAAATGAATAACTTGCCAAACTATCAATGTCATTTTCAAAATTGGAGTTTGGGCAAGTTCAAATGATTGTACTAAAATAGAATCTTGTTTTCCAAAGCAACATGACTCTTTGGCTCTAACAGAATGGTTAGTGACATCAGAAATGGCCAAACGGTGAGAACGTAAAGTTTGAACCATCATATCTATGTCATGATCACGAGCGATTCTAGCCTGAGTCATGGCTTCAAGCATCTTTTCATAGTCTATTGGTTCATCGTTTTGTTGTGATTGGACTTGAAAAGATGAAGTGTTGTTGTGACAATCGTAGTAAAATTGTGAGTCTGTCAGATTTTGTGATTGTTGCTTGGACTCACGCATCATCATGTCCAAGATTGATGGTTTTCTATTTGTGATTGTTGCTCGGACTCATGCATACTCATTTCCATCATTTCCAAGATTGATGGTTTTCTATTTTGAACTGGTGGAACTGAGTATGAATCTTGGAAATATTGTGGACAAGGTGGATAAGGAGGACAAGTTGGTTGAAAATTGGACTCGGGGGAGGCGAATCCATGGACTCTGTGAAGAGTTAAAATTGTTGTGAAAATTATGGTCATAAGATGGGGAGCATGGGTTATATTCATTCGGATAAGACCACTCCGGCACACTAGGTTGGTTAAGGTTATGATATGCCGGGTTGTTAATATCCGAAAAAGAGGTTGGTGTGTAATATGAATTACCATTAAAATTAGAATAATTGTTGTTATAAGCCATATCACACAATAAAAACACAAACAAAAAAAACAAACAAATAAGCAAACAAAAAAGAAAAAAAATTCTGACCTAAGTTAGGGTAGGCCTATGACCTAGACGACTCCTAACTGGTTAGATTGTCCACGGGAGGTATAATGCAGACTTTGACCACAAGCTAATCAGCCAGGTCAGGGCAAGATTGGTGGGAGGTTATCCGTCAAAGACGTACCTTAATTAAGTAACCACCAATCTTCGGGCTTTCGGCCTTAATCCCCTTCCTAGACACTGATTTGGCAGGAGTCAAATTCCAACACCTTTCCCCCTTAGGATAATCTCCTAATTGAGTCCGAGATGTCCCTAGGGCCAACGTCTACTCATTTTTAGTTAGGCTTGGTTAGTGAGTGAGGAGATTATTTGTGGGCTAAGGGAGGGTAATGACTTCCCCACCTTATCTTATTTATAGGACAAGCCCTTAAGTCAATTTAGTGCAGTGTACAAGTATATAGAAAAAAGTAACATTCAAGCAATATTTCATACATGAATGAACCTTATACTAAATGCTATGCACACATACCTTGGCTCCAGCACTATTCAACAGTAAATAAAAAATGAAATGAAATAGACACGCGCCTAAATGCAAAGTCTAAATCATTTTTAGCATTTACGATCAACTTTTTACTGTTGTGTTATAAATATAGATACGGTGAATCAAACAAGGAGATAAATGCTACAGAAATTCAGATTTTCAATTCAGCCAACCTGCAAAAATACAGGTTAGTAGTTCACTCAGTTTTGCCACTGGAATGTAGCAAATCTGAGGCTTCTGGGCTCTGCTTTCTTGAGCAGAGTCCAGGGCCACTTATATGTCCACTGCAACAGATATTCCTTGTTGTTAAATCTGTACAAAAAAAACAAGAAGAAAGTTAACCAAAAATGTAAACTTTTAAAGAGATTAACTTACCGTCCCTCCCCGGCAACGGCGCCAAAATTTGATTGAGATTTTACCTGCACACAAAATACAGAATTTTAAAACTTTAAAATAGAGATGTGCAAGTTACTCAATTCTACCGCGATAGCAAGTGGCTATGCGGGTAGTGATCCACAAGGAGGGACTAGCGATTGAAGCTTTTTTAGTAAGTTTTTTTTAGGCTATAAAGTATGGTTAAAGTTCTTCTTTAGTTCTTTAAAAGAAAAAAGAAAAATGTGAGTTAAAGTTAAATTAGGAAGAAGATGGTAGATTAAGAAGATGGAAAAATGAAAAATAGATTATATACAAAGAAATTGAAAAGAGTGATAAAGATGGTTGGAGCTTGTGATATTGAAACTAAAGAATAAAAGAAAAGAAAGATAACCTAAAAATTACTTACCTCTTCAGTGCTCATATACCTTGGATTCATTGTGATGACTTACCTTGTCTTTGAAGCCAATCAAGCATGGCGTATAGGATCTTCCCCATTCTCGATCTACACTACGAATAAAAGGGCGAGCTAAACTAACAAAGAATGGTTATTCATCACCATAGGCCATCAAGGGCACTTGCAATGGCGAAGCAGTCTCGAGGCTATCGAATTCACTTGGATTACAAACACATCAGAGGAAAGTAAATGAAAACAAGAATAAAGAAGAAAAAGAAACTTTGATTCGATTCTAATAACAATGAAAGAAAAGACTTACTTACACCGGTGTCACCCTAAGTACAAGCTTGATCTCCTTCCTCCATGAAACTCGTTTCTCCTCTCAGTTACATAAGGAAAAGTAAAAATTACATAAAAAAAAAAAACTAAGTTACAAACTAAAGAATTTTTGAAAAGAGAAATCTCAAGAAAAACCCTAAGCTCCCGTTTTTGGATCTACCCTTGAGCTTCTGAGATCTGCCCTTCCTCTGTTGCTGTGCAGGGATATTTATAGGAGAAAACCAGAGGATAAGAAGCGTATGAAGATAAGAGGAGCAAAATATCTCTGAATTTGAATTCTCTTTTATCTCCAAACTTGTTTTGACTTATCCATAGAAGTTCAAATCTGTCCTGCAACTTGTTATCATGTTGATCACCAAATATGGCTTATCTTCTGACTGAATTGGAAAGTTTGATCAACATAAGAGGTTTAGTCCATCAAGTCATCTTTCTGGAGCATCTTGAATCATAGGATTTGAATATCTGTAGCAAAAGTTATGATCTGAATACTAAAACGTGTACAGTCTGAATCCGAATTTTTCTCTCCTTTATCTTCATCTTGTGGTGCAAGCAACCTGGTTGAGTAGAACTCCATCCTTTTCCTCTTCTTTTAGCAATTAGCAGTTCTATCTTATCCTCCCTTTTCTCCCTTAGATTTTAAATAAAGAATTTAAAATCCAAGTTTAGATTAGGTTAGATAATATAGAGACTTCTAAATTACTACAATTTTTGCATGGGCTTCATGGGCTTTTGAGCTTTTGAGCTTTTAGGCTTCAGGGCTTCATTCAGGCTTTATTTCTTTATTTTTTAATTACTCAAGGCTACACACATTAAATAATAAAACATTAGTAATAGTGCATAATTAAAAGAATAAATAGGGAAATATGATAGTGAATGTGGTGATAAATATGCACTTTTTACTACCTATAAACCACCGCGGCACCCAAACGTGGAGCTCAAGACTCGTATCCAGCATTACCTCAATGGCTAAATGCTGAGCTCAAGCCCGCGTTCCAACTGGAGAGGAGCCTTGCGTCCCAGTTATAACTACCCCCATTACTAGATCAAGTACTGCCCACGCAATGAGGGGAGTTAACCCCCATTATGGAGGGTTTTTAGGAGATAATTTTACCCCTGAAATCCCTATAAATAGCTAAAGCTGCTATTGAATAGGGGTAGGAATTTTTAACTGAGAAATATTTATAAAGAGTTAAACTCTTTTACCAACTTGCTGAGTTTAAATTTTTGCCTAAGTCTCTTTGAGATTTCATTGGATAGGAGCTGTGCTACCATTTGTGATCCAAAGAGAAGACTTCCAGAAGAGCTTGGCGTTCACCCGGTCAACAAAAAATAAGAATCACTTTCCACCACTACGCAAAGAACCCAGCCTTAAATAAAGAGAAGATCTGAGCTTGAGTGTCTTCTCTCTCTTGTAGTTGGAGATTTGAGTGGTTGTAATATTTCATTGATTCAAGAAAAATTTACAATACACTTTAAACATTCCTCCCCGTACAAGAGATGGCGACTCCGCTGGGGACTACTTTCTCTACTGTGAGAAAGTTGTGGCGCAAGGTGACGTGATGTTCATGAAAAAAATAGTTGAGTCACTTGTTGTGAAATTCGACCAGATAAAATATGAAGAGTTCCTCTCTTCTGGCTCCAAGAGCTATAGGGTGGCATGGCAGTACAGTAGGATCTTCTCAAAAATCTTCTCTCAAGTCCCTTGGAAGACATCCCAAAAGATGGCCTGCGCAAATAGTGCCATTTCTGGCCGCAATGTCTCCCACGAGACCTGCGAGGCCAACGTCGCTGAAAGCTAATCTTGCCACACCCTTTCTCTTTCTCAGCTTCAGGTTACCGAGGGTCCCCAACAATCCGTGAATCGTAACCAGAATGTTGAATGTCGACAAAGGCATCGCGCACATCGATAACAGATGAAAGAAGCTGGAAAAGCCATCTGTCCAGTAGATACAGGACGCGAGGTTCAATCTCACGTCTCTTCTGAACAACATCAAATGCGTGAGCTCTGCGTCTGGATACCAAAGCGTAGAGCTTATGAGGCTCGCGTTTTTGAGGCCCTAACTCGCAGACGCGATGTTCAGCAACACGAGGTCCGCGTCTCTTCTTAGAGATACAAGACCCGCGTCTCTATGTCAAAACGCGAGGCTCACAAAGTTCGCGTATCTAAAATGTCGCCAGGAAAACGCGATAATCAACAGCATGAGGTCCGCCTCTCTTCTCAGCAGAGGTGCGAGACCAGCATCTCAAAGCCAATATGCAAGAGTCGCGTCTGTTCTACAGAACGTGAACTCCGTATTTCTCAACCTTGCGTTATCGAAACTTGCAAAGTTAACATTCGCTCTCCAACAGCTAGGGTCAGAAGGGAGCTGAAAAATCCTCATCCTTAGAGACTCGAGGAGGACTTCTCCAGATCATAGATGTCATTCCTTGAGGTGTGTCATAAAGATGAGTTTCCCCTTCTAATCACGGATTTCATGATCAACAACACGTGTGGATTCGAACGGATGTCCTTCATGGATGGATTATCTGGATACAATCAAATTAATATGTACCCTGATGATGAGAAGCATACATCCTTTAGGACACCACTAGGGGTGTACTGCTATACTGTGATGCCCTTTAGATTGAAGAATGCCGGGGCAACATGCCAGAGAGCTATGAATGCAATTTTCCACGAGCATATACGCAAAACAGTGAAAAACTACGTAGCGATATTGCAGTAAAAAGCCGTGTCAAAGGCGATCACATAGCAGATCTGAAGGCAGTATTAGCTATCATACGGGGCATCAATTGAAGATGAATCCCATCAAATCCTTCCTAGGGGTAGCCAGGCAAATTTCTAAGGTTTGCCGTAACATCCAAAGGAAACCACCTCGACCTAGAGAAAGTCCGCGTTGTCTAGGAAATGCAACCTCCAAAGAATCTTAGAGAGCTTAGAGGATTGCAAGGGTGACTGGCCTATATCTGGAGATTTATCTTAAATCTCTCAGGACAGTGCCAACCTTTTACCAAATTGATGAAGAAGGGTGTTCCATTCATTTGGGATGATGGTTGCCAACAAGCGTTCGAGAAAATCAAGTGAGATCTCACGCATCCACCTGTCCTTACAGCTTCGGTGCCGGAAAAACCTTCCGTGATATATATTTGAGCTATGGATTATTCTCTAAGAGCTTTATTAGCCCAGAATAATGATCAGGGACATGTGCAGGTAATCTATTATCTGAGTAGAACTATCATTGGAGCTGAACATTGATACAACCTGGTCGAAAAAGAATGATTAGCGTTGGTATTCGTCATCCAGAAGACGCGACACTACTTGGTGGGCCAAATCATACACGTCATATCATTCTTTAAGATTGCTTATGACGAAGCCATCATCATTGAATGGTCGTTGGTAAATGGACCATGTTGCTCTCGCAATATGAGATGCAATTCCTACTATAAAAAGTTGTGATGGGATAGGAAGTGGCAGACTTTTTGGCTGAGCACCCAGATCTAAGGGCGACCAAATTTTATGAAGATCTCCTAGACGAGGTCGCTGAAGTTTGCTTGACCCAGACGTCTTTCGAAGGACAAGTGTGGCAACTCTTCTTCGACGACGCATCAAACACAGGTCCTCGAGGAAAGTCATAGCAAGAGTGAGGGTAGTACTTGTCTCCCCATAGAACTACATAATCCCTCGTGCATTCTCATTAACTGAGCCATGTTCCAATAATGTAGTGAAATACAATGCTCTCTTGATCGGGATGCAAATCGTCGACGAGATTGGCGTTAAAAATCTCGAAGCATACGGTGATTCAAAACTCATCGTTAACCAGGTTTGTGGGGAGTATGAAGTCAGACATGAAGATTTAGTACCCTATCACAACGCAACTATCCACATGGAAGATAGGTTCAAAAACTTCTACATCGACCATGTACCTCGCTAGCAAAATACACATGCAGATGCACTGACATCTTTCGCTGCTTCCTTGGCTCTTCCAGTTGGAGCGGCAGAGAAAGTACTCCTCTACAGCCACGACTTATACTGTCCAAAATGCGCCCTCAAAAATGATTAGATTCTAGAAGGGAACCTTCAAGTCAAATAAACTCTAGAGACTTCGGTAGGCCCAAAGCTTAGGGATTGTCGATTCTCGTATATCGACTACACATTGTATGATATTTTACCTGATGACTGCAGAGTGAGAGAGGGATGGTGAGAGAGAGGACTGGAGGGAGAGAGAGTCAGCTAGAGAGAGAACAGGGGAGAGAGATGAGTGAGAGATAGGATAGAGAGAGGAGAGAGAGAAGAGAGAAAAGAGAGAGGGGCGGAGAGAGAGAAGAGAGAGAAAAGAGAGAGTGGACTGTCGCCCCCTCCTCTGCCCGCGCACAGGGGGCCAGGGGGCCCCCTGGCCGCGCATGGCCGCCGGCGGTCCACCGGCGGTACCCAGCCCAGGGGTGGCACCGGCCACCCCAAAAAAGGGGAGAAAGGAGGGGCTTTTGGGTTTGGTGTTAGAGAAAAATGGTGAAGGAGGTGGAGATGATGATTTTGGTGGTGATTTTGGTGGTGATTTTGGGTGGTGGTGGAGAAATTAAAGGAGATGGGAGGAGGAAGAGTAGGGTGTTGTGAGGTTGGAGTTAGAGTGGATAAGATGGTGGTGGTTAATTTGAAGAAGAAGAAGGTGGAGATGGTGGTGGTTTTGAGGAGGAAGGAGATGGAGGTGGTAGCTGATGCTGTTGTTGGTGTTGGTGATAGGGAGAGGTGGCCGGAGTTAGGATGGGGTTCCTCGCTGGCGACGGTGGCTGGAGCGCCCGAGGGGGGCTGCTTTGGGCGTCGGCCAAAAGTAAAGAAGAAGAAGAAGAGAAGGGAGAAAAAGAGAAATAAGAAAGAAAGATAAAGAAAAAGAAAAGAAAAAGAAAAAGAAAAAGAAAAAGAGAGAATGATGGATGGAGGTGATTGATGGGAGAGGGGAATTAATGAAGGGGGAGTAGGCGATTGGTGGAGTCGGTGGGAAAAGGAAAAGAAAAGAAAATAAAAGAAAGAAAGAAAGAAAGGAAAGGAAAGATTCCAAAAATATTATATTATAATAAAGTCGGGAAATATCTACTGTTTCAGAAAATTCCCAAAAATACCCAGAGGTAGAAAATCTCATCCTGAGAAATAATGCAAAATCAATTTTCAAAATAAAATCCCATTTTCAGATTAAAATCCTGGAGTCAACCGTCGATATTGGTCTACACCGGTTCGGCCGGATTTTGATAAATTCTTAAAAATCTCAGAAAATGCATTAAAAAAATATGATTCTAAGAAGAAATGTGAAAGTGGAATCTAGAAATTCAAGTTTAATTGTAAACTAAAAATCTTGGAATCAACTAGCGATACTGGCCGACACCAAATCCGGTTGAATTTTGATAAATTCAGAAAATCTCAGAAAAACTATTTAGATATAAAATGTAATTTTAAGAAATAATGTGAAATCTGTTTCTAAAAATTTAACTCCCTTTGTAAATTAAAAATTTGAGAATTGATCAGCGGCACTGGTTGACACCGGTTTTGAAGACTTTCAATTTAATTCAGAAAATTCCCAAAACATTATAGAAAATTTAGAATATTAGAAAATGATGTTTAAAACTAAAATCGGTCAAATCTGAATACCAAAATATCAAATCGAGCAATACCCTAAGGTCGGGTCCCCAGTTCAGACTAGGACTGACTCTGAGTCCCCGAATCCGGATCCAAGGCAAAACGTTTATATAAATAATTCATAATACAAAATAAATACAGGAAGTAAATCAAAAATATGATCAAAAAAATCTGAATACACAACTAAGTACGCATTCCGAGAGTGGGGTGTTACTGAGTGTTTTTCAAAAGAGATTTCTTGAGTTTTTCACCAAAACTGTATCTTGTTTTTTCACACAAACTTGAGATTTCCATTGATATATCAATCCTCTAAGGGCTTTGTTGTGAGAGTTGCTTTTGTGATCAAGAGAATGTTGGCCCAAAGGCCCATTACTCTAGCTTTGATGATGATTAACTCATGTAGTTATAGTACAAATGATCTTGTGCTTATTTAGTTTCAGATATTTGATCAAGATCTTAGTAGGTGTTTAGCTTCAACAAAAGATTCGAAGTTAAGTTTTGAAGCTAGCATGTGTTGATTCAAGAGCTCACGTATCAAGATCGCATCAAGTTCTCAAGAGGAGTCTAACTCATTGGATCAAGGTTTGGACCAAGTCAAGAAGGAGAAAGAAGATTTTCAAAAGAGGATTTTCGTGAAGACTTGAGTCATGTTTGTAAGTTTTAAGATTTTGTGTTTTAGATAAAATATAAAGGATAAATTAGTTGTGGATTACTCAAGCTCAAGCTCATATTCACACACACAAAAAATTTATATGTGTTTTCATAAAATAGTTTTTAGTTTTAGAAAATACCGTTTTGGTTTTGAGCTTTAAAGTATACATCCTTGTGTTTCATGATTAGAGTTCATTAAAATAAGTTTATATGGTTTATATGTGTTTTGGATTTCATCTATACATATTATTGGTTCAAATGTTTAGAAAAACTTATTTTGTGATTCTATATCATGTGTTTGAGTTTTGTATTTATCAAAACTTATTTTAGAGCTTATTATAAAAAACATAGTGATTAGTACACAATATTGCATATTTTACATCATAACTCCCATGCATATTACAAATAAATATGTGATTTTACTCCTCTTCTCTACATATTTGCAGGTACACACTTAATGGAGAGATATCCAAATAATCACTTAATTAACACTAATTAAGTGATTAATCCAAGCTTAAAGGATAAAGCCAAATTCAAATCCAGATCCAGAGAGATCCGCGCAACAAACGAAGATTCCAGAAGGTCCACGTGGCCAAACTAACTCGTAACAGCCAGCAACAGAAAGTTGTTGCTGAACGGCTTCAGTTAGGCCGCGGGAACGCAAGTGGGCGCGGCAAGATCCTGGCCGTTGAGCCCCGGATTTTGTGGCAACAAACTTTGATCTCGAAGCTTCTCATTTCTGCTATAAATACTGGACCTTCACCTGCGAGCTGAGACTGATCAGAGAAGAGAGAGAGATTAGTGTAAAAGCTTTGTATTTTGTTAGTTTTTGTTTAGGGTTTGTAGCTCTCTATGATCTTCTCTTCCCTAGAATTCAATGTAAAAGAGAGTGATTGTGAGGGAGAGAGCTTGTGTAATCAAGGGTGACACTTGAAGCAACAAGGATTGATCCATCCTCCTTCCTCTACTTGAAGCTTGGTTCTAGTTCTATGTGCTTTCTTTAATTGCTTTCTTTATTGCTTTGTTTACTTCTTGCAATTTACTTCATGCTTTCTTATGGCTTGTTGTAGCTAATTCCTTCTCCATGTACTAGTTTACCACTAGATTTGCCATCTTAACTAACTCATGTGTGTTTGCTTAATTTCATCTTGCAAGTGTATGATCTTCTCTTCTCCGATGGTTAAACCACCATCTTGCAAGTGAGAAAGTAATTAGGTCAACACGCTAGACGAATCCTACGCCGATGGAGTGACAACATTAGGCACGCATTCACTATCAAGGAGTCTAGTAAGTCTTGGCAAGCTAGCAAGGTAAGCTAGTCATGGATCTATTCTTTCTTTAAGTTTTCTTTCCTTTTCTTGTGAATACCACATCCACTTCTTGATTTCTTTTCCCACGACTTTTCCACCATGAACATATCCATCTTCTTTTAGTTTCTTTTTCACTTGATTCACTAAGTTTATAAGCAAGAGAAGAATACTCGTTTGTTCACTTCACTACCACACGTAAAGCTTCCATCGCGAGCTCTCCCTGAGATTCGACTCGGTATAGTCCTATACTATAGCGGAGACAAGAAAGGTACATCAAATACATCTTTATACACATAATAAGTACACCTTTTCAGTCTAATCAATTTTTGGCGCCGTTGCCGGGGAGAGCAACGTTATTTTTGGTTTAAAGTGAAGTACTAAACGATTCTTCTTCTCTGTTGCAGGTTACAGGAGAAGAAAACAGGAAACTATTCATTGAAATAACATACAAGTGGACCTGGGCCTCTGCTCAAGAAAGCAGAGCCCAGGATCCCTCCAAAGTGCCGCGGATCCACAAGATTTGCCGTGGAAACGCGGCACAGAGGAGTTCACTCCTAACCAATTTTCTGCAGGGCTTCTGGTTCTGTAAAATACATCTGTTTCTATACTTTATTTCCTGTATTCTGCATCCTACTCCTGCTTAATTAAAAAACAGTAAAAAGTTGATTGAAATTGCTAAAATTGTTTAGACACTTGCATTTTAGGCACGTGTCTCTTCAATTCTTTACTTTTACTGTTGAAGAGTGCTGGAGGCAAGGTACGTGTTTGCATTGCATTTAGACTAGGACAAACTCCTTGCTTGATTTTCATGCTTTGAGTGTATCCTAGCTATATTTCTTGTACACTTGCACAATTCAAATTTAAGGGCATACCCGTAAATATGATAAGGTGGGGGAGGTCATTACCTTTCCTTAGCCCGAAACCACAATCCCAAGCACTCACTAAACCAAGCCTAATTTAATAAAAAAAGTAGACGTTGGCCCTAGGGACATCTCGGACTCATCTAGGAGATTATCCTAAGGGGGAAAAGTGTTGGAATTTAACTCTTGCAAAATCGGTGTCTAGGAAAGGGGTTGAGGGCCGAAAGCCCGAAGGTTGCTGGTTACTTAATTAAGGAACGTCTCCGGACGGAAAACCTCCCACCAACCTTACCCTTCCCTGGCTGATTAGCTTGTGGTTAGAGTCTACACTAAACCTCCCGTGGACGGTCTATCAGTTAGGAGTCGTCTAGGTCTAAGTCTACACTAACTTAGGTTAGAATTTTTTCTTTTCTTTTCTTCTTTTGTTTGTTTGTTTGTTTGTTTGATTTTTGTTTGTGATTGTGTGATATGGCTTACAATTACAATTCTTTCCATCCATATGTCACACACACTCCATATTCAGATAATTCCAACCTGGTGTTTTATAATATGCACCAACCACATACACCGGGTTGGCCTTATCCGAATCAATACGACCCATACACCCCATCTAATGATTATAATGTCCAAAATAATTTCAACTCTTCATCGAGTCATTGGGGATTCACTTACCCCGAGTCAAATTTTCAAAATCCTTGTCCATCATATTCACCTTGTCCACAATATTCATTTCCTGAGTCCACGTCATACACTCCTTTTTCTGAGCCTCCATTTGAAGACAAATCTGACTTATTAAGGAGTTTAGAAGCTAATTTACAGAGAGCTGAGCAAACACTTCCAGAACCATTTCCCTCTCCAGTTCCACAGTATTTTCAAGAGTCTTACTCAGTTCCACCATTTCCTAATGAACAACCATTTGTCATGGAAACGAGTAAAGATTTCTTGTGTGAGTCCACTCTTCCATCACCACACATTTTTGACTCACACTATTCACAAACTTTCCAAAGTCAAGATTCCTATACTCCCATTCTAAAACAAATTTGAAGATACATCAATTCTAGAAAAGAGTATAGACATCTTGCAAGAGTCTATGTTACAATATCAAAAATCACATGCCAAGTCTATCAATAGTGTGAAAGAACAATTGGATAACCTTCTTAGGAAAGAGGAAACTCTATCCTATCAACATTTGACTAATCCAGTTATACCACACTCTATTGATATGACTCAAGACTCTTGTCATCTTGGAAATCCAGATTCAATTTCAGCACAATTACCTGAACTTGTCCAAACTTCAGATCCAATTGATACATTGGCAAGTTTTTCATTTCCTAAACTTGAACTTGTCCAAAATTCAAATCCCGTTGACATTTTGGCAAGTTTCTCATTTCCTAAAAATGAACTTGTCCGCACTTCTGATCCAATTGACAATTTGGCAAGTTTTTCTTTTTCTGAAATTGAACTGGAACATGATTTTGATCCTGAACTTCCACTTGATGATTCCATATTACTTCCTGATTCAATCATGACTCTGGTGTCTTCACATAATTTCACTTCAATTCCCGAGTCAGTATTGGATCCATTTCCTATCCATTGTGAAATTGAATCACCAATCTTTTATGATCACATAGAACTTGGCCAATTCCATACTTCTGAAAATCCCATTGATAAATTGGCAAGTTCTCCACATTTTATTGAATTACATGAGGAATGTGATCTTGAACCCCAACTTTGTGATTCAATCCTTCTTCCTGATTCCATAATGACTCCGGTATCTTTACCTCACTTTAATTCTTTCCCGGAATCAACCTTGGATCCTTTCACAATTCACAATGAAGTTGAATCAACCATCTTGAGGATCATGTCGAACTTGCCCAATTTTTCACTTCTAAAGATCCAATTGACATTTTGGCAAGTTCTCCATTTTGTGGAATTGAACTAAATGAGATATGTGACCTAGATTTGCACATCTGTGATCCAGTTCCAATCCCTGAATCATTATTGACTCTAGTTATATTACCCAATTTGAGTAACCTTCTAGAGTCAGTTTTGATTCCCATCCTTCCTGAACTGGAATTACAAATTTTTGATAGTCACATTCCATTGTTGGACAATTCATGTGGACTTGAGTTGACATTTCTTGACTTGGACCCAATTCCTAAATCCATTCCGACTCCTGAACCTTATCTTGACTTCATTCACTTCCCTGAGTCAGTGTTCCTTTCCGAGTCCAAGTCAATTGTCTTATCATTCTGGGACAAGGAGTTTGATGAAAATGACTCTGAAATTATTAGGAAAATCTTGAAATTAGATGGGGTGGTCATGTATATAATTAAGAGCACACACGCATGCATCATTTTTATGGGTCATATTTCTGTGATTTCTGGCGGGTTCCTGAAAACCCAACGTAAAGCTGATTGGGCCATGTTCCGTGGACCAATCCGACCACCACCGGAACCACCACCATAAGTTAATTTTTTTTTACTAACATAGGATTTACTAACATAGAATTTAGGAAATAAATAAAAAAAAAAAAAAAAAGAGAAACAAAAATAAAGGAGGATTTTCATATTTAAAGGAGTTCCCATATTTTCAAAATTCAAATTCTTTCCATATTCCTATGATTCCTCAAATTCCATCTTTCAAGAATTCCTAAGTTTGAGGTCTTTCCAAATTCCTAGGAGTCAAAGATTCTTTTCATAAATCCCTAGGGTAAATTTGTTTTTGACCTAGGGATAGATCGGGAACTCTCAAATTCTTTCCCTCCTATAAAAAGAACCCCTTCCACATATTTCCTCCCTCACCCGAGAAAACAATCTCAGATATACATCTTCCTCTCAAAACCGCAGCCACCAAATTTTTCTCTTCCCCAGATCCTTTCAATCTGCCGCGGATCCACAACCCCAGCCGCGCAAACGCGGCTCTTTTGAGGAGTCTTGCGCCCAGAAAAGTTCTTCTCCGGTCGATTTTCAGTTCTTGTTGAGGATCTGGTGTCACAAATTTCTTCAGAATTCTCTAAACCCACAACAGAGATCGATTTTTCCCCCCACGTAATCCGGGGGCGGTTCGAGTTCTAAATCTCTTCTTTTTACCGCACGAATTTTTGTTGATCTTAATTCTCTGTTATGGCACCACAAATATTTGCTGAGAAAGACTTTGGGCAAATTCTAATTGATCCTAATGGTTATGGACATGTATTTTTAGAACGAATAAGGGCTAGGAATTGGTACAATTTGATATATGATAGATCTGAGACCGAGTCATTCTATTGTCCTGAATTGGTGAAGATGTTTTACACTCACCTAGATCACGCCTCGGTAGATTCACATGCATACCAATTCACTGTCCATATGCCCAATGGAGATTTTCATGTCACTCTTCCTCTTCTTGAGGAAGTCACTCACGTCCCGACCATTACACACCACAGCGAGCCCCTCCCTTAATTGATTATATGACTGTTATGGGAGCTCGCTGCACGGAGCAGGATCGTGGGCTGAAGGCTAGCACCACGTTTAGGAATGTTCATTGCATAGGACGTTGGATCCTACGCAATATTGTAGGGCTAGACCATACCACGACTTTTAACAGGCCTGTGCTACAGATTATACATGACTTGATGACACGACAACGCACGGTTTGTTTAAACAAGGTTATCTTCCACGCACTTATTGTCAACTCTTCACGCACAAGAGGTGCCAAATATTCACATCCTGTATTGATAACACGTCTGTGTAAGACCTTTCTACCGGACGAATTCTTTGAGTCATTTGACCGAGAGTTTGTTGCACCCGAGAGACCGACCAGTGCATACACTAGTTGTTTACACGCACTCTGGACACCTACTGTCCAGCCAGAAAATGTGCCGGTTGAGTCCTCATCTTCGGAGAGTTATGATGCGGAGGATGAACCCGAATTTTGGAGGCAGGAACCCCCTGTAGAGACACGTGCTTTCATGTCTACCTTATGGAAGGGTATGAAGAAAATTTTAAGGGGCAAGTAAGGTTGAGAAAGAAGATGGAGGAGCAAACTTCCAGGTTGGAGGAGCAATCCTCGCGCTTAGAGAGTATTGAGGCGACTTTGAGGAGGACACAATCTGCTGGACCCAGTACCACTGCGGTTCCCAAGAGGAGGAGGGAGTGACTTTTTACCTTACCTATTTCATGCATCATTTTATCTTACATACATTGAGGACAATGCATGAGATAGGTATGGGGGGGTATGTACTAACATAGGACTTTTTCTTTTCTTCATAGGATTTTATTTTTTTTAGGACTTTTATTTTTCTTTTTAGGTCTTTTATTTTTAGATTTTATCTTTTTTCTAGATTTTCCACTTTCTTTTTAGATTTTACTTTTCTTTTAAAAAAAATAAAAAAATAAAAAATAAAAACTTTTGAAATAAGAGACAAAGTTTTGATCTATTTTTTAAGAAAAGTAAGATGTATCTTAGAAATTAAGAAAGCCTTAATTATGACATCTTAAACATAGTTGAAGTAATAGATCTTGTTGGAAATTATAGGCTAAGTAAGTAAAATGGTGAGATATTTTATCTTGAATTTTTGCCTTAGATAATATGCACTTTACCTTACACATTTCTTGGGATGGAGACAAAGACCAAAAATGCCATATAAATAAAAAAAAAAAATTTATAAATAAAAGATCACTTATTAAGCTGGATAACTATGCCTCAAGAAGCATGGTTACTTACGCCTAACGGTGATCTCACCTATTAAGCTGGAAAATTGTGCCTCAAGAAGCATGATTATTCACGCCTAACCGGTGATAATAAATAATCCCTTTAGTTTCGTGGCCTTTTCTACTCGAGACCTTAAACCCGAGGGATGTTTTTCTCATCTGGTGCCCTAAGACCGTCTGGTTGGGAGTCATCGGTTAAAGGCTCGTTACAAGGGTAGACTAGAAAGCCTAAACTAAGGGAAGAAAAAAGCATAAAAAATATATATATAAATAAATAAATGGCTGATGGTTAGAGTTGAAATCCCAGAAATCTTCACTTACACGGTGTGCATATTATCTAGGTTTTATGAAAGATAAAATATTCAATCCAATTTTGAATTCTTACCTTAATTAAAAACAAGATCTTGCATGGATACTAAGTTTAAGGAAGAATAATTATAGGTGGACTTATGACCTAGGATCAGTTATATTTTTGCAAAAATAGTTCGTAAACATGTCTCTTATTCAAAATGCGTTTTCAAAATAATAACATTTGTTTTCTTTCTTTAAGGATTTTGTGGGTGTAATCCGCTGAAAACCCTCAGGAGACAACACTCCTCCTCTAGGGTAACCTAGAGGTTTAACGGCTTGTTGCACATGCTCAGTGCAATCGCGTCACCTGCGAAAGTGGTGCAATAAATGGTAGTTTTTTTTCTTTTTCTTTGTTTTGCTCGGGACGAGCAAAAGAATAAGTGTGGGGGTGTGATTAGTACACAATATTGCATATTTTACATCATAACTCCCATGCATATACAAATAAATATGTGATTTTTACTCCTCTTCTCTACATATTTGCAGGTACACACTTAATGGAGAGATATCCAAATAATCACTTAATTAACACTAATTAAGTGATTAATCCAAGCTTAAAGGATAAAGCCAAATTCAAATCCAGATCCAGAGAGATCCGCGCAACAAACGAAGATTCCAGAAGGTCCACGTGGCCAAACTAACTCGTAACAGCCAGCAACAGAAAGTTGTTGCTGAAGCTTCAGTTAGGCCGCGGGAACGCAAGTGGGCGCGGCAAGATCCTGGCCGTTGAGCCCCG